>VZSV01000134.1:1405228-1441964 GCA_013398735.1 Nothocercus julius
AAAGAAAGAAAGAAAGAAAGAAAGAAAGAAAGAAAGAAAGAAAGAAAGAAAGAAAGAAAGAAAGAAAGAAAGAAAGAAAGAAAGAAAGAAAGAAATATGGTAATTAAAGGTTATGATCAGCTCAGAAAATTGAGTTTGTCTGCATTAGACAGCTCTGTCTGGATTTAAGCTGACTCATTTCACATGCCACATTTTTCATATGTAATATTCTCAGTTGCAAAGAGAAAATAGACTCTTCATTGAAAACATACTTAAATTCTCCCACCTGGGAATTTTAAATGAATTTATACATAGTCTGTACATTGCATTTATCAGCCAATGTGCATAACTCAGTAAGAACCAAGGGCAATCTTTCCAATGCCTGAGAGTCAAAGAGATTTAACATGTCAATTTTTCTAACTCGGTGCTTTACAATACAATCCTGTCACTGTATAAATCTCTGATAAATAATAAATCCTCTAATGGCATCTTCACCTTCTATTAACCAAAGTGTTCTTAGCTTTTGAATTGCAAAATTGAATACAGGAGTACTGCTCTGTCATGTATTACATACACTATTCATCATTATATTACTCAGTAAAAAAGAACATAACAACAGAATTCAACCTAAAGGTTTACTGTTGAAGAATTTTAATCAACTTCTTTGCTGCAGAGTTTCAGTGGAAACAGGAGCTGATGAAGATCTATAAGCAGAATTTATATTCTAAAAAACATTTCTAGATAACAACCACAACCTTATCTGGCTAATCACTATAGAAATATAGTGACTCTTTAGAATGGTAAATCACTAGTAGCTATCTTTTAATGCCATTCCTATTTACTTTACTATTACTCTTAATAATTCCGTTTTATTTTGCACATATCAATCATATGGGCACATTTACAACAAATTATATTAAAAAATGCCATGTACCAACCTTGCAAAAATAACCCAAAGGCAAATAATACAACTCCAAGAAGCAAAATAGACATCAAATCCTTCAGATAGGCCCCCACCACATAACTTACTGGATAAGGAGTATGTGTTCAGGCCTCCATCAGAGGCCAGAGAATTCAGCTTTGATGATACAGATGATGAAGGATATAGTCATGACCCAAGGTTAGAAAGTTCCACCGTTGTCACTGTCTGACATGACAAATAATAATGATGCTTTTTGATGACAACTTTTCTTATAGATTTCATCTAGATATAACCTTTTCTAAGGGCTGGCTTACTAATGGTCGTAATGTACCTAACAGAGACATCCTTTCATCTAGCAATAAATATATTTTTAGGTATAGCATATATTTTTTCAAGTACATATATCAAAAGAAATCCTTATTAGGTATAAAAAAGTACCACATAAAATTCATTGTTTACAAATTTCATAAAAATAACATAATTCCCTTGATTTCCTTTCCCCATTTTTTTTCTTCTCCAATCATTACTGAAATTATCCTGAGTTCCATCTTTCTGTTCATAATCCACCTTTTATATACATGTCTAGGTTTGCAGCCTGTGTATTTTTTTAACATAAACTCACTATTAGGGTAGATGAAGTCACTGATATTGCAGAAAAGGGCTCAGCTGTACTTCCTAGGACCCTAATGGCCATGGTGGATGCTATAATACATAAAACCCATGGCAAGAGTGGATGCTGTAATCCAAGCATCCTCTAACTAATTTCTGTTTGGCATCAGTTTTCCGGCCATTCTGTGTTAAGATCTGGCACAGCAGCATTCTTCTTACAAGGAAGATTTCCAAATTTGTGCTTGATAAAGTATCCTCAGTGCATACGGGAATAAACACTCTTCATAAAGCAGAAGTTAACTGCAGTCGATGCCATCCCCTTTGCCACTGCAGAGCTGATAGTCACTGACACCAGCTGTTGCTATTTCAGGGGGTGCTTGGACATCTCAAGAATTTCTGCAGTTTCTGAAAGCTCCCACATCTGCCCAAAGCCACTGAATTTTAAGTGCACTCCCTTTGAATAGGTTTTAAGCACCCAGATTTTCTCTGTCCTCACAAACATCAATATTGTTGTGCAGGTAGATCTAAAAGGCAGCAAAGCAGTTGATGCCTTCTATGTTTCAAGTCAACATATACTGAATTATTCTAAGTGAATATTTTCCAGATCAACCTTCCATTTTTCCAGTGCAGTCACCACAAATAGACTTGTTGAACTCAAAAATTGCTATTTACATCAGTGGTTATGACTCTTTTTATCCACCATTGAGGCCTGAAAGACAAGCAAAGTAATTTATGTAAAAATGCCTCCTCATTACATGACTTAAGAAGCCAGCTCCTCACCGTGATCTTTGGTTAGCTTGATGCAGAGGTACATGCTCTACAGAATGCTGGCATATCGTTTATCTCCTTAATGCCCTTTACTCAGTCTTTGACCAAGAATTTGAGGAGCACTGACTTATTCAGGGAGCTACTCAATGCTTCTCTGCTGCTGAGTCTTGTAAGCTTTGCTGATCTCAGAATGCATGCTTGTGCTGCACACACTAGTGCTTCTCTCACTAGCTTTAGTGCTTCTGATAGGCATCCATCATTTTTAAGATGGTAGGTATGTCTCACAGAATAGTTTATTGTGTACAAAAGTCCAGCTAGTCATGGTACTGAAGAAATTTAAGCATCACATCCGGTCCCCTTCCCATTAATTCCGACATAAAGTTAACAACATCAATGTAAGAAAGTCAAAGTGCTACTAGGTTTCCACTTGCAAAAACTTTCAGGTAACTGAGTTATACTTCAAGTGAATGCATGGTTTCTAAAAATGAGTGATTAAAAAGGACTCAATCAAAAACGTCCTTGGCAGATGTTATCAGAAACATTGCTGATACACCGAAGTGTCTCTTCCAAATGAGCAACATCAAATATGATTATTTTGCAGCTAAGGAAGGAATTAATTCCATACTAATCTAAAGAAGTGTTTCATATATAACTTTGTCAAGCATGAAAACACAGGTATTATAGTATCCCTTTAGCAGTTGTTGGGTGGCGCCTCAAACGATAGTGCCAAATTCTACACACATTTTTCACAAACATGTTTCTCGGAAAGATTTGCCAATAGTAAACAGAAGATTGTAAATGTTTTGGAACACACCATCCCCAAAATGTTTCCATGTAGCCTCTGCATTTATGCACATAGCTTTTGCACGCAGAGTTCAATCAAAAGCCGTTCTATTACTTCCAGAATCATTGATTTCTAATGTCACCGCTGGCTGTGGGTAGACAGCAGAGGGACAGCTGTCTGCAGTGTTGGCTTGCCGAGACATCATTCCAGACTGCAATATTGAACCTTTTACTGCTAGATTACTTTTGATTTGAGAGCCAACGTGAACAAGACAGGCACTCACTTGCATGCACTATAGCTCTAATGTGGTCTACAACATTCCCATCCCTAACACCATCCCTGACACCACAGGCTGTCTCTGATGCTAACCATTCACTATTTACATCTCACAACAATAACTGATGGGTCTTCTGGACATAGTCTTGCGAAGGGCAACAGAATAGCAATTCCATTTATACAGCATAAGATTCCTTATCTCCTGATTTTCTCCTGAAGGCTATCAGCATTGCTCACACCCAATGTTCTGCACACAAAAAGGAAAATTTTTAGTAACAACACACCACCTTATGCATTTAGTTGACGGTATGTTACCAACTAAAGGGTGTTTCTCACGCCCAGGTTATTGAATGAGACATGCAATGTCCCAGTCTCTTTAGCATTTTAATGCTGTTCGTGTTCATTGCTAGCTTCATAACATGACTGCCTAAGAAATGGCAATAAAATGTGCTTTAGTAGATGATCTTTTACACGTGTGACTGTATAAACTTTATTGATTGAAGAAGTTTATCAAAAGTTTATCTGGAAGACATACAAAATACAACTTCAGAAGATCTGTCTCTGAATCTGGTGTGGCATTATGGAGAAATTTAGGGATTACTCTTGTGAGACCTTATAGATCCTATTATGTTATGTTATTATGGACTAAGCACCATAAACACTAAGGTCTGACAAGGAGTAGAGGATAAATGCCAGACAGATAAACCCAATAACCTAATTTCTGCCAAGACAGCACCCACCCTGACCTCCCAGGGCCATCATAGCAGGGTGGCCAGGCCAAGGCCAGGTGTGAGAGGAGTCTGCAGGAGATGCTCCCTCTGGATGGCCTTGCAGACTGAGGGGAGCTACTGCCTCCACGAGTGTGGTACCTATGATGGGACACTGGGAAAGGCAGCTAGGGGACTGTGTAAAACTTACTATGCAATGTTTTAAAGGGGATTTAAAGAATGTTTTAGACATGGTCAAAGAGCAAATGCAGGAAAAGGGAGGGATGAATGTTGGTTGCAGAGGAACAACTACGGAAGAAAAGACAAGAGAATAAGAGGAGCCAGTTGCATGCAAACTGACTGCTGGTTAGTACCCTTGTCTGGCCATGCCTTGCCCCTGATCAGTACAGTTTGTCCTGTCTTCTTGTTTAATTTCACTTCAAACAGTTTTTCCTGGGCAGGAGGATTCCCTTTGCTATGTGCATGTCTGTGTATGGAGGTCTAAGTGCCAGCAACGGGAAAGGGGACCACAGGTCTTAGGGGCCTGTGTGTTTGTGGTGCCGGTGACTGGAGATACCGGCATGTGCATGTGTGTTTGTGTGTGTTTTCAAAAGGAACTTCAATCCTGTGTTGCATATGTGGGTCTAACTTGCTAGCTGGCGGGTGAAATGAGATCTGGGAGACATGTGCATATGTACACGTGCGTCTGCGTGTGTGTGAAAGGGTCTGCGTAGCAGGAGCGGGCACGGACCTGCAGTCCCGCCTCTGCAACAACGTGAACATCCAGACAAACTGGTCTCCAGTTTGTCTCAGTTGTCAGCCAAGGAGAGATGGGTGTCAATGCCGAGCACGGGATGGTGCAGTGTGTTGACTGCAACGAGCTCACCTCCACCCCTTCCCAACCAGCAGGCTGGAGCACCTCACCCAGCTGGAGGCAGCTGCAGGGTAGGTGACTTGGCAGACCTCCATGTGCAAGAATTTTCAGGTCTCCAAGAGCACGTACTCAGCCTATGTGCATCCTGTTCTCCCAAGAGTGGCAAGGGCGGAAAAACTTGATGTTGAGCTGGCCACTCAAGGGCAGATTCAACATGTTCCTTAACTAAAACCAACTGACTCAAACAGAGGCAGCACTTGCCCAAGCCCTTGCAGTAGTACATGGCACCTGGAGGAACTCCCAGGTACCTAGGAGATAGCCACTATCTAAGATGATAGAAAATCTGCATGTGGGATGGTCACCTTCCTCAGTGGGTCACACTGCGTCCCGAGGGTGCAGCTGTGGTTCGTCTCTGCCTCCTGGGATGGTGCCAGACCCACAGCTGCCCCTCATGCTGGGGTTGCAAAGGACACGTCCTGCCCCTGGCTCCGGGAAGCGGGTAGCGCCGGCGCTCCTCACTCCTCACCTCACCAGTCGTTGCTGCAAGACAGGAGAGCGGGGAGACAGCCCCTTGGGCTGGCCCTGCACAGCTGTTCTTGTGTAATTACGTTGAAGTCATGTGTTTGCATTCACTTGCAGCCCAGGCACTGGCGTTGAATTCCTAACAAAATCAGCTTCCATAGGCTGCAGCAAAAACGCAAACAGATGGCATACGGCTTTGAGCACAGCGGATGTGCGGAGCTGTCAGGAGGAACGGGGAAGGACTTCCCCTTTACGGCGGGGTTCGATGCGGTGGCTCCAGGCTACAACCCGCAGCCTTGCCAGAGCCACCGCACCTTCAGATCTATGTAGTTTGCAGCGCAGGGTTCCCAGGGAGCCTGTGATAAGCTAGGCGAGTTTTTTTTCTTTTTTTTCTCACTATGTAGATGGGGGAAGAAAGAATCACTTTCTTTAACAACTGGCCTCATTCCGAAACTGCAATCAGATCTCAGGACTCTGCTTCTAAACCAAGTGTAGACAAGGATTATAACTGCCCTGAATTTTGTATTAAACGGAGCATAAAGGAAAATCCTCTATGCATCTGAGAAACTGCAAGAATACGCATTAAAAAACATCCATTTTTGAAATTTTAAATACTAACAAATTATGTTAGGCTTTGAACTTCCAATTATGAACATTCAGGGGACAATAGAGCTGTGCAAGGAACATGTAATTTGTAATTTATTTGATTTATTAGGCTCTCCTGCTCTCTGGTTATCACCAGCATACTGCAGTCACCTTACCTGCATTTGTTTATTCAAATGCATTTGATTAACACTACTCAGAATCTTGACAAGGTAGCTTGACAATAAATAATCAAAATCTGAGTTGTATTGCTTAGCTGTAACTTGTTAAGGAAAAAAAAAAAAAAAGTTTTTTTTTCCTTTTACAGACCAGGAGAGCACAGAAGTACTTAGAAGATGATTTCTATATGTTTATCTACGTAGCTTTCAAATTGACTTACTAAGTACTCCTGCCAGTATAACCATTGTTCAAATAGATGCAGCATGCAAGCATAAAAGTTTGTAAGCATATTCACTCAAATTGAACTCATTTAATAACTCTGCCACTATTTGCAACTTTTAATTATGGACTAAGAATTGGCAGTGCAAGCAAAAGAACAAAATGTAACAAGAGAAGTCAGACATGCCCTAAAAATTAAGCCCCTTGTTCAAGCCCCAGCAGACTGTATCAGAGCCGTCCCTGAAAAAGAGCAGAAAAGGAAAATAGAAAACAGTTCACATTTATCCAGCTTTCAAAGTTTCACTCAGTGCTTCTTCTTTGCTTCACTCTTGCTTTGTGCAGACAGACCACTACTGTGATAGCAAAGCCATTTTCTTTCCACAGAAAATGTGAATATTCCCTCTGAAGAGCACTTGAAGCCTAGCAGGGGGAAATACTGCAGTGGAAAGAGTTTTCTCTAAAACGACCCATAATGGATTCCTTTTTATTCCTGTGTTAAGGGACTTGCTTCAGAATTGAAGAGTAGCTGGACTCCTTTGGAGATAATCTCCCCGTTTCCTTTTGCCCTGGGTCAAACGGAGATTGAAAGGAAAAATTTTGTTCCCTCAAATCTGCACTGAGGTTCCTACTGCCGATCTTCAGGAGTGCTGAGTGGTACAGGACCTAGGTAGGGGAGGGATTTATAGTCCCAAAGAGCAGGAGAAAAGACAGATACGACCCTTGGATTATATTCTTTGCTCCAAGAAAGAGATAAATATTCACTTACATTCAGACAGAAAACTTCCTCTTGAATTATTTTTTTCCATTCCCCATCAATCCCAGTTTATCTCCCCAAAATGGTCTTCACTTTTAAAATCAATATATAACCGACCAGACAGCTAAAATAGCTTCTTACAGTAGGTGTCTCTAGTCAATGACTGATTTGCATTAAGAAAGATATGACAGCCAAGTGTGAAGAGGAAAGAATGATAGTTTAATTTTAGAAAAATTCCACATTCGTTTGAGAAATGATTACTAAGCACTGTGTATGCTCATACATAAATTACTTCCAAAAATGTGAAAAGATATTAAAATGCTAAGCATTTTCTCCCAGCGGGAGCAGGAAGGCTCCAGATCAGACGCTGCAAATGGCTGAGGAAGAGCGCGGGGGCCCCGGCGCCCGTAGGACGGGGGACGCTCCTTGGCAAGGCGTCCCCGGCCCAGGGGTCCCCACTCCGAGTGGATTTGCTGGCTGCTGCTCTCAGGTTTGCAGGGAAGAGAGGCAAAAGGCAAAAGCATCTTCCTGCCTCACGCAGGAAAAGGCAAGAAACCTTCTCCTCTGTTTCTGTACCGTGTAAACCAGCAGCAGGGTCCAAGCTATCAGTCGGAATGGCAGGAAGCAGAAACTGGCCCAAGATGCCATCAAAAGTCCTCTCTCTCCAGCTACGGTGCGGCAATTCACTGGATTCAGGACTGAGCCTGCTGGTTGCAAATGCATTAGAGAAAAGCACATTTTTTCCCCCCAAAGGCCACATGAAGCACCTACAGGAGAGGGAAAGAGAAAGGACACCAATCTGCATGTATTTTACAAAATCTGCAGCTGCCAAAGGGACCTGCCTAAGCACAGAAATGAAAGCTGAGCCCTGGCACAGGCAGGCAGAGCATTTCTGACTACACTGAGCTGTTTATAAAGAGTAGCTGAACAGGACACAAACATTTTTCAGGGGAGCCTGTTTCTTTGCTCAGGTAGGTATATTTGGAAGAGGAGATGAGCTCTGTATTCCGCCAGCACAGCAGGCTTTGCTAAATATGCAGCAGGCCTCAGGGCACCAGTGCATGGACACGTAATTACAGAGATAAATAGCAAGGCTCCCAAGCAAGCAGGCTTGGGAGCACAAGGCAGCCGGTTCTCTCTCTAACCTCTCCAGAGCCAAAAGCAACTTCAAGGAGCGTGACATATCCGTCAGAGGGACGGGCCAGAGAGCCAGGTGCCAGCTCCCGAAATAAGTCCTACAGCTTGTCAACACAGCCCTGTTATCTATTTCCAGAAAAAGATTAATAGTGGGCTGAGGCCTGGCACTGGCAAAATTTTGGATTAGTCGCTGAGTTTTTGTGGGTTTTTTTATTATTATTATTTTACTAGCACAAGGTCTTTCCTCTGTCTTCTCACAGCCCAAGCTGAGAAAGAGCAGAAACTTCCACAAATGAAGTCTAGATCCTGCTGTGAGCCTGGGCACCGGGAGAAGGGATGTATTCAGAGGTGACAGGCACCGTTCCTGCAAGATGCTCAGGCTTAGAGCTCAGCGGGGAAGGAAGTGAAAGACTCAAGAGGTAAGAAAGGTGTATGAGGTGTGAGGAAAAAAAAGGTCACTACAGGACCATTAGAGGAGACTTTTGTGCTTTTTACCAGATGCATACGATTTTTCTGTGTCAAGAAGAGGACGCGTACATGGCATTTGTCCTATGTTAACACACTCTGAAAGAACAGAACATCAGTCACTGGCTGTTTCTTGTCCTATATTAGCTAAATTTTACAGAAGCATCCCTCCAAATAGGGAATAACTCCGTGCATCACAGCTCAGGTTTGACAGGAACATTAAAAGACAATATATGTTATGATGTACCAATCCAAATCTATAGGCAGCAGAGGTCAGACATGATGTACAAAATTTGGTAGAGCTGTTGCCTATGAAAAAGTTAAGTTTGTAGCCCTTTAATGAAGCTCTTATAATCTTACATAAAGATCTGATTCAAACAATATAAGTTTGCATTATCTGACATTTTAATTAGCCTCAACAAATTGTCTTGGAAACATCCTGTCTTCTTGCATTATAAGTCTTGGCTCATTTGACACTCCAATGCAGAAGACCATGTCAGAAAGGCAGCAAACTCTTACTGGTGTTGACCTCATTGCTATACCCTAGCTCTCCATTATTTAACAATTCACTCTACATATTGCCTAACTTTCTTTAGACATAATAGGAAGCTAAGTCATGGCTTTATTCTAATCAAGAAAATTAATGCATAAGCAAATTATATCACATACATGGCCAGATCCTTGGGCGGATTTTTGTGCTTACAAGGCAAAACAGGAAATGTAATTCTCTTTTCAGAAAAGCACACAGAACAGCCAACAGAATGGCTGCAATTTCTCTCATACATATTTGTCCAAGTAGTTAGACCAGAGCTAGGGATAAGGTAATTCCTTTGTAGAGGCTGACCAGGGACTGAAAGGTAATGAGAATTTTCTCAGCGGATTTTAGATCACACTTTGAAAAGAGAGGGTACACTAACCAAACTTTGTCCTTAGCTTAAATTCTCCCAGTCTCGCTGAGAGTTTGGACAAAGCAGAATGTTTAAATAATGCCATTGTTTTGGGCTTCATTGGTGAGATTTTTAATGATTTTCTGCCATTTTTTTGTAACAAGTATCGGCCATTGTTCCAAGAGGCTGAAGCATGATCAGAAAGTCACTCACTGTTAGCTTGGTTGGCCTGGACAAAATTAGCTTGGTTGTTTACAGAAGCATGCTTCCACAATCTCAGTATAATACAATTAAGCTGTCCAGTATTTTGCAAACTTAGCACTGTAGGAGTTAGCGTTTTCTTTGTTTCATGAAAACAAGAAATGTAACTAGTCTATTAAAAATGATATCATTTCAGTTCCTTCCAAAGTGTTTTGACACTGTACAGAACTCAAGCATTTCCCATGCAGGAAAGCAAAAAGTAACTTGCTTTATTTTCCATGGTTTCCACTAATAAATATTATAATACATTTACTCCAAAGCAGGCAAATATAATAAATTTTAAGCAATACATTTTGGACTGCTATTTCATACACACACATATACATACCCACACACAGACAGCAGTCTAAATACTTCATACCAGAACTTTTCAATAGTAAAAGGATTATGATAGCTTATACCAAAAGCTGTATCTCTAATTTAGTAGTTCCACATTCTAAGTAATAAGGAAAAAATTGGTGTGAAATTAATTTTTTCATCACCAGGGCAAAGGGTTCATTAGAGAAGTCTAAATCCGTGTGTTTGGAATCGGAATTAAAAGCCTACCCAGCCCCCTGTCCAGCGAGGGCTGGGGTTTTTCATCTTTCAGGGCTGAGCCAGATTCCATGACTTCAGTTCCCAGGATTTGTATTAGGTCATTAAATCTGTTTTTTTAGACATCTTTGGTAGCCAAAATGTTTTTTTTTTTCTTCACACAGGACTTCTGTACAACAGAATGCCCTGACTGCTTCCATTCCTGTTGACCTCAGCTTATTGCTGAAGCTACTTCTCTGTGTATTTTAAAAAGGTTCAGCTGGCAGCTGCCTTCCAAAAGCTATGTGCTAGAAAAGTCCTCCAAGACTTTCCTTCTGCCTAGGTGAAACTAAGAAAAGAACACTTTCCCTTTCTTTTTTGGACAAAAGCATCATCACCAGCTGAAAAGGAAACTAAACCAAGTCTTTCCTTTCAGAAAGGCTCTCCAGGACCAGCTTGCGCCAGCCCCCCGTCCCCAGCTCTCTGGGGAGCGCAGACAGTGATGTTTGAGGAGAGGAGCCTGGCAGAGACAGCAGCTGTGAGGGAAAAGAGGGGCCGTCCAGGTCCACCTGCACGAAACTGTGGGGAGTCTCACAGAGCGGCGCTGAGCTACAGGAACCAAACCACTGGCCCCCATGGACATGCCCCAGGAGAGCAAGTGTAAATGCTGGTACTGGTCCGTCTGTTGCTGCTGGTCAGGAGGGCCTATGTGCAAAATCCAGAAGCAGCCTTAAAGATCCCAATAATCAGTTTTTATTCCTTGCCTGAGCACGCAGAAGCAAGACAAGAACAGCCTGAGTTTAAACCCCACCAATGAGTGCATCTCTCCTGCCCCGAGCCACTCCTGCATCAGGGAATCCCTGGAGACCTGGAGGGGATGTGTCCTTCAAAGGCAATCCTGACTTAGGAAATCCAGTATATTAATGCCTGGGGCCACACGAACCCCTCGCACTGCTGAGCCCCAAGGCATGGGGGGTCTCCACTCAGCAGGCCCCCCACGCACCTCCTCTTGTCACCTCTGGCTGCGCTTGCAGAGACAGGGCGTGGGCTCCGTACGTGGTGTGGAACACCGTCTGCTGGCATCCCCCTACATGTCTGCTGGACGCAGTCGGGCAAACATTGCGTCTTGAGGCACATGAGAGCCAAAGCCACACATTTTCCCAACTCAGGCTATTGATATGGAACTCTGGGAGGCAGAGCCCTGGAGGAGCCCCACTCTGTGCATGGATGGTGCCCGGCTGCAAGGCTGCTCAGAGGAGTAGCGCTGCTCACTCATTTGTCCAACTACATATTTACTCCCAAACTGAGCTCAGCTACGGCTACTCTGTACCAGCTGCTTATCTCATTGAGCAAAGAAAGGAGGGAAATGGATTTCTTCCTGTTTTCCTTACTGGTCAAAAGATTAAAAGCAGTATATTGGTGTTCATTGCTAGGTATCACCTGATAAATATCCTGCTAGCCAGCTGGCAAATTGCCAGATTCACTTCTTAAATGAGAAAGAGACGGCTCCATGAGCTCAAATGGACTTTATTTGCATAGCGCTAGTAATTCAGCACTTACAACCCAGAGAAAAAGATTGTAAGTAAACATACGTATGCAGTGCTTACCAGGATTCCTTTTCACTTTCTTCCGCGTAGCTGAAGAACATCAATGTGTCTGTTTTTTCACCACCTCTGTCAGGTGATGAAGTCAGGCCAAAAAGGTCTAACTTTCATAGGAAAACTCTTCTGAAGGGAAAAAAAAAAAGGGCCAGAAATACTGAGAAAATCTTTTCTTCTTGCATCATCTAGAAACTTGCTACAACCATTTAGTTGTAGGGGTAAGATGTAATGTAAAGGAATCTCTAGGATTCTTGTCTTTTTGTTAAGTAGGGCTTCCCTTTCAGAGTGCTGTGTGCTGGCCCATAAAGTAGCTGCCTCCCTTGCCTGACTCTTCAAGCACTCTTCACATTTATAAAAAGAGTTCTGAATTCTCTGGCATGTCATTTCCTTTGGTCATCAGAGCACCAGAGGTTTATAGCCAAATTCAGTTCAGAAACCATCAGTATGAGGCTGGAGTTACCAATTACTAAGTTATATGAGATCACTTAATTCATTCAGTGTTATTAATATACTTAGGGGTACAGTTATGGCATGCATATATTTTGCCTACTGTCTGTATCAACATCTGGTGTCAACAGGAATTTCAGAAGAGATATCTCTTCTCTGTCACCTCAAGCAGCGGCTCCCAAATAGCACTCCCCAAGGGACTGACACGCCATGGAATAAGGCAGGCATTATGAGGACGCTCACTAAAAATACCATGTGTTAATTCACCAATTAAAAGTCTCAAGAGGAGAATAATGAGTGATCTGTTAGCAATTCTGTAGGTTCACAGTTGTCTGATATTCCACATCTGGGAGCTACTGCCCTTAGGTAGTAGCTAATTGGCCCTGGTTACCATAGTTCTCCTTAACGTATGTACTCTCACTACCACTCTATAAAGCAAATAAGGACTGATTTCAGTTCAACAGACTGGGAACTGAGTCTCTGAGAAAGCTAGGAGCTGACTTTAGGGCATTTTATGACTGATATGTAACTGAGTTTAGGCCCATATATAAATCAGAGAGGCAAAATTCAGGATCTAACAACTGTTTTCTATTCAGAGGAGAAACTGGCCACGTGATAAGACATTTCTTTGGGACAAATCTGCTTATTTACCAGAAATATAAAAGTGCTGCTTCCCTGTCAAAATCAAACAATCTGCAGATTCTTCATCTAGCCCTTTTCAGCCAGCTCTCCAACCAAAAAGCTGTCGCAAGGCCTTTTCTTGTGCGATGATCCAGTGATTATTCTGTCTCCTTGGTTTGTGCTGCTCTCTGTGTCTCTTTGCAGAAGTCCTGCTGCTTCTCTCACACATTCAGACACTCAGAGCTCATTACTTTTCCCTCCAGGGTTGGCTCTTTTAGTTCCTTGGGCCAGTATAATTCAGCTTCTGCAAGAGCTTAAGGACCTGTTCCTACAATTTTGGAGATTTGGCACCACCAGGGAGCTCTATTACTTGTAATGCTTATCCTGAACAAAAAGGGGCTTTAAAACTACTCCCTCCCCAAAATGCACCCAGCCTGTAGCAGTGCTGAGGTGCCTAAAGATTTTTTTTTAAATGCTCAGTCAGCAATGATTTGAATAGAGCTGGATGCCTAATCTGCTTATGCACTTCTGAAAATCCTATTAAGGACCTCTTTACTTCTCTAGGTGCCTAAATATATTTCCCTTAATTTGGCTTTAAGTGATCTGCATCCGTCATCAAGATTTTTAAAGAACACAGCTCACGGGGAGACGCCTCTCTGCTGAAATCCTTCCATGCGGTCTGTCACTTATTCAATAGGGAACTGAGCTCTCGCAAAGATACTGTGACAGTGTGAAACACGTCTATTAAACTGTGAACACTGTTCGTGCTGTTACCTCCCTGCCTTATTATGCCTCCCATTTTGCAGGGAGCACATGCCCCCTCTCCCCCAGCGAAAGGTCCCTGCCTGCTGCTCCCCATAGCAGACACCCCCTGGAGAGGCTGCAAAGCAGCTTGCCAAAAAGTCATCCTCGCGGGGTGAGCACCAGGCAGTCGGGTGTCACCACACTGTCCCAGTCACGCAGACAGACACAGTTTTCTGCAGCAGGCCCCAGCTGTGGAGCAGCTGCAGCTCTTCACCAAAAGGAGGGAGACTAGTGGCTTTGGGAAGGGGCAGGGATGGTGCTGCTTCTTGGAGGGAGCGGGGGATTGCAGGTATCTGCAATTTGGGAGCCCGGAGAGCAGCAGTGTCTCAGCTCGGCCCCTGGGCTAACAAATACAATACTTACAGAGAAGTGCAAGCAAACTGGGCGGTGGTGTACAGAAACAGGCACTTCTAAGAAAGTCCTAGAGAAGCTAATGCCCGGGGCTAAGAAATGTCCTTGCTCAGCTTTTCCTGTTTTCCAGGATTATTGTTGCAAAAGGAAGCTCCACATTTAGGAAAAAAAATGGGAAAAGAGATAAATCTGAGGGACCCAGATAAATCTGAGGGACTCCAGATAAATCTGGAGGAACTTTTATTTACAAGCATCAATGAGAAATAGAAACATATTCAGAAATCTAAGAATATCTTATTAATATATGCAAATACCGGAGGGGAGAATGTAAAGAAGATGAGACCAAACTCTTCTCCGTGGTGGCCAGTGTCAGGACAAGGGGTGATGGGTACAAGCTGAAACACAGCAAGTTCCATCTCCATGTGAGGAAGAACTTCTTTCCTGTGGGGGTGCCAGAGCCCTGGAAGAGGCTGCCCAGAGAGGCTGTGCAGGCTCCTTCTCTGGAGATCTTCCCAACCCGCCTGGGTGCCGCCCTGTGCCCCGTGCTCTGGGTGTCCCTGCTGGAGCAGGGGGGTTGGTCCCTTCCAACCTCAACCACTCTGTGATTCCATGATTGTGTGAATACGTGCAATATGGTAACACTCAGAATCTGGCCAGCTATTTCTCCCCTTAGAGACCCCACATTATGGCCCAGAAAGCCCTAATGAGCCAGAGTTTTAAAAGTTCCCTTGGCCATTGCCACTGGTCTGTTTCTGGCTGAATTCTCTTTGCCCCCAGTGACGAGGCAGCACTTGAAGCAGCACGGCTCTCCGAGCAGCCCTGTAAGGCCTCCCGCAGTGCAGGACGTGGCCTGTGGGCTCCTGCAAGCCGCCTCGGCCTTCTCACGGCTTTCCTCGCAAAATGTCAGCTCGAGCACACCATGCAACACACCATCCAACACGCCTGTGCTTCTTTTCCCTGTCTGCAGTGCAGCAGTAATAACACTTGTCCTAGACAGTCCTCATGGATGAGTTAGCTGCCATTTGTACACAACTTTGACAGTTAAATTGTGTTATCACTAAACCACTTTTATGGAAAGGAGTGAACAAACTCCCCTATGAACCTAGCAAGTTACAAATTGCACGCAGGGAAATGGTTGACTCCAGAAAAACAAACTGACTTCACTCTTCCCCACATTGCGCCTGTCCCTAGCATAGCGAGGAAGGATTACATTTGTTCCTTGCAGGAAGCAATGAAAATACTCACACCTTGGATCTGCCAAGTTTATAAGGAAGGTCTTCAAGCTGGATTTCCTCAGGGAGCAAATATTAACTAACAAACATGGAGTGGGACTGCCTTTCTTTCTTAGGAGCAGAACGGAGCTTTCCTCAGTACAGTGTTGGAGAAAATACTTTGTCTGAGGCCCAGAGCCAGGGGCCAGAGCATAACCTAATTAGGCCGGAAAGGGTGATTAGCTGTTTATTTTGAAGATGTACAAACCATGCATTCACATTATGCACTGCCCTGGGAGAAAAAGGATGCTGTTTATACTCCCAGATCTAAAGGATCAGCAGAGTTTATTTTCTCCTACAAATGAAGGCCGGTTTTACTTACATTCTTTCAACTGAGATCAGATCTGTTTATTTTCACTGGTCTGCAGGAAATGGGAATATTTCAGTCTATTATTCTGAATCCACGGAGGTAGTTTGTACTTCTTAACAAAGAAATGCCTTCTTAACAAAGGCAAATTAGTCACAGCTTTTACATGCTACCTCCAAAGAATTGTTTAATAATAGTACCATTAGGGACAAATGGATTTACAAAAACCCTAACTGTAAATTCTGCTTATTGAACCTTTTCCAGAAGGCACAAGAAACTTTGTTAAATTTCTCAGATGGCTGATACTCCTCTATGGGACATGGGGTTTATCAAGCTCTCCCTCTTCTCAATAGGACCCTCCATGTACCAATGCTGAGCAGAGGGGTTTAATACAGTGTTTTCAAGCTCACTGCCTCTTTACTGCATTGAACTATTTGTTGATTTGTCAGGGTACTTAGAAGCATAGCACTGAAAAAGGAAAAACCCTGAGGAAGAGAAGAGAGCTGCAACGAGAATCACCTCATGCACCTTCTATTTAGGCCAATGGCAGCAGGACAAGGACCAGTATTAACTTCTTCACAATGTGGACAGTGCACCCCGCCAAAGGCAACAGTGGGATCCTACTTCAGCATTTCCAAGTATTTATTTGAGTTGGCTTCTTGTTTAATAATTTAACAATCCCATTTTGCTAGAGTTTATTAATGGGATTTGTTTGCACACTTTGATCTTTGATTTTTAATTATCTCCCATGTTTGTGAAGCCTTTGGTAAGATACTTGGCTGATAAAAGTGCTCAAATTATAGCAAATGGACTATGAGGTGACAATGTATCTTAGAGAGAATTTTAATTCCTTTGAAGCCAAGATTTTTAATGGTCAATTAAATTATTCTAATTGTGTCTTACATATCTTAAACCTAAATCAAGGCTGTTTTCCAACTACTTGAACTTAAAAAATCTACAGATCTCAGGCAGCTGCAAGCACTGGAAATGTAAATTTTATCTGTTGACTATATTCAGCATAAGAAATAATCAAGGAAGCTCTGAACATCAAATACTGTGATGAAGACAGAAATTACCAGTAGCCGATTAGAAATATATGGAGTAGCAGAAGGTACAAGGTGTTACATATGTTATGGGACTACTAGAATAGGCTATTTAGGGAGGTACAATAAGAATTTAGATTGTTGATCATAATGATCTCATGCTGATCATAACTGTCTGGCGGTTACTTTATGCTCCCCTAGCCTGTTTGTTGAATTCATTTGCTGACTTTTGCACTTGTGCATAGTTTGAAAATTGTTGGAGGCCAAGTGAATTTTGCTGTTTGTTTGCACAGTACCAGCTCTCAAGAAGGGAATGGAAACTCCATGTTCTTCCTCAATTAAAATAATTATAAAAATCTCAAATGGACACAGTAAAAATTATTCTCCAGGAAAAAACAAACTCTGCTGAACTCTAGCTAAGTTAACTGAAATCCCACGATACATCAATTTTCATGATGGATTATAAGGAAGTTTTATGAAGTTCAAAAATAGTGCCATATTCCTTTGCTACTTCCTATCTAAAGACCTGCCTGCTATCAGAAGATTGATCTGCCACACATAGAACTTCCAAACCAAGTGAATATAATCCTCCAGTTCACTGGTTTAAGTGAGTCTTGAAGGATTGCTTTTCAGAGTAATGAGAAGTTAGATGCTTCTCAAGACAGCTAGACAACCTTCATTGGTTTTTATAAGGAGACAGTAAATGAAGTTGCAACTACTTGTCACCTAGGTATTTCTCCTATATGCTCTGAGCTATCCATCCACCTTCCTGGGAGTGACGTTCTCATGCAGATTCCAGGAAAAAAAAAAAAAAAAAAAAAAAAAAAAAAAAAAAAAAAAAAAAAAAAAAAGAGTTTGAAAGAGTTCCCCGTGTGCAGATGTTTCTCTTGCTTTTTTTGTTTGTTTGTTTGCTTGTTTGTTTTGTTTTTGGTTGGTCGGTTGGCTTGGTTTGATTTGGTTTCTCTCTAGAGTCATTTTGGCCTCAGAAGATTTGTCAAAGTCCAAAATCACATGTAAGTAAGTCCTCATTGCTTCCCTTGATATCATGGGCTCCTCGGACAACCACTGCCTCCTGTGGTGAACTGGCTCATGGAAGAGTCATGGAAGTGGCAGACAGAACCGACCACTTGCTTGAGGATTACAGTCTCTGATATGGGAATGCCCCAGTCCTGCAGTACCAGTAATAGCCTTGATACTGATTCCTGTACCACGGACACCAGCAATCCTCAAGAAGGAGGGGCAGCCTCGAGAAGTTCCCTCATCCCCACCTACAAAGCTAACACAGAAAAGCTTCTGAAAGGAAGGGAGAAAGTCACTGCTGAACAGCAGTAGCATAATATTTCCCTCTGCAGGTGAACATCTGTTAAGTTATTTCTATCCTCACCAAACATCTTATGCTTTTCTGTGGAATTCATTGGCAGGAGTTTTGTGAAATTTTGAAAAAATCCATGGGAATATAGTTGACTTCTCTCAATACACTCAGGAATCTACTGTTAAACTGCCTAACAAAGCTACTCAGACAGGAAAACAAATTAATCCATTCAGTCATTTATAAAATGCCCACAAAGAAAAAGAAGGAGGAAAAGGAAAAGGAAAAAGAAAAGGAAGAGAAAGCTTTTCTACATTTTACTTCTGTAAAGAAGTAAACATTCTTGCCTCCAAAGGTCTTCCAATCCCCACTTCCATCCTCACAGTTTCATCTTGTATCTTCCCTTCTCAAATTCTGTTTTTAAGGAGCAAAATTAACTTCTTTTTTTTTTCTTTTTTCTTTTTTCTTTTTTTAATGGGAAGAGGTGATAATGGCAGGATGTGACACTGGCAAGCAAGTATTGAACCCTTAGTGTATAAATATTCAGGTTAAAATTCTCACTGTAACCAGACAGTCTATCCAGGCATAGAGCATCCTATGTGAAGTTCACCTGCAGTGTTGATGTTTCCAGCAGAGCAAGGTATCAAAAGGTCTCTTCATAATCTATGACAATCAATATAGCCATAGTGGGCTGTGTTGTTGTTCATCTCTGCCAAAAATAGAAGCTTTTAAGAACACATTTCTCCCCGGTGACTTGAGCCACTTGCTCACGTGTAAGTACGCGCACTTAGCAAAATGAATCCCACCCCCTCCTGAGGCTGCTTGCGTTTTGTGAGTTGTTCAGGAGGGAACACTCTTTCCTTTCCAAAAGGAAAGGTTGATGCTGAAACTGTGCGTTCCAAAAGCAGATCCTTCTGATGAGTGCTGAGGGCAGTACTTGCCAGGGGAAAGCCAGAGATAAAAGGAGGACGATGAGGCCGTGTGCTCAAGTTGCAGGGCTCTAGGAGACGAGGCTCTCTAGCTCTGTCTAGAGACAGAGAGAAATTCAGAAATTCACTTCGGGGGGAAATGCTCGGGTATATTTTGTACACAAAGAAAATATTCCAGCTATACATCACTGATATACCTGACAATGCAATCTGACCAACAACTTTGAAAATCCAGCTCCCAGGGAGTTGGTCTCTCATTCTGTTTTATTAGTTTTCAGTGTCTCCCAAGATCTGTGCAGTTCGGCTCCATGGTAACTCAGGAACTCGCTTAGTTGCCTTACATACTGATGCATACAAGGAAAGCACTGTGGTAGTACAGTATTTAAGCATCTCTGAGATACTCAAGATATCTAAGAAGTGTGGCACAGTAGGATTTATAGAGCATACAGAACAGTGCTATGTTTGTTGCCTTATGTTTGTAGCGATTGTTTCCTGGAAAGTTCTACAAATTCACTCATGAACTGGAGACAGACTGAAGTCACACTATACTTTTCTAATTATTAAGCAACATTTGTAATACAGCAGCCCAAACTAAGATTAGGGTTCTGTGACTGGTAAACATTGTACAGAGTAAAAGGAAGAGTCTCTGTCCTCCAGAGATTCCAATATAAATATAAATAAGGGGATTAAGAAGGGTAGAGAAGAACAGAAGGAAAAAAAAAAGGACTTGCCCTAGAGCAAACATCTGTGTCTTTACTTACAAACTGAGCGCTACCTACATAGCAGAGATACCCTGCAGTCCTCATCCTTCGCCCATCCGCAGCATACCATGACTCAGCCCAGCCTGCCAGGCCTAGGCTTTTTTTCCACAGAAGCGGTTCATGCAGGGTTGGTGCCTGTGTATGTTTTGCTTCGATATTTTGAGAGTGAATGCTTAGACTCAGAAGCATTGCAGGGGGCAGGAAACAGAAAAGGCTTAACAGCACTTTTACAGAGCTGGTATAAGATCTCTGGTCTCCATACTTCCATCTAGGCAGCCGGGCACTGGCTGGCTGGACCCATGTATAACATATACTGTTCAGTAGCTTTGAATAGCTGTGTTCCCATCTATGATATGGGATGGAAAGCAGGTGATAAAATGTTTATTGCCAAGCTGTAGTCCTGGAAGCATTGTGAGGATTCATTAGCTAATGCCACAAGTGCCTGGCTTTGAACACCTTAGCAGAATTCTGCTTCTCCTCATTATTGTAAGCTTTGAAAATCCTTGGGATTACTCTTTTAAATACCTCAGAGAAGGTGACATGTCTTCCCACGTGTTTTGGGATGGGAACTAAGACACACATTGCCCTCTTATTATTTGCTTGAATTTAGCATGCAAATTTTTGAACAGCAGAAGAGGGATCAGCTTCCGCTCTTTAAGCTGCAGCAAGTGACCCACATAGCATTAAGAAGAGATATGATGACTTGTCCCAGTATAATGGCAAGAGGTTGGACACCTGTAATAACATGTTCTGAGATCCTCTGGCCTGGCAGATTTTCCATACTATAATTTTACTGCGAAAAGCCAATCTGAAAATTGCTAGTGAGTAACCAATAATATCAAGACACAGTGCCTATTGTGTGAGTTAGTTTTTCATCTGCTGCCATTTGTATTTTAATGATCTTCCTATACACCTCAGTGCAAAGCAATTCACATCATAAACCATAAGCTTTAACTGTTACCTTTTAACTTAACGGATAAACCGTTACAGAAACATGTTTCCCCAGGGCAGCTGGCAAAAACAGATGAGGTGAAGGATGAGGTAATGTCAAAAAAAAAGAGTGAGAAAAAGAGTGAGAAAAGAGTTTCCCAGGCCCGTGAAAGCATTTTAATTGCATATGCCTACATCTGCCTTCGAGCACAAAAAGTCTTTCCATACTGCTAGAGGATCACCACTGTGTCAAGCAAAAAAAAAAAAATAAAAGACCATCATGGCTGGCAGTGCTACTGAGCACATCAGGGTAAATACAGGGTCTGACACCCTCTGTTAGCAGAGACCAGGCAGGTAATGAGACACAGTCACTGGTTTCAAATCCCAGGGTAAATATCTTCACTTGGGAGTTTCACGGAGCTGCCAGCTAAGCTTACATTTTCTTCCTATTCTGACAGTCTTTTCATCTGAAAGACACTGTTGTAGAACAGCAGGGTTATTTCAGGTGAATCTTAATTGGTGGCATGCAACTTTCTGGCTGGTTATTATCATGTGTAATCCCATGAGCTAATCTGGAACAGAGCCAAATGCAGAACAAGTCAAAATGGGTGACTTCTATCCTTGCTTTGTCTATGTGGACCTTGAAGAGGAAGCTGTTATTATTATTATTGTTATTGTTATTACTATTATTACTGTTATTATTTTATTTAGAAGCACAAAACAATTAGAAATAGAAGCTCAAAATTAGTTTGATTAAAGGAGGATAAATTCACACAAGTATATTCTATATATAACTACCAGATTTACAAACATACCTACAGCTGCAGTAAATAAATTTACTTAGGATTCAAATCCATCTCATGCATGAAAATCTGATAAAAGAAAGATATTTACTTCTGAAAGCATCTGTTATCTACTAATGAATAGGAAACTACTTTCTAATTAGATATATCTAATATGAAATGTTTGGCATCATTTGAAGTATCCTGCATTCTCCATCTCTTTTTAGCTATCTGATTCACAAATATTTTAGTTCTGTAGCTAAGAACAGCCACAATATGCTATGAAAAAAATTGTCTTCTGATCTATAAATAAGTAGTAATAATAATACAGTCATGGTAATGCCCATTAGTTAAGAATCCAAAACAATTTTTGCTTTAAACTTGATTACCTTGGAATTCTTCAGCATTTTTAACTCTACACTACTCCCTGGGTAGTTCCCCAAAACACTTGGATATTATACATTTTTAAGAGGAGTTTTTTCAGAACAAAAAATCGGTGATGTGTAACCGTTTGCTCCTAAGTTTTGGCTGGCCATGCTGTAGACATGAAACATTTTTGTCAAAAGTCCCGGGGGGACTTACTACCAAAGTGATCTCTGCATTAGAAGTTTAGAGAAGGGTATGAGTTCATCACCTGTACTATTCCTAATTCTGTCATACTTGGATGACTGGAGATATATTATATATGTCTGGAGACATAAATTAACCCAATTTACGTAAAAGTCACCTATCTCTGCCCTTGTATTTCCCTCTAATGGAAACTGAAATCCTCAGTCTCCAAAGATCATCCTAAAATCCACCTCTACCCTGTCTCCTGTATGAATATTCTTGGCAGATGTCGGCAATGAATATGCTCAGGCAGTCATTTAAATTCTGCTGTTTTCTCAGAAAGGGAATTTGGTGTAAATTACATTTGGTAGCTTCTACTATTTCATTCATTCTCCTTTAAATGCAACCTATAGCCTGATCTCATTTGTATATTCAATTAAATGCTTATATATAGCTTATATAAGCTATAAGCTATTATATAGCTTGTATTATGAATAACTCATTCAACATTTCCTTCAAATGTTGAGACTCTAAGATCTGTTTTTGTTCTGATTCAGAAAAAATCCAAGATGCATCTACATTTTCCCCTCAGAAAACAAACTCATGTCAGGTAGCTTGTCTTCGATTCAAATGCACACATGAGCCTATGTCAAATTTTGCCATTAATATGAAATTTCTAACTTAAAAGTTATCTTAAAAGAAAAATTATAACTAACCATAATAATAATCATGGTGAAATTAATCATCATGTTGATTTTATTTTTGAAAGAAAATGTTCAAAATTTCACCCTCTTGTGCAATATTTCTATCTTGATTAAATTATACACTTTCTGCTGAAAAAATTTCGTTAAACATGAGACTTTTTCCACCCTCTCTGTTTATAGAACAATCAGTCCATCCTCTGTCTGCTCTTCTTGAAGTTTCTGTGCAGTTCAGATGAGGGCAGCTGGCACTTTGCATCCAGCAGCTGCCTACAAAATTTGGGGTTTCTACACTGAGTCACACACTAGGAAGTTCAAAGATCTGTTCCTATGTGCCAAATAAGGGGCCCTTTAAAGTATGGCTGATTTTATTGTTAACATATATTTAAAGATCTCGGTGGATTGGAGTTATTATCGACTTAGACCACAGTTTAACACTGAGTGGATAGCAAGTTTCAACACAAATAGCATCACGCAAAAAGCAAGTGTACAGACTCTGGAGATGCCTTTTGTATGGCAGCTAGTTAAGAAGTTCAGCTGATGGATAGTGAACATGCATGGACACAGGGAGTAAAAATAAAGTTGATGTAGGCTTTGTACTGCCTGCTTGCTGGATTTTTAATATTTGGCTCACCTTTATTCAACTGCTTCATTGTTTTGTGAAACGATAAATTCTTACAATTAATTCTGCTTTACAGTTATATTGTTTGGCAAGTTCTTTATGGATCACTTTTTCTTTTCCTCTGGAAATTACACTGTACAAATATTGTTATTTCAAAGGTGAAATTATGCTCAGTGAGTAAACCAAATGCGTGTGTAAATAAATAGGTGAGTTTTCCCCAGATTTTGAAAGCCTCATCGAGCAACTTAGTTCTCAATGCACTGTTACTTTGGCCTTATGCTAACACTAAACCACAAATTTTCCACCTCAATAACATTACGAAAGAAGAATAAGAACACAGTTCCTGCATTTTAGTGCAAATTGTACAGAGTGGCATTTAACTACAATGTCACAGCATTATATCACAGTCCTGACAAAGTCTGAAAGATCCTATTTTTTTGAAATTAATGATTGAGGTAAATGATGAGATTTTGTTTATGGTGAAATGTTTCAGTGATTGTTTTCCTTGTTTCCAAGCTTATTTCCACCAGTACTGGCTCAAAAGAAAAAAAAAAAAAAAGAGAGAGAGAGAAATCAACTTTTCCTTCAGCTTTCTACATCCGCATTTTGTCCCAGGTCCATTCCACCTTCCTTGAGGCACCTTACTTGTAATTCAGAAACCTCATCATCCAAGATATATCAACTTTCATTCAAAGCTCATTGGTCACTAGCAGAGAAAAGATGACCCTTTTCACTGATCACAAAGCTGGGCTTTTCAGCTTGTGACTTGCAGACCCAGGAGCAACTATGAAATAATACTTCAGAGTTTTTGTAAGGCAGCAAAGAAAAGCAAGGTCATGGTCTCTAAGGTGAAATTCACTGTGCAAAGATTCTGCCTTCCTCTGAAAAGTTTGAAGGAACTGCGAACAAAAGGAGTGGAAAAAACATTGTCGTAGAGGGGCCCCAAGAAGACTGTGTCTGTTCTCAGCCCCTTCAGTAGAGCAGCTAAATCTAGGCACTAACACCTGGCTTTGCTGTGGAATTAGCCAATTCCAGCCACTCTGAGGGGCAAAAAAACTTTAGCAGTCCTTAGGACTCTTTCTAAAGGTGTCTAATTTTTAAATAGAATGTAAAACAATAGTCTTTCCTACAATGCCTTATAAGCAAACTTCCCATTACAGTCAATTTCATCCACTTGTTCAGAAACATCCATGTGGTTACTTCTTACAATCACAGTAGATCAGGTAATAAGGCAAACTGATGGTTTTCCTCTGCTAAATTCCTAAAATTCCATAATTCTAAAGGCAGTTAAAAATGAAGAGGGAGAAAGTTGAGGACAACTACAAAAAGCTGTAAAACCAACATTGACAGAAACAAGGTGGCAGGTGTCAGAGTAGGTAAGTTAAATTATGACTGCATACCACAATGTTGCTTCATTAGAAGCACAAACAAATTGAGGCCTGGGGTTATGTGATTGACCTTAATTGTCAATTGTCTTTATAATGACATCTAAAATTTCAGAAAATGTTGGCAGAAAATGAAATCAAAGATAATATGGTAAAAAAAGTTCTATTTTTAGCATCACATAATCAAAACTGAAATAAGCCTTCGGGTTGAAAATCAGCAATACCATCATGTTTCTAACATGTAGTTTAAAATAGTCCATTTTACTTGGAGTTTGAAAGAAAAAAAGAAGTGTAAGTAAGTGGCAAAAGGCACTTCACCTGTTGTGCGCAGATGAATTCATACTGCTCTATTTTTAGTGGTACCTCGTTGCGTGTGTGTTTTGGGGGGGTTTTGTTTGTTTTTGGGGGGGGGTTGGGTTTTTTTTTGTGAACCCTATTACTAAGGGTAAAACCTGTAAAAGGAGACCAAGAAGCCAGTGCAATCACTGATAATCTTATAGACTGCTTCAGTCAGATCCTTCCAACACAAATCTGCTACCAAGGGACTACCCTTAAGCAATGTAAATTCAAGCTATTCCACATCACTAGGTTTCAGGGCCTCCTTGGTCTTCTTTTATTATTTTATAGACATAGCCCCAGCAACTTGTTTTTATGACCTCAAGCTTACTGGCCTGACCTCAGTTTTCTAGGAGGGTCTGTACATATGCTACTGCTATAATTAATTTTCTTAAGGAAACATCAAAGGATTTTCTTAAAACAACAAATCAGAAATAAAACTGGAAGGCTTTTTTTTTAGTAGGGCTATACCAGTAAGTCTCCTACATCAGCCTAGGACACTAGCCTAGGATTGCTGCTACACTTTTAATCTTGGCATGGATTTTGAAAATATGTGTAATTCTCCGTGGGAAAGTAGAGTGTTTAAGGTGTGTCTTGTTTTAAAGAATTTAAACCATACCTGCAAAATTCAAGTTTCACTCGCATAAACTATGGAATTTCTTGTTTTCCTTGTTTGCACCATGCAACCCATTTGCTAGTGCACCAGACACCATTTGCTAGCTTGGTTCTGACAGCAAAAACTTTTCTCTCTGATATCTAGAAAGCTGGCTCCCTTTTAGGCAAAATCATCACAAGTGAACAACATCATCATCTTAATATCACTTTAGATATGAGACTTCATTATTAAACATTACCATATTTACCTCTGCATTTGACAAACAAAAAGAAATAAAAAAAAATAAATTAGGATACCTTAACTGTAGCAGGTCTTCAAATGTTCGGTAGATAAAAATAGGAATTTAATTACTAACCCCAAGAGTAGGAACAAATTTCTTCTACTTGTAGTTCAGTTCAACCTTTACCCAAATATCTCTCAGGTTAAGAAAAAGCTACTTGTAAACAATATTTCCTAGAACAAACTGAACACAGATTTATGTACCCTAGCTGAAATATCACTTCTCAATGAGTGTGTCTGCATTCAGTGCTTTCTATATTATTACATGGTTCACAGTTGCCAGAATCTATTCAGCTACTCTTTTTTTATTTTTTTTATTTTATTTTTTATTATTAAAGGTATTTTATCACTGTTAATGGAAAAAGCTGATCATGTAACTTTCTGGGGTTCGAATTGGTAAGTTACAGCCAGACCTGACCAGAATTCACCTCTCTTTCGAGTATATTTGTTAAACAGAAAATGGATATGAAATATTAGGTATAAACAGGGAATACCGATAGTATAATATTATTTCAAATATAGATGGGGAAAAAAATGGAATTTATAGATAGGCAAAAGGACAGCTGAGAATTAATTATTCTATTTTCAGCTAGTGAGCTTGACGCATATTAAAAGACCAGCAAAACAAAGCTCATAAAATAGGATTCCTCTAGATGGAACTCTTGAATCTGAAAGATGACAGCTGTAAAGCGTCACCATTGAAATTTTCAATAAAGATGAAATGCCGCTTAGGAAATTATTCCCTTTCCCAGTGATTGTTTCTGCCACTGAAACACCCCCCTGTGCAAAACCTGGCTTATCTCACCTACTCAGTCCACTACATTATAAAACACAGCTTTTCTCTGTATAAGACTTGAATTTAAAATATTTGAATAATATGGTAAAATAAACAAAATGATGAGTATGTTAGAGGTTTCGTCCATGTGCAGAGAGATATCTGTGCTGAGTTCCTTTTAGAATAGGATTAAAGCTGCTATTCAGGAATGTTCGATTTTATTCAGCTCTTGCTATTGAGTTTCCCAGTAATGCTTGCAAATCTTCCTAGATTGGAAGCAGGATTTTTTTTTTTTAATTATAATCTTTTAATTATTCTGTAAGACAATTGTATAAAAATACCTAAGAAATTAATTGGCAAATTTATTTGGGAGTCAAACAGAACCTTTACAAAATACTATGAAGTTTCTACCATGGAAGAAAATTACTTAACAATTTTGTCAGCAGCATCAGAACAGTTTTGCAATAATCTTTCATAAAGTATAATTCCTTTTAAAACTGATCCTTAAAAATATATGCAAGAAAAGCAAAAAATACATAGCTACAGTCCTAAGTGGTATCTCTCAGCTTCAGAAAAACACAGATGCCAGCAGTAATACCTATATACCACAAACATATTTAGTAAAAATGAAAAAGTGGATGAAACTGGACTTTTAAAATGACAGAGGTTTGCAAGATAATATATTGAATTGAAGCACTTGCAAGGTAAAATACAATAGTGCAGGGCAGCTGCTTCTAAGGCTTCTGCACTCACATAGAAGAACCAAGCATCGGCTACATGTCAGCTCCTTGAACCCTTCATCAATGCTGTAGTGAAAAGTAACTGTCATAACTGAGGTCTCCATAGCTTACCATAGCACAGCATATGGAAATAATGGAAATGTATCAGAAATCAAATGTGATACTAGGTGATAAATGTTGGCTTCTACTGGTGATTGTGCATTTTTTTCCTTGCATTTTTAGCTTCACATCCCAGCTGCTGAAAAATGCTTTTCTTGGGGCTATCCTTGAAACATACACAGAAATCTCATCTGGCAGAAAACATAATGTGTATGACCTACTGTGGTACATATAAGCATGCACTCTATTTTTTTCCTAGCTATCTGTTCTGTAACAGCTTCTGGCTGTTATTGGAAGTACCAGTTACCCTTTTAAACTTGTGCCGTGTATGTAACACATTTGTCTTCAAAAGATCCCTTTTCTCACTGAGTCTCTCAGAGTAACAATAACTGCATCACTATTTTTGTGAAGACCTTTTTTGTGAAGACCTAGGACTACATCTGCAGATATCATAGCCAGGCGTCCTTCGCATGTGTGCAATGCTCCAGGAGAAGCCTTTTCCCTTGTAGGTCTAGTCACTCTCCGAAGAGGATCCGGATCCTGGAGGCGCCGAAACTCACAGCTGTGACGCAACTTGCAACAAAAATGAAAAAAAAAAAAAAAAAAAAAAATCACAAAAATACATGCACAAAGCCTTTTAAAAGATAGCCTTGCACAACTCAGGCAGCAGCACTGCCTGAGTCCAGCGACAGTCCCAGACTCAGTCCCAGAGAGGACTGTCTCAATTCCCAATCTCCCCGCTGCCTAGAAGTACCTGATCCTTAGCACCAGATGATAGGGCTGGTGATGATTTTTCAGAAGACATTTCGAAATTGCAATTGCATATCTCATATACAGCAGCCAGATGCTGGGGGGGAGGGTGAGGGGAGAGAGAGCTATAAATAAGTAATAAGTAATGCAGACTTGGACTATGAAATTCAAAAATTAACACACAAGAAATTCTCTCAGCACCAGCACTAAGACCAGCTCAGTGTTTAGCCATTTGACACTTTGAAATGGCTTCTGCCTCTCACCATAAAAGCAGTGTAGAACTCACCTTGTATCGGTCACCCATAACTATAAAGAATGAATTATCACTGAAACCATATAGTGAGGATCTTGGACCTTGCTAGTCCCTATTAAATAATATGGCTTCCTCAGCCTCTTTCTCTTCTCAGAATCAAGACTATTCCTTACTGTCTGAGCATAGCAGTGGCACAGGGACTGACTCAGAAATATTTCTGCTCTTACATGCCCACACTCAGACATCAGAGAACCCAGGGTCACAGCAATATCCTGCCCACTTGGCACAGGTCTGTGAGAGGATTTACTGGACCAAGAGATGCTGTGAGCATCCTGGCTCCTGGCTTTCCAGCAAGGACTGATTCAGAGCTACGGAAGCCCTTCTGAACACTGCTCTTTCAGGAAGCAGCTCAAACACAGAGCTCCCCAGAAGCCTTTCCAGAAACAGGCTGCCTCCACCACACTCCGTAGGCTCAAAAGTTGCTGGTCTCGTGTCTACTAGAGACCTGAGTGGCATGACCTGCAGCTCTGAAGGGATGGCTGTCTTTGCAAAGGCAGCTTCTCCCCCAGGTCCCTCTGTGAGAGCACTTCTGCAGTCACCAGCATCCCAAGGGGCAGCTGCTCACCGCAGTGGGTGGCTCCAAGCCTGTCTGTAACCCCTCCTCTCCTGGGGGGCAATAGTCACTTCACCCTGCCCAGCCTCTCAACTGGACACCAGGTCTTCCCACAGGTTTCCCTGATAGGCAGACAACAAACGCAGCACACAGTATGAGCTCTCATGCAGCTTGTGGAGGGAGCCCGTGTCCAACGTAGAAGCAGGTGATACTGAACTATGGCTCCTCTCTATGTACATTTATTTAGTCTGTCCCTTATTCATTTTACAGTGCTTCTCCTACTGATTATCATCCTCTAGCATGCATAAATCTTTGCAGTGAGCAAGTCACTTTCTTCCCATGCCAAGGATGCTCACAGGCTCCTGTTGCTAGATGCATCCTGCGTTCTTCTCATGCCATGGAGCTTTAAATGCTTATACAGTTATACGTTACTTGAGCTGCACATATTTTTTCCTAAAGTAACACAGGTGTCTCTGTAGACCTTCACAAGACCTTTGATGCGCTCCAGGCATCCTGCTTTTCAGTCAATTATTCAGTAGTACAATTACAGTAATTAGAACTTCATATTTTCTAAGTCTTCACAATTTTTTTTTACTTTTAAGAGAGTGAGTGGTCAGGCATGATACAGAGCTAAGAGGAAGCTAGAAGAAAAGAGAATATGTGAGCATGCTAGGAATTAAGCAAGGTCTTATGTGTGAGAGATGCGTCAGGCCAACAGAAGAGGAGATCGCAGATGGTACAATTCCAAAAATGGGGTGAATTTAGCCCCTAGTGTCACGGGGTAAATGCTTATTAATTAAACAAAATAAACATGTTTCTAAAGCAGTCAGCATTTGAAGTATTATCAACTAAAGAGGTAAATAAAAATACTAAAAACAGAAGAAACAGAATATCTTTTAAACAAGATTTAGGGTCTAAAACATGATGTTGTCACACGTTTCATCTTTCAGTAGCATGGCCTTTCCATGGAAGCAGCCATGGGACAGGCTCTGTAGATAGTAAGCCCCAGGAAAATATTTCTGCAATATCTGCACATGCAAACTAGCAGTAAGGCCAGCAGGCAAGACTTGCCCTGGGATCACATTTGTGTAATCAAACTGAGGCTAGTAGAGTTGAACAGGCTTATAAGTCAGGAGAGAAGGATGCCCACTTTTGGCAGTCAAAGTCAAGAACTAAATCTGATTATCTGATTATTATGCCAGCAACACATGTGAGTTTGGTTAAAATGGCACAGAAAAGTCTAGAGGTAGCATGGCAAAGGTTTGTGTTTGTTATGCTGGTAAGAGCACGAGTATTTGAGTAGATGACTCTTCTCCAGGTTTAAAGCATTGAACGTAGTGTTTGGAATACTGAATCCAGTTTTGCCCTTCACTGTAAAATATCTGAACTCAGGATTTTTTTACTGAAGTCAGACTAGCTGGGTAAGGGAACTGGGTGCAGATATATAATTGTTCCTTGAGCAAAGTGTGACATACAGTGAAAGCAGAAGTGGAAAATGGTCCATCCTAAAAAAAAAAAAAAAAAGTGAGAATGACTTTAGGGACAGAGACTTCATACTTGGTGTAAATCAGATGTGATATTAAATCTATATGGTAAAGGTTAGCATGTAAGAATTATATATTATTATATATTGATTCCAGCATTTTAGAACTGTTTTTCATTAGCATTTTATTGGCTTCTCTATAGACAAGATAAGGATTAACTGCAACAGTAAGTGACAATGCAAGTTTTAAAAAGATAATAATGCTTTCCCTATACTTGCGATGATAATAAAAAGTAGAGATCCCTAATAGCAACATTAATCCCATCTTACAAACAAAATTAATGTGGGAAAAATAAACTATGCATACCTACCAATAAAATCATAAAGCTCATAGTTAAATGATCCAGGAGTGGAAGAAAAAGCAAAATCAATAGCAAAAACATATTAATTAGCACTTTCTCCATTCCCCTGTATACATATCAGACTTCAGTTGTTGCAAAAGCAGGAAAGCTTGCAGTATCTGGGCTCCGTTCTGGGAAACTCATCTTTCTACAACTGAGCAATTGTCCCCAAAGGCCAGTAAATTAACCAGAAGAGACAGAGATGGCAACATTTTTTTCCCAGGGATATAAGTAGATTGTAAGATTAGACATCTTCTGGTACTGCTCTCGATAAAACCCTAACACCCTGCTTCTCCCTTATCTCAGTACAGCAACATCCCAAACTCTGCAAAATTCCTCCATTATGGGAGAACCAGACCTGAGGATGGGTGTGCACACTTTCAAGACGAACTGTGACAGCCAACAAAATAACCTGTGCAGAGCCTCAAAACGCGCCCCCTGCTTTGCCCAGTTTCGGGGTTTGCCTCCAGAGCAGCAATGGAACTGCTGCCTGGGCAAGCACTAAATTGCTTTCAGTGGCCGTTGAGGTCAGTGCCTCGGGCAGCGAGGAGGAACAGCCCCGGCCCTGGGAATCGCTGCCCTGGGTGATCCTCAGGCTCATGCAGAGATGTCCATGTGGATTTGGGTTTGCGACTTTGTGCAGATACTGGTCAGAGCAGGGGAGAGCAGCGGCAGCATCACACATTGGAGACCTGTGGATTCACACCATCGCATGGTGGGGCTCACTCTTTCCTTCCCTACACCTTTCCCGGCAATTTCAGGCAGTCTTCTCGCTCTTTTGACTGTTGCTGAGCAAAGCCATTTTCATAGAACTGCCTGTTGCAGTTTTGCAAGGTCTTTGTGGAGCACTAATAGCTAGGTCAGAACCCAACGTTGTGCAAGAAAAGCTGGCAGAAAGAGTCTCTATGGGCATTGCTTTATATCCATCAGCACTGAATTTCACCTGCTGTTTTACCACTTGGTCAGTCAGCGTCATGAAAGCCTTCTGTAACTCTGCCGACAGCTTTCATTTGCCCTGCCCATGAGTCACCAGCCAGAAGTGAAGTTATTTTGGCAAGTTCTCTGAAACATCGTCTTCTCCCTACAAATATCATTCTGTGAGATAAGCAAACCTTCTCCTGTGCTCTGCAATTAATGGAGGTCAGTTGTGTATAACAAACCAGCATTCAGTGTATTCTTTACATTAATGGCATTTCCTTTTTAGGGGATTTATTAGCCAAAAAATACAATTTTTATTTCTTGGCTTTTAAATGCAGCATGGTGATGTGCTTGAATTGGGGAAAATCTTTAATTCCAAACAAAAATTTAAACTGCTTTCAAAATAAAGTGGGTGTTTATTCATGAGTTGTGTCCTTAGAATTCCCTTAGCAAAAGAACAGCAAAACTACTTTCAAATAAATTAATGTATTAAGTGTTCTGTAATGCATATGTGCAATATTGCACTTGCACCTACTTGTTACATTGATTATAAAGTCTTTCAAAAGTATAACAAAAACAGAGAAAATCAGTTTTCCCATGAGAACTTTGGGGTGCCTTCATACAGCTAAAATTACCTACCTTTAACACTAATGTGGTGGAAAGTGAGTGGTCAGTAACTGTTAAGATACTTTCAATTCTCTCGTTTTAATTTTTTCCTAACTAAAATAATTTTGCTCATTAAATGTTGTCTATTTAAATTAAAAGATAATGATCTGCAGCCTGGGATGCGCACTGCTAAAGCTAGACCCTTAACTATCATTAATTTACAGTTACACTACATATTGCTATTTTCTCTCCTGTCACAGGCATGTCTGCAGTGTAGACATACCCTAAACACAAATCTTGTACTTTAGTGATTAATGAAAGGATATTCAAACCATTATATAAGGAAAAAAATAGATTCTGGCATACAGATATCAGCAGCGGTTCAAATGAATTAATAAAATATACATTGACCACATTCTTTGTCACATAGTCGTTAGCCAATAGCATTTTTCACTTCCTGTGAGTATCTGTGCAACCTTCGTTTTGCTTGCAGAAATGTTGGTGCTGATTGCTACTCACTGGTGTGTGCCACACACTAAGCTGCCATCATGATCAAGTCTCCATCGATCAAGGCATGGTGCGAAGGCCCATAAGGACACTACCCCGAGAAAATGAAAGCTAAAAATACTTTAAAAGTGAGCATCATGGTAACAAATGCAACTCTCACTCATATGGCTTCATGGTATTTACCCATCCATCATTTAAATCACACTTGCTTTGACATTTGGAAATCTGGACCAAATCCACCTTGCAATTATCTATGTGCATCAAACGGAGCCCTTTGACAGTTATCATTTTTTAAAGATCCTCTAAGGTTACATGATATCTTATGAGGAAAATGCTATGTGGTACTAAGAGGAATTTCAATCTGATGATAAAGGAGATGTATACAGTACAGTGAATATGAGGGGAGAGGAAGGGAAAAGATAAGGAAAACCCGCAGCAGAAAGACAGATGAGAGGGCTCAGATACTCCACCATGCCAACAAGCCATCTTATTCTGAGTCATTTCCACAGGACCGGTTTCCCCTCCTTATCCAAATAAATGCATCTTTTGCTTTCAGAGGGGCTTGGCTGTGGGGACTGGCATACAAGGTGGTCCACAGTATGGAAAGGCAGAGAATGGCACCTGCATGTTTCGAAGACTGTCTACTTAAAAATCAAAAGTGACTTTGAATATGTAGGTTCATTTCTCACTTCAGCTGTGTGTGAAGAAAAGATCATTAAGAGCATAGGCATGAGTTATGAAAATATTTGACTACATCTAATAAGATGCTAAATGGTTTGAGATGTGATGGGAAAAACAACTCTTGGCATAGATTCTACCACTGTCACATTTTGATTGAAGAAAGTAAATACCACCTCCAACTCAATTATCTTACCCCAGCAAAACCTGCAGCCTTACTCATCCCGTTTAATTTGCCTTCTCGTTTCACATATAGCTCCCTCTCCATGAAAGGTCAGAAAGCCAGAATACATAATATATATGTATGACCAGCTCCCCTTGTCAGTAAAATGATGCCATGGTATTTTTATCAAGGACTGGTTCTGATATGCTGTTCCAGACCAATTGCTGGAGACTGAGTCTATACATAACCCGCTGCTCAGCTCCCTTCCCCAAAGTCTCCCAGCTAGTCACATATGCAGCCAGTAAAACAAGTATGAAACATTACATCATCAGAACAGCTCTTATTTAGCAGATTATATCCAGAGGGACGCCTGACAGTCTGGATGGTTTTCAGAGCTAGCATTTCCAACCAGACCTTTCCCATGTGCCTTCTATAGGTGATATCTTCCGAGTAAAAGGAATTGGCAATATTTTATGTATGTCAATTAATCAGCAAGAATGGAAAACACTTAAGTTGTTCCAAAAATGCAATATACGTAAAAGTAAATAAAAAGTTATAAAGTGAAAATTAAAGAAAGAATCATCAATCTCCCTTGATTAGATGATACTTCTTTAATCAGGAAATTGCAATCTTGTTTCAGACTGCAGACTGTTGCTATGAAGAACATAAGAACAAACTAAATCATCTAGCACTTACTTAAAATGCTGTAACACCAGCAAGCTTATTGTAATATAATAGAGCAGTGGAGCAATTACACTGTGAGATTAATATTTATAGAACATAATCATTTTTTCCATATTTAAAATATTATTCAATAATTTGTGGTCCTTAAAAGCATCTTCAAAGTCAGTCTAGGATTTGAAATAAATCTTTATGAAAAAGAATCAAAACCCTGACCAGAATCTGAAATGATGCTCACTGCTTCTCAGAAATCAACTGGGGTGTTATCCCTGCAGGTCTTAGACATTAGGAGTGAGAATCACCCTTTCTGACTTAAGGAGTGAACCAAAGGGAGAATAGGGTAGAGGTTATAAAATGGTATAAAATAGGTGCTGTGAAAGGGACTTATATCACTGCCTAGGAAAACAAGTATTCTGTAGGAAGAAACACGTTAAATCAACAGCGTTCCTAAAGAGGAGAAGTAAGAGGAAGGTTTTCTTCTACAAGCAATTCAAAAAACAGTGGTACTGACAACCCCTGTGAAGACTCAGAAGACTAAGTGTAAATCTCCAGCATGACTGGTCTGTGACATAAGGACACAATGACACAAGCCACCAAGTTTATTTCTTTCTAGGTGGTATGTTCTATGGAGCAGGAGCTATAATTTAATGTATGTTTATATTGTGCCAAGAACAATGATGACCAATTTTGGTTAAGGTCTCTATGGGCAACTGCAGTACAAATAGCATGTGAAAACAACTATTATTGGGGGAACATAGTTAATGCTAGCATACTGATGCTATTAAGTACTATTTAGTTTAAATATGAGAAAAGTATATGCCACGGTTTCATATGAGTGAAACTAAGAACAGTGCCCAGATTACAGAAAGAGACATGGAGCTACAAGACAGCAAAATCCTTATGCTCACATTATGCTGGATCAAAGTCTTGTTTCTACTGGTAGGTGCTCACAGTATTTTCAGGTGCAACTTGTTAGTACTGCCAGTTCTTAGCCTGACATCTTCTACTTTAATGAGCCCTGCTTCATATTCCAACATGCATGTATTTCAGCTGCAGCATATATTTTATAATAGGGTGTGGGAGTGTTAATTGCTTAGCTGCTGTATTTGGGAAAGCATTTGTTACATCCAAATGTGTATAACTCGATCATTTCATTCTTTGCCTTGTAATTCTTATTTTTACTGCATGGTAAATACTCAAAGTGCTTTTTAAACTTTGCACCTCACATGACTAAGAAAAATATGGTTTTGCTTTATAAACATGCGAGAAGTACCCTTAGTTTCCCTCTCTTTAAGGTATATTTTGTTTATTGACACTACAAATCTGTTACCAGGTTCTGTAATGTCCAGCATTCAGTTCTGTGGTATTAATAGAGTTCCTCAAACCCCAATCCCAAGATATCTCAGTCTCACCCAGCACCCCAAACCTGCTTAGCACTGCCCAGTGGAACCCAGGTTCTGAACAAATAGCAACACTGTCTTCTGATTAACCTAGCTAAAACATAACCCTCCCCAATGGAAATGGCAAGTGACAATCAGTAGAAGACAGCCTACGCAAGCTTTTTCATAGAGAACACATCTCCACAGATGGAAAAAAATTGAATGCTTAAGATTAAATGAATTAAATTCATTTCTGTGATTAAATGAATGAAATTCATTGCTTATATAAAGTTTCTGGCTTCAGGAAACTTGAATTTTTCTATTTCACCAAACATAGTTCCCTGGCCTCCTCTTTGAGTTCTAGTTGTAAGGAGGCCAAATTTCCTTCTTGTTCACTTATACCATCTGATCACGGTTACCAGCTTCTTGGCAATAGTCATCAGCACTGGAGTTCTCTTGCCTCCATTTCACTAATTGAGGTAATTTGCTAAATATCAATGCAATCAGTTCCCAAAAAAAAAAAAAAAAAAAAAGCATTTTTGATTTAAGGACATGGTGGTCGCTGTGTTATTTTATAGGCAGGAGTCAAGACCAAAATGAAGCTTCC
>VZSV01000134.1:1441974-1472494 GCA_013398735.1 Nothocercus julius
GTTGTGCTTGTTACTGTTGAAAGCCTTGAAATAAAATTTCATTTCCTTACTGTGGCTTCCTCCACAGATACTGTCCTATTAAGCAGCAAAAGGAAGGCTAGGGAAAATGTGGGCCCATTGCTAAATGGGTAGTGGCTCTGGTGACAAAGGACATAGAAAAGACTGAGGTACTGAATGTTGAATTCACCTCACTCTTTATTGGTCAGAATGGCCTTCAGTAATCCCAGGTCCCTGAGACCAGTGAGGAAGTCCGGAGTAAGGAAGACTTACCCTTGGTAAGTCTTACCCTTGGTGGAGAAGAATCAGATCAGGGAATGCTTAGACAAACTGGACATATACAAGTGCATAAGAACCTGGGAGGGCTGAGGGAGCTGGCCCATGTCACTGTGGGGCCAATTTTGATTGAAAAGTCGTGGTGACTGGTGAGGTTCATGAAGACTGGAAGAAAGCAAATGTCTGTTTTCAAGAAAGAAGATTAAGGGAGCTATAGTCTAGTCAGTCTCCCTTTCATCCCTAGAGCAACCGTTTCTGGGGACTATTTCTAGACATGTAAAGCACAATAAGGTGATTAGGAGTAGTCATCACGGATTTACAAAGGCAAAATAGTGCTTAGCCAACCTGCTAGCCTTCTGCAATGAGAAGACTGGCCTGGTGGATGAGGGGAGAGTAGTGCATTTTTGGTAAGGCAAAGTTATCTAGTCTTTAGTAAGTCTAAGTAAACAACTTCTGACTTTGTCTCCCATAACACCCTCAAAGACAAACTAATGAAGAACAAGTGAGATAGGAGGACAACGAGATTGACTGAATACTGGCTAAACTACCAAGTTTAGGGGGTTGTGATTAGCATCAAAAAGTCCAGCTGGAGACCCCATATGTTGATCCTAGGACCAGTATTTTTGAACATCTTCATTAATGACCTGGATGATGGGACCAAATGTGCCCTCAGCAGGTTTGTAGAGGATATAAAACTAAGAGGAGCAGGTGATATACCAGATGATTGGGCTGCCATTAGAGGGTCCTTGGCAGGCTGGATAAATAGGAAGAGAGGAACCATATGAAGTTTAACAAGGGAAAATGCCAAGTCCTATACCTAAGCATGAATAATCCCATGCACCAGTACAGACTAGGGGCCAACTCTCTGGAAAGCAGTTTGAAGAAAACTCTGGATATCCTGGTGGATGAACTGTCCATGAGCCAGCTCAACAGCATCCTGGGCTGCATGGGGCAGAACATTGCCAGCAGGCTGAGGGAGATGACCCTTCCCTTCTCCTCAGCCCTGCGGAGGCCACATCTCAACTGCTGCATCCAGTGCTGGGGTCCCCAGTGCAACGGAGACATAGCCATACTGGCGCAAGTCCAGTGAAGGGCCACAAAAGTGATTAAAGAACTAGAGTGTCTCTTGTATGAGGAAAGGCTGAGAGAGATGGGACTTTAGCCTAAAGGAGAAAAGACTCAGAAAGGAATGTGTGTAAATATCTGATAGGAGAATGTAGAGTATGGAAGCAGATTCTTCTTGGTGATGCTGAGTGATAGGACAAGAGGCAATGGGTACAAACTGAAATACAGGAAATTCCACTTAAATATAAATAAAAACTTTTCACAGTGAGGGTAGTTGAATACCAAAGAGGTTGCTCAGAAAAGTTGTGGAGTCTCCGTTCTTGAAGGCAGTCACAGAATCACAGAATAACTGAGGTTGGAAAAGACCTATAGAGATCATTTAGTCCAACCCCTCTACAAAAGCAAGGTCACCTAGAGCATGTTGCACAGGACTGTATCACAGAATCACAGAATGGTTAAGGTATGAAGGCACCTCTAGAGATCATCTAGTCCAATGCCCCTGCTCAAGCAGGGACACCTAGAGCACGGGGCACAGGGTGGCATCCAGGCAGGTTTAGAATATCTCCAGAGAAAGAGACTCCGCAACCTCTTTGGGAAACCTGTTCCAGTGCTCTGTCACTCTCATAATCAAGAATTTTTTCCACGTATTCAGATAGAACTTTCTGTGTTTCAGTTTGTGACCATTGCCTCTTGTCCTATCACTGGACACCACTGAAAATAGTCTAGCTCCGTCATCTTGACAGCCGTCCTTAGGATATTTATACCTTTGATCCCCTCTCAACTGTCTCTTCTTTAGGCTAAAGAGGCCCAGCTTTCTCAGCTTCTTCTCATAAGAGAGTTGCTTCAGTCCTTAATCATCTTCAGAGCCCTATGCAGGTCTCTCTCCAGTAGTTCCATGTCTCTCTTGCACAGAGGAGCCCAGAACTGGACACAGTACTCCAGGCGCAGCCTCTCCAGAGCGGCATAGAGGGGCAGGATCACCTCCCTCGACTGGTTGGCAATAGTTTTCCTAATGCATCCCAGGATACCATCATCCTTCTTGGCCACATCGCTGGTTCATGAAAAACCCTTCATCCACTAGGACTCTTCTCTGCAAAGCTGCTCTCCAGCAGGTCAATCCCCAACCTGTACAGGTGTATAGGATTATTCCTTCCTAGGTGCAGGACCCAACTGGCCATGGTCCAGAGCAACCTGCTCTAGCTGTTCAGCTTGAGCAGGAGGTTGGGACCAGATGATCTCTAGAGGTGCCTTCCAACCCCAGCTATTCTGTGATTCTGTGAAGCTGACGGGGGATGCCAGTGAAACCGAAAACATCTTTGTCCTTAGCCTTTTTAAAAAACAGCATTCAACTATGTCAGTTTGGCCTCAGTAGAGGCTACAACCCGGACACTCTTGTTTTTTTTTTTTTTCTCCCTGCCTACTTTGCTTCCCTTCACCTTTATATCGTTCCTGGCAGCCCACAGAATATCGAATGCAGCTTTTTTTTTTATATCATAAGCAAAGATTTTTTACTAAAAATATTATTTTGATTCAGGCGAATAATGCAAAAATTGTACTTTCCAGCATAAGTCTGAACGGAAAATCAGGAATGTGCTTTGACACATTGACAATTGACACATTTCACAATGCCGGTGGTCCTTTACTTATAAATATTCATACAGAATTGTTTTTCTCTATAAAGACAACTAATATGTTTGCAAGTTCATTGTGAAGGAATTGGCAGTTTTATAAACAAGGAGAAGATAACCATCTAACTATAGAACAGAAATAATGGCATAGGGCTTAAGCGGCTATTCCAACATCAGAAATAATAAGAATAAATAGATGGCAATACAGCATTCAAGAGAAAGAGTGTGACTTGCACTCATCCCTGCCATTATCTAAATCTATATCTCATACTTATTGTATTTCAATTATTTAAATGGATTTCTCCATCCTTGGGGACTAATCCAAGCAGTGAAGATTCCTATTCCTATATCATATGAGTGACATCAGAGGGGAAATGGTGATTCTGATTTGAGAAAAGGGTACAGTCTGTGCCAGATCAGATTCTGTACTAGAGCTGTCTTAACAGCCCCAAATATTCTTACTTTTCTTTTTAACTTTCTGATTGAATTCTTTGCCTTTTCTTTTTTTCCTGTCTGAAATAATCAGTCATATTCTTCATGTGAACCTTGAGGATGCACCAGCTGAAGCATATCCATTTAGCTGTTCAACTGGAAAGGTACAGTCCTGTGTGCAGACCCATTCAAAAAATCAGTTCTTTGTGGCTTGTCAAAGGTAATGTAAACATCTAATGGTTTGTGGCTTGCATCTTGAAGAGAAAGTACCTACTAATCTTTATTTCTTGACTCTCATTAAGTGGCCAAGGAAAACAAAGTATTATAGAGAAAAACCATGCAAGCTAGGGACTGTGTGTGCCCACTGTGACTGTTTTTTTTCTTACATTGCCACTATTTCATGATGAGCTGGATGTTAAAATGTGCACAAGAGGTGACTGATTTGTCAAGTTTTCTGCTGTGTATAAAATTCTCTATAGATTGTCCTTCTCACAGGTAGAAACTTCTTGCACCCTAAGGCTTCCCTTTTACCCTTCACTTAGGAATTCTTGCTTTAATATGAGAATATTAACCATTGTAACCACAAGAAAGGTTATATGGTGTCAATTTTGGATATAATATAAAGGAACTTGTAAAGAAGAGACGGCAAACTCATGTGTGCTGTCAGTCTAAACTCACTGTTGTCAGACATTTGTACGCTTTATCTGATTTATATTAAGTTTTGACTGCCTGTAATGCCAGCCCGACGGATGACTGGATTCATGCAATAATTATGTTTCATTTTAATTAAAAGCATTGAGAAAGCAGTGGTAAAGCAAATACAGAAGTCACATGACAAGAAAGTGCTGTTTTTCTAACTACCTTTGTTCTGCAATTTTCTGGCATGTTTTTTCACCGCATTCCACATCAAGTAACACAACAGCAACCAAAAAGCCATGCAGGCGTTTAATCTGTGAGTGCTGAGGGCACACAGCTCCCTGCTGAAAGCTCTGCAAACATTCTCAATCATGTACTTCCGCTCCAGAGATTGCCATTTGAGACTCTTCAAAGTCTAAGTTAGATTCATTTTAAAATAAAGCACTTTTCGACACTAAATAAAACAAACTGAGCTTTATTGAATTATACAAAGTGCTGCAAAAAAAAAGAAGAAAAATGATGATGCCTTGAAAACTTACTCTTCTCTCATCTGAAAACAGCTACAGGGAGTAGGCTAAAACTTCTGAATGATGGCATGTAAAAATACTCTCTGTCCCAATGTATAGTCTGGACAGACCTACATAAATGTCTATACAGTCTCTGTTACCGCATGAAACACAGCTAGAATAAGACTGATGCCAACAAGAAAGAAGGAGGAACAAGAGACTGAAGAAAGGGAGGAGGGGTAACAAAACAAAGGGAATAGACGACAGACTCCATATTTATCTTCATCCAAAGAGAAAGGAGCAATACACATGATTTTCTCAAATGGTTTCCAGCAATCTTTCCAACACAGATGAGAGTGCTTTGTTTGACTTCACCCTGTGCATTGAGATCATTCACTTAGACCAACACACAGATATGGAAAGCAATTATTTTCACGAAACGTGCTTCGAATAGAGAAATATTATTGACTGTAACTCATATCCTATTATATACACATTGCAAAGGTGCAATTAATCATATGTAAACATTACAGTTGTCAACATCAAAAATCTATATAAATGCCTTTGCAAGTAATTAATGTATTCAAAGATTCTCTCACTTAAGAAAAGACAAGATCTAAGGAAGTATGGTCATCATATCTTCTTTTAAAAGCAAAAGCACAAAGATTTGAGTGGTGACGCAGTCTCTTCGATAAATGTAACCTTCCTGATCTAAACACATGAGAATATATATACAGCACGAGCTTTTAAGTGAAAGTTTGCTTGTTTCCCATGAAAAAATAAGCTGTTTGTTCCCTTTTTCTTGCCACCTCTGATACTTTTTAACTCCTGAATGTCATCAAGTATAAAAAGAAATTAATAATAAAAATGACTGTCTTATACAGCAAATAGCATTCATGCCTCTGACACCAAATCTTAGATAAGAATCTGATAAAAAAGAAGACTCTATTGGTAAGAAGACTGTAAGGAGAGAAACACAGTCCCTGATTTTGCTTCTCAGTCCCAGAGGTAGAGATAAAAATAGAAATTCCAGAGGGAACAAGAACAGAGAAGCTCTGAGGCTGTCTTCACCTCTTCCTTTTTGCAGTATTACAATAATCTGTTACTGCTGTTATCCTAAGGATGTACCTATTGCCAGTATATGGTCCTTGACACAACACAGTTTGAAAAAAACAGGCACTGCAGCTTGCCAGAGGGAGAAGATGCTGTGAATAACAAAGAGAAAGAATAGTCCTTGTACCCAGGTACATATCCTTACAGTGTATCTGCAGTATTTTTAGAATTTAGTGTTTGTCTGTTACTTGAAAAAAAAAATAAATGCATATAAAACTCATTGGAAACATTTTCCTGGTCACCTGAAAGACAGACAGACACTATTAGATAGTTGAGATTTAGATTACAAGATGGATTGGAGATTTCCATATCTGGAAGAGACTGGAAAGATCAAGGTATATCTACACTGCTGTCTGTGATAGCAATACAATCTGAGTAGTTTAGCTGCAGCAGAATAGATCTCATTTGGTGCTAACTGCTTCTTGGGTGGGTTTGGCAGCCCAGGCTGAGCTCTGAGCTGCTACCACTGAGCTGCAAACAACAGCTGTGAGAGTTAATTTAAAATTGGCTTGAACATCCTTCTATTATATTGCTGCAACTGCAGTGACTTTAGTGTACTGTTTAGAGAGGGCTGAATAATAACAGGAAGCATGGTATTATGCATAAAATAATGATTAGTGTTCAACAGATAGATGGGTGCTCTTTATTTACTCTTTCACATAAAACACATAAAAGAGAAAACAAACTCACCTAGCACAGACTTTTGTACACAAGGCATAATTAACTGATGGAGTGCCTCTCCAACGCACATTACTGCAGCTAACAAATCGGTAGAATTCCAAAAAAAAAGGTAGATATTGGGATAAGCTATAATAAAAGCATTAAAAAAAAAATCATCTATAAGCATTGAAAAGCATTAATGCTAAGAGATAGCAGCAAAAACACTCTTTGAACTGTTAGGGTGCTAAGAAAGACAGGGTGTTAAGATTATTTATTTCTTAATTATTTCTTATATTATTTTCCAAATTGTTTAGAACTGGCTAGTATTGGAATACTGCCACTGTCAGCATATTGGAATATGAGTTCCTGGTAGGGGATTTGAGACATGAAGTGCTAGTGATGCTGGGAATGGTCATCACAGTTGCTCAGCAAGCATTCTCCAACAGCAGGCAAGCCTGTAGATGCTGCTTGTGAACCCAGCTCTCCTTGTTTTCTGAGCCACTGAGTAGTGAAACACTCAACAGCTCACTCTTCTACGACATTGTTTTGTGGTCTTTAAAGGTTTGAATATGTCTTTCCGTCTTTCTGGTATTGCTTTTTCCTTATTGCTTTCCAGAGTTATTCCATTTCATTATCCACTGGCAAAGTAAATCTTTCTCATTTTGACAGGGACGGTTCTGCTACAATTACCTGCTGTCACTGAGGTTCAGATGAAGGTACTGCCAGCTGGACAGATCTGCAAAGCAACTCAAGTGAATTCCCAGTGTTAAAGTTTTTCAAAATATAGTGAGCAATTCCCCATCTCTCTGTATTTAGAAGTGTGTTCATTTTGCAATGAGACAATCAACCTGAGGCTGCAGGCAGACGGAACCTTGATTTTTTCCAAACTAACTCAAAGACCGACACTTTTATGATCTTTAAAAACTCTTTATGTCCTCTGGAAAATCTGTCAAATATAGACGCTCATAACTGCATATGTGAAATGTCAAAATGACAGCATGAAGATGTAATTCCATCCAAGCCATAAAACAACATGGGGATAATCTGTTTAAAATCTTTCAAGAACAATATTCTATATCATTGTTAAATGGGAGAACAATAAGTTCAAACATATATTACAAACAGCAGAATTTACCAAAAATCTATGGTCTTCTGATACGATGAGCATCTCCTGTTTCAGCTAAATTGAGTAATAACCAGATGTGAATAGAAACCTTTCAGGAGACTATCAGCACTGCAGGTCAGCACCCACAAACACGAAGCAGAGAGGAGAAGAGGGACATGTCAGCATGGGCTCATATATGTCACCACCCCCAGGACCAAGGGATGGACAAGGACCTTGGACACGCACTTATCAATACTGCTGGGGGGAGAGTCTGTGACTGAGGAAGTAGATCCAGCTGACAGGACGTGTGGGACACCCACCACCTCCCTAAAGATCTGTTCACTCACTGAGAAAAAATAACAATACAGTATCATTTCAAGAAGCCGACAATTACAGTATAGTATTTCAAAGTTACTTTTCCAAAGAAAAAGCATAGAGCAAATTTGGAGTCCCTCAACATCCCAAAATCTACTATGTTAAACTTCACTTTGTAAGCAAGCACCCTGCTTCTGCAATGGATGAGTATAGACCAGCAGATTGAAAACATAGAAGAGAAACTGTGTTTCTTAATGTGGGATAGAAAACTTTATGAAAAAGCAACTTAAAATATAATATGGCAAGAGAGGCTAATCAACATTTAGTATACTTAGTGTGGTTAGTACTTATTGTCAAAGCTGTCTTAGTTATATAAATTACCTATATTTGCCTTAATAAGGCATAGAAACCTGTTCGGATCCTTTTTGTAACTGGTTTCAAGTGAGTTAGTAAAGCCTAGAAATAATCATTAGTATCTGAAAAATGAAAATTAGCTTCTTATTAGACTATTCCTTCTAAAAGGTCACCTGTTAACCATAATTACAGTATTATATTTCTTTTACAAAATATACAGTACAAGCAGAAAAAAAAAAAAGAAGTTTAGTATTCATGGAATCCTAAGGAGATTCCTGTAATTTTCCATTACACTCTCCCAAAATTTTACTCTTGAAGATTATTGTTAGATCAATTGGTTTTGTTTTTCATCTGTGTGTTGCTAACAGAGGAGCTGGTTTTGTACCTCCTCATAAACTTCCAAATTAAACTCCTATTCTCTCTCTTGCTTCTGTGCTTTGGGAGACCGCTGCTGTTAGCTCAGTTAAAAAGAAAACCATTACTCAGATGAGATGTCTTCAAAGAGTAAACAGCAGATTACAAAACAAACTTGCATCATTTAGCTTAAAGATTCAATACTACACAATGCAAGCTCAAACACCTTCAATTTAAAGAAACATGGAAGAAATTATTTCCAGAAAAGAAAAGTGAAATTTCTATAAGTCTCAGGGATCCTGTCCCAATCAAAATGTTTTTGGTGGTTCTTTTATAGTCTGATTCATCACTGCCTGCCCCTTGCATCACTGCCAAGCGATGCAAGCTATTCTCAAGGAGTAGCATTTAATTCCTACTTTATATGGCATAAATAATTGCTTTGGTAGGAAATATTAGTGAACAGTTCCCTAGACCTTAACGTAGTATATATATATATATTTTTAACATAAAGAAATGTATTGCAGTTTCTCTCTGGAATGCATTTCCCAATAATAAGATGTAAGGATAAGGAGACAAATTCATCCATAACTGCTAAAGGCAATTAGGGTACCTACGGGTGCTAATTGCCAGGGTGCTGCTTCTAGTGATGCTCAGGAGATAACTGATTCAGGGATAACAACTACTGTGTCTTTAAAAGGTACAGTGTATACCCCAAGTCCAAAACTATCAGCCAGTTTGGAAGAAAATATGGAGATATTAGTGTCCTTGCCTACCAAGCAAAGAGAGTACAGAGGGCAAACTAAATCTTCTTGTTTTCCTAACCCTGCATTTTTATTTTTTCAACTGTGGTTAATAATTGGCCTAAAATATTTTATAACTAACATTTTCATGATGATAGCAATCTTTATAGAGCAGGCTACAATTTCAAAAAGGCACACAACACAAGGAGTAACCACTAACCCTGCAGCAGATGTTGCTATTCCAGAGAGACTGATGTGTTTAGTGGAGGAAAACATTGTGAAATAGTTGGAAAAGAAGGTCCAATCCTTCAACATCTTCATCTCTTTCTCAGAGATAAAAGACACGCACTGAAAAGGCCAGCTTGGGTCTGTTAACTCAGAGACAGGAGTAAGCTAGATCTCCTGGCAAAGACGATGAGAGATTTAGTTATGACAAGGAAACAGATAGCTAAACCAGTCACTGCAGGTATGATGACTTTACCTGAGTAAAGCCTCCATTTATTTCAATAAAAATCCTTACAGAGATATATTAGAACTTCTTTAAGTGTGGGTCACTTCTAAACTTGTGACCCACAAATTACAGTCATTTGTTATACACTCCAGAAATAAAAATAAAGCTTTTTATTGTAATAGAAATACTCTTATTGAAATATTTCTCTTTTCGTTTCAAAACTTACTAGTTGGAATACACAAAACTGTGTACAAGCTCTTTATAAATCAAATACATAGTGTTGCATTCATGAGAACAAATGATGTGCTGCTCTTATTTTCCTAATAATAGTGAGTATTGTTTTAATTTTGAATAATTCTATATCTAATTATGAATTATAACCTAAAAAGTCTCTTGACTGGATTGACAGTTTGTTTTTCAGAAGAAATTACCATTTGTTTTAGAATCTGACTCAGCTGCTATTGAGGTATTTGCAGTATTTTAAGTACTTGATCTTACATGAGATTTCATATGGGCATGTATCATAGGGAAGCAAAGCCCTGCACATTTTTCTGTCTCTTTAGGCTGAACCGTTAGGTGACAGGCATGGCTCCCTGCAACCCTGTCGGGGTGAAACTGGGCAATCAAGCCACCAAACCGTAAGGAGGCCACATAACCAGCCAAGTTAACAGCATCAGCCTAAAGTGAATTTGCCACCATCAGAGTTTCCTTTGCAATCTTGCCACGCTACAGATTAGACAAGAGCTGCAATTCTGAAATACAGCATTGTTATTTGAGTTCCCTGAAAGACACAAAATAGTCAGGAAAATGCCCTCGCATGCATGGCTCCTAGACACACACCTCCCTGCCCTGGCTTAATTTCCCTACCGTTAGCTCCAGGAAATCAACCTCCTCCCCATCTCTGAATTAACACTCTGTTACCCTCAGTGTGTACGCCTCCCTCCCCATCCCTCTCTCAATGCGGATATCAGCTTCCATTTACTGACAATCCAGTTCTTATTCCCAGGATCAGAATCTGTGAGGTTTAGCATTCACTTTCACCTCAAACATTAGCCCAAGACATCCCTAGCCTGGATGAAGTCCATCCATTTTCTTCTTCACTGGAAGCTCTGCTATTTTTTTGTGTTGGAAGTGGTATCTTTCCTACTGCTTTATCTCCTGTGTATTTTTTTCTTTACTGCCCTCTTCTGATTTAACTCTTGCATATTAGGTAGGTTAACAGTGAAGAGATGATAAGCTACAGAGCTTCTCATACCGTAAAGATATCATAAATATTACTTGCATTTCCCTCTGTCCGTCATTGTATCTTCAGTGATAGCAGATACATACAACATCACCAAGGCTACCAGGCAAAAATATCCCCATGTTTAATAGATAAAGCAGAAAAAAAAATAACACAAAAATGAACACAAAGTTTCATACTTTCTACAAACTTCCATTACTGCCAGCTATAGATTTTGAGATGATGTCATAACACATACATCACAATATTTGGATAAGCAAGGCTTGTAGCAATCTCCCTACCAAACAGCCAGGGAGCATACATATATGAGTATCTTTTTGACAGTATTCTGGGCTGGAGGGAAAAAAACAAGATTTTTCTTATACTCATCAAAAAGCAAATGGCTTTTCAAGCACAGGGGGGGTGTTTTTCAAGCGCTCATGAGGAATTTTGACAGTTCCAGTATTTTGCCATTGCACGTTGATACAAACAACTTGCTTATGCATATTTCAAGTTTTGTCTTTTTTCACTGTGAAATTAAGTAGGCTGATAGCAATTCTTAAATTATATGGTTTTATCTCTGTGTAAACAGGATTTCCCAATAAAGCTAACTGGAATGCAGTTACAGAAGGAAATTATTTTAGTAATGAAAATTCTCAGTTGAATTGGTCTACTCTCTTTATAGACTGAGTCACCAAATCCTTATAGACAAAAGTAAGTCTTTAATATTTTTTGCTCTGGTAAGTACTGCATACACCTCTGGGAGCCTGAACTGGGGTGTCTTTATGAATCATCAGACTTCATGATTCGCCATGAGACCCATTAACTGTGTTTCAAATTCAAAAATCCTGCTGCTGATCACTAACAAACTATAGAAAACACACTCTTAATTTGCAAACATACTCTTAATATGCAGGGTGTATTTTCTAAGCTGACAACTGACAAACCAATATATCTGACATAAAAATGACAGGGGGAGCCTATACGGGGTCCCCTTGTCACAGCTTTACAGTCTTCTTTCAGATTAGAACCACAATGTCCCCAACAGTAATTTTGGCCTGAGGTTGCTTGAATCAGACAAAGTTGATGATTTCGATCATTAGGACCAGGATAACAGATTGCTCTCCCACAAGAAACTGGAACTGGAAATTGAATCCCCACCTTTCAAATCTTTACCAGATCAGCTGAGTATCTGGGAGGAGAACCTCGTAACTTTGCGCAGACAGACTAATGGGAGATCCCTTTTCTCGTTTATGAGACTATATTAAATGTAGCTGCAATCTTTGCTGAACCTGCTTTAATCAGAACAGGTAAACCTCATCTTTTAATGTCATAAAAAAGACTTTGTGACACCATTTTAGAAACTTGCCTGTGACAAGGAGAGGTAAAGGGCAAAGCCTAAAATGCAATAAACACACTGTGGCTCTAGAAAGGTTGAAAAGTTCCTTCTATATCCTTATGTCTGATGGCTATCTCATTATCTTGGACTATGATCTTTGCTTGTAATATTTGTCTCAGGTACTGCTAACTAGCTGATCTGAACCCTAAACAATAATACAAGCAGAACTGTAGGTATGCAATTGCATTCACCCCTGCTGCCACCTTGAAAAAAACAAGTAAGCTGTAAGTTGGAGGGTTTCCAGGACCCCAGGCAGTGTCCCACTGACAATATTTCTTCTGTTTAGAAACCAATCTCCTCTAATAGCCAAGACTGTATATATTACCCTTACAGCTTTCACTCAGTGACTTTTTAATGACTCAGCTGTTAAAATCTATAGACTTTATGACTATGCAAATAAATAGCATAGCTTAAAAAAATTAAAAGTCCTGCTATCAGCAGGTAGGAAAGGCTAAGGTAAAAAGGGTGATAATTCTAAGAAAGGACTTCTCAAATGGAATTTAGGAGGCTCTGAAAGCCTGAACTGTCCTCCCAGTAGTTGCTGCCAAGTATAACACGGCAGACACTCAAGAAGACTTGGTTGCACATCAACTGTAAGATAAGCTGGGCAGAGTGAAAATGAGATAAGAAATTGATAAAAGAAGCAAATAAGAAAAGAGCTATAGATCAGAACAAGACATGCAGAATAACATGGGGATTTTGTATAGAGAAGTTCAAAGGCATGTCTTTGGTCAAGGCTAATGTGGACAGGGAGCTATAAACTCTGCAATCAAGAGAAAAGCATTCCCATTTATATGTCCTTTCCAAAGAAAGAAACTTGAAGTACTGTAAAACTGAAAATAAATCCTGAGAGGCTGCAAGTATTGGTTTTAAACACAGAACTAGGAAAAGAAGGATATTAATGTAAGACTTGTTTACATAATGGAAGACTGATCTCTCAAATTAGAATCCTTTCATATGAAAGGAGCTAGGCTGTGCACATCCTATAGTAAGGAATCTCATTAACTTGCTTCCTATCAGCTTGAGGTCCCTAGAGCAAGAGTTATAACATGAGGCAGAGGATGAAGATGTTTCTAATTAAGTTATAATGCCTGAGGATGAGTAAAATGACAATTATAGATACTCCATGGATACTGTGAAAATAGGTAACTGGTCTTTGAGCGGGTGTAAAGTGCACTTATCCAATATATTCACAATATAGACTAGCAAATGGTTGAGCAGAAACATGCTCACGCCTTCTCCTCTGCCTAACATCTTACTTTCTTCAGCCAGCTGGAGTCTGAGCAAACCCCACTGTCTTTTGAGATGGAACATGATCAGCCCTGGCACTACAGCAAAGGAGTCACGGGTGAGCTGCCACTGTGCAGCTGTTGGTTAGACCCAAGAGCTGACACCTGCAAAGCCGTAATGCTGGTATCTCCTCAGCAAAAGTGAGGATCCTCCTCCCTTGCACTACCAGATGCAGAAGATAGAAATAACCAGTTATTTTTCAGGGGAAAAGAAAGTCCTGGATATAAACATGGGCAGAAAAGTTACAGCAAGCCACTTAACTGCAAGCTCTTTAAATGCTAGTTGAACTATATTTTACACATAAAAATCAGGACTGTTCTTCATTATAAGAAAAGCCTGAAGTCTCTAGCATGTAACAAGGTCCCACTGACTTACCTCTCCATGGGTCCATGTGTGACCCTGTTCTGCCAAGTTCTAACCTTTTCTCAGGGGCAATGTTATTTTTAATAGTGGCATTCTTACTTTTCACTGAGTATTTAAATAATGTAGTGAATAATATGCAGGGGAAGAGGCTTCTTTAACAATCAGATTAGGAAAACAGTGGTGATCGACACCTAGTTACATTGAGCTAGGGGCAACCACAGGCGAACAGGGGCTCAGACCTTGCATCTTCATACAGCCACTTCTGCATCATGATATGACCTGAGGGACTTTCACTGAAGTTACTACCACGACTCCAGTCACCACACAAGTCTCAGTTTCTGGCCACTAGTTATGTATTTTACATGCTCAACAGCCACTGCATGTGAATCTCTTTCTGATGGGAGTATATACTAAAAATCATAAAATTCAAATTAAAACATGTAACTTTCTATCTCATGCACTGGACGGCATAGCTTCTGCATCACTCTAGTTACACCAAAAAGTGAAAGTTGTCTTCCAGGAGATTTACATCCTCTATACCACATTGCAGTGAGCCCATCAAAATATAAAATCAATTGACGAGACATAGCCTGTGAGCCTTCTTGGTCGGCAGACATGCACACTATTAACAAAATGGAGAACACATAAAATCAGCAGTACAAAAATATTAGAATATGAGCTTGGACAGATCTTGAAAAGGGTTTTTTTTTCCTGTAGGATGGAAAAGCTAGTCAGTAAAGCCGATGTGAACAAAGCAAACTGAAGATTGAGACAGGAGTCTCTGCTTCTGTGGAATAACATGTCAATTTGTAAATATTTTTTATTATGTTTAAATGAAAATATTTCTGACCTCTATCTTCTTCAGTTAAATACAGCCAGGGGTGGGGTGCAACAGCAAGACCATTTCATTTTGATTGTGGTTCTGATGTTTTCAGGACAAATGAGGATTTCTGTTAATTAATAAACTGGCCATAGGTCTTCCCTCTCTTTTTTGAAGTACTTTACTGGGGCAGATTTATCTTGGGGTAAGAGATGGGCAGGGTTACACAGTACATGTGCTCTTCAATGTTGAGAAAGGAGCTCCTCCAGCCCATACATTTCTCTCGTCAGTTAGCCTGAGAATAACTATAAATGGGCTCAATATACGCGGAAATACCTAGCACTAAGGATAAACATATTTCCTAAAGCTAATTATTAAGTTCAGTCTTACATACCTCTGTAACAAATAAATATCCCGATCAAACAAAACGAAACATCTGACAGTCCAAAATAGGAAAGGGACACATTTTTTTTTCTCTATTTTTCATATGCTGGTAATATTGATTCCTCTAATTATCACCTTTGACTTCCAAATGTATGGACTAGATGGCACCATCTAATCCAATATCATGTCAGCAGCTGTTGACAGTCCCAGATGCTTCCAAAGAGGAAGAAACAATCCATATTCATGCAAAGATGAAATAGTCAGATCATTTCCTTAGTCCCTGAATTATGACCATGACTTCTACCTTTCTTCTTCAACCCTACAGATGCCACAGCATATTCTAATAGAAGACACATATATCCCTGCTTCCTCCTTCTGGGTTTACTCCTGGCCTCACTCCTGGCCTCAGGGTTACAGTGTAATACTACATCCCATCATTGCCATTACTCACTGTTGTCTTTACTTGAATATTATCAGTTATATTCAGTTACTGACTGAATGTCTCTCTATTCTTGCATTACAAGCACACAAAACACCTCTCCTCTACTATTTTTCTAGTTTTGTTTTGTTTTTTTTTTTTTCTAATGGAAATTTCTATGGCTACCCATTCGCATCTCTTCCAGATAGTCCTAATTTCAAATTTATATGGATTTTTTCCATGTCATTCTTCCCAGTTGTTTCTGATTTTTTCCTTTTTTTTTTTCCCTATTCATTCTGTTTTATATGATAATCAGAACTGAAATATTCCAAACATACCACAGATTTATTTAGCGTATAAATCCATACCATTTTTCATGCTACTCCTAGCTTGGCGCTGAAGTTTTCACTGAAAACCTTTTACTATTTGCCATTAACTTTGAGATCTGACATCTGTATGAGCAGTTCAAGGAGTTTTTCAAAATGTGGCACCCACTCTAATTTTCATCTACTATTATATTGCTCAGTGATCTAGCTTAGTTATCTCAGTGGAGCTCTTCAGTCTTCTCTCATTTTAATTATCGCAAACAATTCTGTCGTATGGCAAATGTTGCCACTTCACTGCTCATTCCTTTACAGACTGTGAATTATATTAATCACCCAGTACTGGTACTCAGCCTCAGGTCATCCCCCTATCGATCTTTGCCCAGTTAAAATGAACCACTTCAAATATTTCTTTGTCTGTATCACTGTGTTTCTAATCTAAGACAAAACTTTTTCTTCTTCCACAGCAATTAGCTTTCTTCACAGATTTTTTTTACAAAGATTTTTTTTTCAGAATACAAATAATTTTGATTCATCTGTGTGGAAAATCTTACCTTTTTTTAATGGAAAAATGTTCATCCTTACCATATTATGTCCACTGAGGTGTCTCCTACCTATTCATAATTGTTTAATCCAATTTACCCAGTAGTGAAACAAAGCTCACAGGGGCTGTAATCACAAGATTGTCCAGGGCACTTACAATCTGTTCAGCTAATACCTTTGCAGTCTCTCATTTCACATTTGCACTGTATTTCCCTGGAAGAGAAGGCAGCCTAGTAATGCAACCGGGCGATTCAGAGTCAACACTGGATTCTTGCTTCGGATCTATCAGTTACTGGCAGTGTACCCTTAAGTAAGTTTTCTAATATTTCTGCATCTCCCTCCTTTCCCAAACGCAGATGATACTTAATGATGTCATGGGAATAGATCTGATATGGGGCCAGGGGGAGGTTGAACTCTGTGTTTATCTCGGTGCAGATGTCAGGGGTAGGGGTGTGTTAGATGTCTCCATCAGAATATTAGAAGTCTGAGTAGATAACCCACAGCAGGTCAGCTGCCCTGAATGACCTGCCAGCTTTCCAGGCATTTCCTTACTGCACTGTACAGAAAACACTCTGCAGGTGCTGAGCAGAGGCTCATTCTGCAGGACTAGAAAGCAGGGCTTTGAGCTGCCTAGGTATGGGTGCAGACACATCTGGAAAAGCTGCATATGAATTTTTATGAAGCTTGATTATTAATGTTTTGAAAAATGTTTTGAGATCTTTGGAAGGAAAATTTTACCACCTGCTAAGTATTAGCCTTCTATAAATATTTCCAAGCAGAGCACAATTGCCAAGTGTTTCGCTTCAAGTTTAACTGTTCTAATGCTGGGACAGAAGGAATTTTCATGACAATCCAGAACTTCTTGCTCAACAACCTGTTTCATAGCTCTCATTCTTCTGCTTTCTGTCTCAGCAGCTTTCATTGTTTCCTTCCCTAATGGCCAATGTAAACACAGATATAAACATGTTTTGTCATACCTTCTTTCTCAAAGCCAGAACTGTGCAGTCTTAGTATTAATGCACTGGTATGCTGCAGATAATAGTTTCAAGGTCTTAACATATATAATGTATTTAGAGAATCTGGTTAATTTATTCCAGTATTGTCATTTTAATACCACATTGGTTTTCAGCTTCATAAAATATTGCACAAGATCCTAATTGCAGAAAGCCTGAGATAAATGACACCAATGCAACTTTGAACTTGTTTACTCTTCGCTAGTTTGTGGCAGAGTTCAGAGTAATAATTCTATTGGGTAAATTCTGGTTGCTAGTAGTTTTATGGTAGCTTCATTTAAAATATTAGTAGCTGACAACAAAGTTAGTGGAGTCACTGAGTCCCATTCGAACTGATGCAAGACCAATATCCAAATGGATAGAGTTTTAGAAACGTAAAACTGTTATTATTGGAATGCACATATATGTAAATACTTATTTAAATAAACACATCATAACAACACTAGTCAATGCCAACGGGTCTTCCTACAGTGTAGGATGGTCTTGATTTCCATATTCCACACATTTATTTTTTATCTTATTTCGGCTGAACTATTGAGTGTCTGTCTGCCAAAGCAGCATCTAAATAGTAGACTTGAGTAAGAAGGTTTTCCCTTCTTTTTTACATGCTAGGATTGAATCAAAAAATATTATTTCAATCTTGTGCTACGTCTGTGTAGGGCACTACTTTTCCTTATCTCAATAACTTGTATTAAAGACTGAAGATGATCGTTCATGCTGAATCCCTGGCAATAGGCTTTCATGTGGTAAAAGATCCCCTTTGGGTCACTTTTTGCCTAGCATTTCTTCCATAAGTATAGTAAGAAAAGGAAAGTAAAAGCATACAGCATTGGGTATGGAGTTGTGTTTCCTTCATGGTGTATGTCCAGTCACACGGCCCGCAGTTCTGTTCTGAGGCCTGGGATTTTGCAGCAAGGGGACAAAGCAAAGAAATAATCACCCAGCTCAGGCCAGCTGCTGAATTTGGTTCAGGTTCTTTGGTTAGCATCTCTCCTACACTGTTTCCTTTATGGGTAGTAGCTGCACAAGTCGGGCATGTTTTCAGAGAGCATTTGAATTTGCTATCAGCATACAGAAGGCGGATTCAGTTAAACGAACAAAGCAAAGGTATCAGATATGTAAATGCATGCTTAATCCTACAAATGAGAGTAATCCCAACTCTAGGGAACAGATTACAGATGTGATCTTTCACTGTGCTGCAGGATTGAACCAGAGGGTTCAATCTGCCTTAAGATTATGTGGGGACCAGGTTTAATTTGCTATTTCTCCCTCTCATAAATGTTTTCCAAAACATTTTGCCTCTCTGGAAGAATAACAAAAGTGCTTAAAATTGACCTTGAGTCAAACAAAGAGATAAAGAGAAGATTTAATTTTTAGTCAAGAACTATGTTTAATCAATTCTTTTCATAAGATTAATTTAAGAGAGAGTCTCATGAGAGATCTTATGCTATATTTAGGGCTACTGTGTCATTTATGTGACATGAAAAATCAAAGCATAAAGAGGAAAAGGTGAAATGAAAAATCAGACAAATGTGCATCATAATCTTTAAAAAACAGAGCAAAGGATGTTACCAATCCTCTATTATTTGTAGCGAGAGGATAAACCTAAAGGCAAATGAAAAGCAGTGGTTCTTCTGAAAATCTTAACTTTTGTCTTTCAGTGTAATTCTAGTAGAACAAAGGTGCAAGTTCTCTGCTGAGATCTTTTATATTTTCAAACTTAAGGAAGAATCCCCGAGTGTTGACATTTATATTTATTAGAATTTAATTGTCAGTATTTTGTGCATACCTGCAACAAATTATTTCCTGCAGTATTTTTAGCACTGGGAGACTTGATTCAAAGATCAGTGGTAGCTATAAGTCAATGCACAGGTGCGGAGTAAAACATCGGAGACCATTTGCTGCATTACAGTTGCTTTTTGCTGTGATTATCAGCCAAAAGGTTGTTCATCATGGGGAACCGTAGCTTTCAGAAGCTCTGAAACAAGCCAGTGGCTTGTGTGGAGAGCCAGGTTTAGCCATGGTGGTCAGCAAGAAATCAGTAGTGAACGGACCAAATTTCATTCAAACTCTTAGGCTCTGTGTGCTTATGGAACAAGGCCTAGTAGCAAAAATAAAATGAACCAAGGGCATAACTGCACCGAAAGCTGCAGCGGAAAGTGCAAATATCTGAGCCAATTTTAAATGAGTGATCTTTTAAGAAAGCAAATTACCCTGTGCAGAGCTACATGCTGTCATATAAAACTAGCTCAGCATACGAGTACATGCTCAGAAATTTAGTCATAGCAGCTTTAGTTTATGAAGTTTTAAACTTATGCATATAATCCTACAACGGTGACAAGCAGGATGCTTAGGGAGCAATAGTCATCTATTCTAGTTCTAGCAGACATAGTTGAAGCTCATGTGTTTAGTCAAAATGAGCTGGGGAGCTTCAGCAATTTAAATAATAAGTCTTCATTAATCCAGCTCATTTTCTAGAATGGTTTAGGAAATGATCACACAAGGGAGGTTGATGTTATCATTAGTATACCTAGCCTGGCAGATACGAAAAGGAATAAAGACTCCTTGGAAAGATAAATGTTGTAAGAAAATATGTGCCTGATCTGGCTGCCAGAAGGAACTTTCTAAGAGCGCTACTCTACAAATCAATAGATACGATAAAGCATTTGAGAAACTAGCATCAGTGCTAGTGACAAAGTTTTTGAGCAACTGAAGGACTTAGAGACCTTAATACTAATGACTTATAAAAGCAATCAGAGAACTAACTGCCTACCACGGGCTCTGAGAAGGGCAGTGTCACAAGGATGAACGGGATGGCCAGAATGGCAAGGCAGCAGCTTGCCTGTTGCAAGAACTAACAAAATGCCATGTGCTCAGAAAGAGGAGGCAATGGTCAAAAAGCCAGCAGTTAGAAAAGCTCATGTTCTAGTTTTTGAAAGCTCAGTTTTATTTGAAAATGACTGTAAGAAACAGCATCTAGGAAAGAATACTTTAGACTAAAGAGGGATTTTCAACCACAGATACAGGATTTGCAACTTAACTGTAAACTTAGAAGAGTTTAGGTACAGGCACACTATCCAGAGCATTTACCAGAAGGGCATTGGTTCAGAATTCAGAGTTAGATTTTATAGGAATCAAGTAGATAAAAATCAACAGTAAAAACAAAGCAAAAACTTCAAATGTCAAAGCTGCTCTCTCTCTCACACACACACACATACAAGTCCTACCAAATGTAATTAAAGCCGTTTACATACTTTGGCCAGCACATTACACTGCCCTTACTCATAGCCTACTGATAACCAGCTTAGAATTGGGGGAAGCTCTTAGCATCAGATGGATGAGTTAAGAAACTATAGCAATCATTCTAAAGATATTACTGAAAATGATAAAATGCACAGAGTAAACTCATTTAAGAATTAAAAAAATCTAAAAAAAAGGACTAGGGTTTCATTTTGATCTTACATGAACAAAGACATTAAGGAAGTGGCAAGATTTGTCACAAGGCCCAGGAACTTTTTGTTCCCAATGCAAAGGGGAAACAAATTAGTATGTCCTGCCTGGAAAAGGAAAATATACAATGAGCACTCCTTTACTCCTATTTCAGACCATTCTCATTTTCTTAAGATGTTGTTGATAGAAAACATAATAATTTAGAAAGATGACCTCCCAAATCTGAGTTGATATTCTAGGTCTGATATACCTGATATAGTACCTGATATAGTACTGTGTGATGTTTATCACATTTATTTTTAACTGGTTTGCTCTGAAATCTGGGTTTAGTCACATAACTACAACTTTCATCCTCTCCAGACTCTCCAGGCTGGAAAAAAAAAAAAAAAAGTGCTAAAAAGCATACAGAAATGGATGTCAATTCTGATCCATACTTAGCCCTGTTAAATAACAGAGTGGTACCGATGTAACATGACTTGTCACCTGCTGACATTTTTTCAACAGGAAACTGAAAACAAGAAAGCTTGCCCTATTAGAAACTCATGTCAAAGTCATGGCAACCAGCAGATGTATGGGAAAATAGATTTGGGGAGTGAAGGTAAAAGGAAAACATGAACCGGGGTGCTGGGAGCTGTCACCATTTTGCAAAAAGAACTGTGAGAACATCTACAATGAAAAGCAATGACTGTGGACAGCAATAATGTCACAAGAAATATCCTATGGTCAGATGAAGTTGACACACCGGGTAGACATATGCAGAGAAATAAGTGACACCTTTTCCGAAGGAAGAGTAGCAACCCAGCCACTTTACCTGAGAAAACCTGACAGCAAGCAGCTGCAGTAGGTTGAGATGAATTAGTTTCTGGACATGGCACAACTCGAATTAACAGATTTGCTGCCATCTGACAGCGAGAGTATTGATACTCTGGGAGAGATTTCCAATTCCATGAATCAGTGCAGAGTACCTCAGAGACTAATTGAACATGTGTTTGTTCATTAAGTTAGATTAAGTTAGTACCTGAACTTCCTTATTATGTTAATGTTTAATTTCAGGATGCAAGAAGGAAGCTGTTGGGAACCATGTTGAAAGAGGCTCTGGCTTTAACCTGTTGTTAAATAGAAGCTTGCAAAGTGCAATGCTCCTATTAAGAGCTCACACTCTGAGTAAGGCAGATCTCTATCAAACCCCTTGGTGCCTGCTGGTCGCAGAACAACCCAGTCCCTTGGACTTTATTTCATGCTCATCATATGGGAGGGATTTTCACTTTTCCCATTACTTTTTTAAAAGAAAGCTATTTTCTTCTTTTCTTTTAGGGCACCCACTACCATATTAAAAGAAAACTTTAAAGTATGCCACTTGAAAGATCAAAGGTGATTTCTCTTTATCTCTTAGGAGGGCAAACATGGATTTTTTCTGGAGCTACTCACTGCATCTCAGCAGATACAGAGCGAGTACATAAAACCTCCTGTTCTCAGTCCAGCTGACTCTTCAGCTTTGCTTCCATTAGTGTCAAACATTCATAGGTAGCACTTGAGGCAAGATTCATGTTGTTACACACGAACAGTACAAAAGTCTGGTTCTAAGTTAGTTATCCTAAAGTATGCCTTTTTCACTCCATGGATGGAAACTGACACTTTTAGAGTGCAATTCCCCTTGCCTTGTTTAACATGTCCACATTGGAATGACATGAATTATGACCCAGAAAGACCTGTTTCTGACCACTGACTATAAATGAAATCCAAGATAACTAGCTCAGGTGCAGCTCTAAATCATAGGTGTCCCATACCTCTGCTCGTTGGCTTGACTTTAACATGAGGTGATCCAAATCAGAAACTCCAAAGACCAGAAAACACGAAAACAAACAAACAAAAAGTTAATCACCACTTGCCAAAATCTTCTCCTTCCTGAGCCCTGTGTGTAGCTATAGCAGAGGCAGTAACAGAGTGCTTATGTATATTACATTGCTGGTTTGTGGGCCCTTTACATCCTTGAACTAATATGTTTCTGGCAGAGAGTTTGGGCCATGTCTGCTCTGTGATTATCTTACTTCCAGTCAAAGGCACAAAAGGACAGGCAACACAACAACACAAAAGGACAGGCAACACCATCAGGCCTATGACGGTGAGTCAGGGCTCTTCCACTTGTGGCATGGTTTACCTATTGTTTTGTCAATTACTGCAAATAAGCACTTAGCAGTTAATTATTAGATATGAATGTTAAATTGAGGGGGTTAGATAGCATCTGGCATCTTCTGGAACAAGGAAATGCACTTTTTTGTTGTTCCTATCTGAGAGAATCAGCTACTATGGCAGAACTCAGACCTTCCATCTAAGAGCTGTCCTCCAAGCAAGGCAGTAACACCTTAGCACTGGCACACGTGTGGAGCACCAAATGGACAACATGATATTTGTAAATCCTCCTCAAAGAGAATCCCCAAGTCAAGGGAGTCTGTGGCATCTGACTGAAAAATAGAGCATGGTGAGAACAGCCAGTGTGTTTTCCTGCTCTGCACTAGTCTGAGAGCTGCTTCTCCATTCGTGAACTTGCCCATCACAGCAGTTTTGGGTCAGCAACAATGATGCTTTCAATTAGCCTAAAAACATTGCAATGTAAGCAACCAGTTCTGACGCTGAATGAAGGCAGCACAGACTTCTGCGCCATATGTTGGGGAAAACCAGAGGTATTGAAATGTATCTTCTTTCATCATCAGAGCCCTGATTTTTATGTGCCTCCTGAAAAAGCCCATCCACACAGTGCAGCCTAGAAGCAGAAAATTCTTAGAATTCATCAAAAAGTGTTCCCTTTGGCTTTTATCCATCCAGAAAACATAACTACTACTAAAGACTTGTCTTCTGTATTCGATAATAAAAGTACATTTTTTTTTAGAACTCAATTTTGCCAACACCTTTTGTGCTAGTTAGGCTAAAGGATATCACCTGCATCAGACAGAGCTTCTGATAAGGAGTCATCACCCATAAAACATATACTGAAGTAAGAACAGGTATCTATTGTAAGTGCAGTTCTTTAAAATGTGTTAATAAATGTCTATGATCCTTGTTTTTGCTCTGCTGCTATAATAACATATAGAGTCTACACCGTGAAGGAGCAGAGAGATATATTTAATATTGCTGTACCTAGAGGTCTGAGAAAACTAAAGGCAAAGTCATGTTTCCAAATGAGCATTGATGACCAAAGGAACATGTAAGTGACTGCATTGGCCTCCTGTATAAACAATGAGCCAGTGTTATCACCAGTGATAACATTGTATTATAAATAAACAAAAAATTGTTCACCTGTATGGCATTCTCCTGTTCTATCAAGATTATCCTTCCACTTCTTCCCATCTTTTCTTACAGTCTCTACTGACTTTCCTACAGTTTGCACAAATAGGGCATCAGTCCTCAAAACAATCTTGCCTATAGTACAATAATGGCTTTATTTTTTTCCTCAAAGGAAAAACATTTAGCCTGTGTGGAAGCATTCTTTTCTCCTAAATAACAAGGCCACAACCTACACTTCAAAATCTCTCATGAGATTCAGACCGTATGTAGCACACAGGTGATGACCAGCAGGGTATAGCTTCAATTTCTCTGAAACAAGTGAGCTCCTAAGCCTGCAAAGGAAGAGATCAAAGAGATTCCAGCACCAGACTAAGAGTAAGGTATCACAGAACAAACTAAGTGCGGCTTGTTTTTTTCTGTGCTGTCTCCAAAACTTTCAGTACAGCTTTTTAGCTACAGCTTGTCTATTTTAGGTTCTCAGCACAACACTGTTTGTAGTAGACTTTACTTCAGATGAGAATGCTCATGTTTGGTTGTCTTGTCAGCCTGCCAGATTTTTGCTGCCACCATAAGCCATAGGAAAAAAAAAAGGCTATTACTCTATCAGTTTCTCCATCCAAGCTAAACAGCATTTCATAGGACACAGAAAGCATACATCTTTGCCCTCTAGAACTTCTTCTCTGCTGAATTTCAAAAATCTGCTCCAAACAATCTAAGAATTGTAACCTTGAGAAGGTCTAAATCAGGAAGTCAATACTAACTCCTTCCACTGCAGGTGATTCTGTTCTTGAAGGATAAAAGAAATCCTAAGTTTGGATACAGTATGACATTTCAGAAAGAGAAATCATAAGAAAGAGGGAGAAATGAGCAGGATGTAAATATAGATATACGTAGTGTGGCAGAGCAGAGTTTTCTCTCTTAAGCTACAAGATAAGTGGTAAGGCCACAGCCATGTGTTACAAGTCTCCGATTGTAAGACTTGTCATCTATTGGGCTGCATTAGTGCACATCTTTAGAAATAGTGAGTTGGGAAATTCAGTAAGAAGAAAAACAAACAAACAAACAAAACCTCAGGCATCTCAAGCCTAATGAATAGGGCTTGAAAAAATGGTGGCAGAATGAGGACAAAATAAAGGACAAAGATGGGAGTGAAAAATGAAGCATAGGGTAGAAGCAAAAGTCTAAGACTGCAAGAAATGCCTTAAAGCCTTAGTAAGTTCACCCAACCCTACCTTCCTAATAGGGCAGACATTAAAAAAGCAAAAAAAAAAAGACCTTCATATTTCAAATACTATTTGAATACTATTACAATAACCTCAGTAACATATTCTTCCTGAAGTAAGACCCATGGTTCGTATTCCAGGTGTGCTGGCTCTTGTGATTTCCTTGAATGTGCAGAAGTTGACTGCAGACTTTGTACTGGAGGACTATATTCACACCTCTAAAAAATGAAAACAGTGGCAGTAGAACATACTATTTAGGAAGACCATGAAAGCCTAGCCACCATCTGCAGTCAGTTGCCCTTCTACTTCCCCTGCACCTTCATTTATTATATTAGAGATGTTAAAGACCACATCCCTGCTTATTCCTTCTAGTATTTGTTTGTAAGGATTTGTCATTCCTGAACTGGCCTAATCCGTTTTGAACCTGGTAATACTATTGGTCTGTGCAGTCCATCTGTGGCAACATGTTCCAAAAGGTTTACTACCCAGCGTGTACATATGCATGTATATACATATATTTTTTTTTAAGTACTTTAAAAAGTTCTTTCATCTATCTGTTTTAAACCACCTTCCTACTAGTTTCAGTGAGTGGTTCTGCATTTACCACCTTCATATTTTGCAAACCTCAGGCTGGTAACTCCCAGCCTTTTGACTTCTGTTGAAGTAGGTTTTCCATCCCTGGGACATTTTTGTTGCTATTCTCTGTTCCTTTTCACACTCTGCTGTGTATTTCTGGACATGGGAAGGCCTGAACTCTCCCAGGTGTGCGTGCACCAGAGATTGTAGGGAGGCAAATGACACAGTCTCTCCTGTTTTCATGCCTCTCCTGATGACACCCAATACTTCACTGGCTTTTTTTGGCTGCCTCTGAACCTGAAGCAGTGGCTTCAGCGAAATGTCAGAGGTGACTCTGAGTACTCCTTCCAGAGCTGTAGCTGTCAAGTTCAGCATCACATACAGATGGTGTGGATTTAATTTTGCCCTAAATGCAATATTTCCTTCCATTTATCTACATCAAAGCTCCTCTGCTCCTTTTTTTCCCATTATTTTGCAAGGTCCTTCCAGAGTTCCTAACCACTAGGGTGGCACCTGCCTACTCAAAAGAGCTTAATATGTTCTGCAAAAGAAATTGAGGAACAACAAATGGAAGAGAGAAGAAAAGGAAAAAAGGGGAGAAACAAAAAAGTTTTTATTTCAATGCTGCATATGGCATTTGGAGGTTGTCCTTATGATGTAATTTTAAATAATTTTTCTGTGTATAAGTGCATAACTGTAGCATACGGTAGCAAATCTACATTCAGGAAAATATTGAAGAGACGGCCTGAATTTTGGCTTGTTTTTATTAGCCATTTTTATCCCCTGTACATCTTGTAAGAGCTCTTTAATTAAAAAAAAAAAAAAATCAATTAAAGGATCATGGGGAGATTTCCACTATAATTCATATTACTTAATCCATACCTGCCAATGAAGAAAAGCTGTAACTGGGGAGAGGACAAGTGAGTGTGTGTCCTTGAACTCTCCAGTAATTGAATCAAGATTGTTCACAGATACACAGTACACAAGAAATGGGGGGAAAAAAAAGAAATGGTAATGAATAGCTAACAAAGAAAATCTATTCAGTGAGGACGTACGTAATTTTTAAGTTTTCCGTCTACGTTGCCAGCTATTCCTATATGGGAAATATTTCACTTTTGCAAATGGATTTTGAAGGATGACTGTGAGCTTCTTTGGTGTATCAGATCACAGCAACCAAATACCACCAGCATCTTTTATAAAAATCTGAATCTAAGCTGCAGAAACATGTGGGGAGTTCAAGCAAGGCAGATTCCCTCGGTTTTGGTTTACTGTTCTCTGTAGTGTTATGGTCATTAATGGTTTATTATGACTCTGGACTAATCACAGATGAGGATCATGACTATTTGCCTTTCCTTTCCTAGGCCAAGATCTGGCTGATTACTTCACTTAACAGTCTCTACCTGGGCAGCTCATTCCGTATGAGCTGCAGGTTTGGTGAAGGTGACAAAGTCACCCTGTTTAAGGTCACTGAAAAAAAAAAAATTCTTTACCCAAAACAAGGCAGTTCTTAGCTGGTTGCCTGAGGAAAAGACACTTATACTTTGCCATGTTCACATACATGTCTGTATCTCTCTTTTCCCAAGAATTTTGAACCCATGGGACAATTTCAATGGAACTGGATGGGGACAAGGTACAAATCCCAGAGATAAGTTACAGCTTTCTTTTGAATATAGGGGACTGCAGAGAAGAGTGAGACCTCACTACTGTCTCCACAGACAAAGAGTGGTAGTGAAAGTTCGCCTTTCATTAGAAAATGGAGACTGCACACTGAAGGGAAACCAAAAACCTCCTTAAGAAAAAAAACACAAGAGTGTGCATTTGGAGATATATTTCAGAGACACAAGTATCATTCACCTGTAAGATAAACATTAATGGGAAACCAGGCCTCCTTATTTCAGGTGTGGTACTGCTTGTTCAATGTGTTACCTCCGAGTTCTGCAGTTGCAGACTGCTCTGCCACACATTGTATTTCCAAGCTGACTTAATTATGCATTTTTTCAGGAGTTATCCAGACTTCTTATTCAGGGTGAGTCCATGGCTTTTTAGGGTCTTCTTGATACAGATATTTTTTAAGGGATTGGAAATGGATACGCTGTGATCCAAGTATCACCTCTTTTCATTGCAACCTAAAATCTATTGCCCGAGTTAGGAATTATTTGTCAGCTCCTAGAATTTGCACTCATAAACAACATGGTAAAGCTTGTCAGAAAATCAGTAGGCCTTTACAATTATGTATTATGAACACCTAGCAGTTTCTATGCATCTTTAGCGAACTTCTGAACAACTTATCATTTATTTGTGGTTCAGCAGGGGTGTACAGACAGCACAGACCACATAGGCACACCTTAAGAAAGCTACCGACAGGGTTAATATGGAAATCCCAAGAAGTTTTAAGAAATAAATTTTCTAGTGCCCAAATCCACACAACTATTTCTTATGACTTTAAAATAAAATTCTGAATTAAACAATAGTGGTTTGTCTAAAAACGCTGTAAACTGGCAGTTCAGAATCTGACTAACAAACAGCTCTAATGTATGTAGTGGATTGGGGAAGACAACAAAGGGATGTATCTTTTCTTTCAATAGTCAGTGTTCTTATTTTTCTATGTTCCTTATGCAGAAGCCAATTCTTCCCTCTCCCTGTCTTGAATGGTTGGTGCTCTCAACTGTTTTCACCATCCTTTTAAGCAAATCATTCCAAGTTTCTTTTTTTTTTTCTGCTTATATTTCAAACAGAATGTTGTTATATCCTTTTTATGAGATTTTAGATGTGCGTATTTCAGAATTCAACCTTAAACTTTTAAATTAAACCCTGGTCTCTTGAGGCTGTGGAAATCTATCAAGGAGATATATTGGATATTTGGGTGAAAATTATTAACGCTGCCTTTGAAAGGGCAAGGGAATGACTACTTTCAAACCTGGGGCAAAATCAAAATCACAAACATGCCTGCATATATATTGCCTGGATGATCACACTTACTACTGGGAATTGTCTGCTGACAAAGTTGGCAAACTAATGCTCTAATTTTCTTGAGCCCATTCAATCTGAATCTAAGATTAGTTATAGCACAGTTTTCATTAGTTGCAGTAATTTCTGCAGCTAATGCAAGTTTCTGATAGCCTTGTAGATTGTTCCTAGTTTTGTAGCAACTTTTGAAAATATAGATCTGCATACAAATCCTAGAGCCTGGTTCTCACAAATTCTCTCTCTTCACCCAAGGCAAAAAATAGCACCTGCTTTGGTCTTCCTTGTTGAATGAGATCTGATACATTTGTAGGCTTTGGTATTTTTCCTTGCTTCTTGACAGCCCAAGCAATGATTACAGCCACTCTTATTAGAGTGTCTTAATTTTGTTCCTCAAAGAAAGGATTAGGCCATTAGCTAAAAAAGAAGCCACTACTCTTCTTCTTCAAAGGTACTTGGACCCTTCAAGCTGTTGAGGTTTTAAAGAATGAATCACCTGTCTTAGGGAAAGTTTGTGTTAAGCGTCCTCCAGGAAATTACCTTCCCAGAACAACAAATCATATCTCTCTGCACTGAGACCCTGATCCTCTGCCATCCCAAAATAGAGCTATCTGCCCTCCAAGACACTTATTAAAGGGCTTGTTCTAACAATTTGCCCTAAAACTCCCCAACACAACGCTGAGTACTCTGTTTTTGGTCTCGTCTGTCAAACTCAGGTGATGAAGCCTGGTATGCGTCTTAGCGCTTGGCATCCAAAGCAAGGTGAGACCGCTGTGAAGGGGCAATGCTAGAATGGGAAAAGCATTTGCCTCAGCAATGCAGTACATCTGCTATTCCAGTGTGTGTTTTTCTTCTTTGTATTGATTTTTACAAGTTTTTGTTAGCGTTTAATGACTCCGTGGACAATCAGATGGCAATTTGTGCTCAAAACCTAAATGAATATTCATCCATATGCTGCAGGTTCTTGAGCTTAACACTGTCAGGCCTGTGAAGTAGAGCTACATGTTTCCCCTGGCTTCAGAAAACTGAAAAATGTTACCCACATGTTTAGCAGTATGAAATTCAGGGAGCAGACAACCCAACTATTGACTTTCTGCTTGCATTTCAAATAGCAAATTGTGTTTAATGTCTCTTTATAAAGGTTTGTATAGCTTAGAGTCTCGTGGGACCGTCTCTCACCTCACATGCTACCACTGTGCAGGAGATAGGCGTTATTATTTCCACAGACTCCCTTGATTTCTATTTTGATTTTGTCTGGAGAAAGGAAAAAGGTGTTCTTGGCAAAATGTCCTCAGCTCTGCATTTTAAAGCTAACCTTTAAACCATCTCATCAGATAATTCTGCTTTGACAGGCTTTTTCCTGTATGGGCTAAATAACTGTGTAATTTCCCTTTGTGTTAATGAGCTCTGAAAAGTTGCATGTGTGCTCAAGTACTTTGGCAAAAAAATAAATATTTCATAAATAGTTCCTGGCTAATTCCTTCAAAAGAGCTTTGCTTTCTTTTGCAAGCCATCTAATTCTAACACTGCAAAAGCGATATACCTAAACAACTTAAGTCTACCTTTTGCATGGGACGCAAATGTATCAGGTAAAGATGTTTTAACACTGCCTTCAACC
>VZSV01000134.1:1473699-1483861 GCA_013398735.1 Nothocercus julius
CCGCGCGGCGGGGATCGTGCCCGCGGCCCGCCCTGCCCCCTCTCCTGCCTCCCTCCCTCCTTCCCCGCGTGCCGCCGGGGCCGCCGCCGCCTCGCGGGCTGAGCTCCCCCCGCGTGGACCATGGCCGACGACGACGTGCTCTTTGAGGACGTGTACGAGCTCTGCGAGGTGATCGGCAAGTGAGTCCCGCGGGGAGGGCGCTGCGTGTGCGCGGCCGAACGGAGCGCAGCGGGGAGGCGGCGGGGGCCGCTGCGCGCGGGGATGCTCCGCACCGCACGGCTCCGCCGAGCACCCACCTGAGCCGCCGCCGCGGAGCCGGGGCGGGCGGCGGCGACGTGACCAGCGCGGTTCGGCGTGTTGCCCACCGCCCTCATCGCGCGGGGGATGGCGGGGGGAGAAGTGACCCGCAGTTTCCTCAGCCACCATGATTAACCACCTCGCCATCAGTCAGCCGGGCTGCAGCAGCCGCTTCCCAGCCCTTTTCTCCTCCCCCCCCCTCCATATATCCCATTCCTGGCACACCCATCAACCAGCTCCTATTGGGGAAGGGGGATCCACCTATCCACTGGGCCATTGCATATTTGTGCGCCAGGTGTTGCGTTTTTATTTATTTATTTGTTGCTTTGCTTTGCTGCATAATAACCAGCTTGTTAGTGGCGGCACTTGTGACATTCAGGTAGTGCTCAGTTTCCTTGCAGATCTCCCCTTCTCCATCCTCATTCATGTGGAAATACAGATGCATTGAGCAGTAAGGAAACTTGGCCTTTTTCATCTTATTATGCAACCGCTGTTAAACCAGTACTCAGGGCTTGTGTCAAATCTAGGAGTTAAGGTACTCACTAGCCTTGCCCAGCTGCCCGTTTTTGGGTTGCCACTTCAATTGGTGTGTGAAAATAACAGTCCAAATACCAGTCTTTGTATAATCACACCAAGAAAATGAAGAGAATCCCCCAAACTAGAGGGCAGTTAAGAACTAAAGCTCAAGTCCATTTTCCTCCCTCTCCCCATTTGTTGTGACTGTCTGGTTTTGAAATCCATTCTATGTTTATTAGTCATCTTTTGTATATCTTCTTTAGTTGTGCTTCATGTTGCAAATTGGACATGAGAGATGTAGAAATATCAGGACCTGGTAATTTTCTCAACATTTCTGATTCAAAAACTGCGATTGCTGTGGAAGCCTTAGTGATTCTGTTCTTGGGTGCCTGCAGTTTTTTTTCTTCCTGACAATTTATTTTATGTGAATAAATTGTTTTGAATTTAGACAAAGATTTTTTTTCTGCTTATGCTTTTTTTGCCCACTCTCCACCAGTATGGTTTTCAGGTGTTATATTAAGAGCTGTCTACTTTCCAAGTTGGGGCTAAAATAATTTTTTTGAATTAATCTTTACACGGAATTATGCAAAAATACTAGTTACAGACCTAGCAACTCTGCAAAAGTTTCAGCACATAGTTCTGTCATTTAACAACATATTACCTTCCTGGTAACACAACCAACTTTCCAAAATAGTGAGCTGCATCGGCCTTCTTTGCTGGAGTAAGCTGTAAGTGGTTGCTCCAACTTAACGCTGGTGGCTCATGGTGAGCTTTTGTAGCAGAAAACCCAAACTGCTGTTCAAACATGTTTTGAAGATCTTTCTTGGCAGTCTTATTTCACAAGTGTTTTAATGCAGTGCACACAAGGAGCTTTTTGTGTTTTATTTATGCCTGATTAGTATTAGAAAGAATGTGCAGTGATTACATTTAAGGTGACTGCATATCCTTTGAGAGAATGGATCATTCACAGGGCTCCAAACCTCTGCACATTTCAAACAGCTTTTTGTTTTGTGACCAGAGAATTTGAAAAGAGCGCAAAAGCTGTGAGTTAAATATTAGCTACAGAATTTTCCCATGAAATTTAGGCAATACAGATAGCATTGTGTTGCAAATTGATCGGACAAATTTTAAATCAGATTAGCATAGTGATGCCAAGAGCACTGGCAAAAACAGGCTCGATCACTGAAATTAACAGCAGTGATAGTGTGAAGAGTTGATAGCCTAGCTGATTAGTAAGGTTCTGCACAGATGTCATGACAGTCCTCTAAATTTCAGTATCATACACTTGTATAAGCAGTATTGTTTCTTAAAAAAGCTATGTAGGTGACTTCGTAGGGACCATGAATGCAATGTCTATTTTGTGCACAATTTTACACAGCACTTTGCTTCTGTTTAAGCAACTTGAGGAAGGCTACTGTAAATCTGCTTTGAATTGCTACGTGTGCATCTTGGTAAACACCTCTCAGTGAAACATCAACTAAATATGCACATGTTTCTGTGATTTACTGTTGATTGATACTGTAATTCAGTCCTTGTAAATAGCATATCTAGCCCTGATTTGCATTTCAGAGGTATGAAATATTTAACTGTGTGTACTTTATCTTTCCTAAGTAAATAGTTACTACTCTCATTTTAAATAAATGAGTATTTTCGCCAAAGGTATTGAGAAGAGATTTTAGGCTAAATATTCAGTCATGTTACAGTCAAACTTATAAGAGAAATCCCTCAACTCCTGTTCTGTGGTGGACTTGAAAAGATGTCATCTCTATGCAGTAGTTTCCTAGTAGAAAACATGTGGTCTGGTTTCCTGAGGCTTATTTTAAACTTAGATTAATAGTTTTAAATACAGTAAACTGGCTTACTTTATATAAACACAGTGACAATAGCTTTTGGTGTGCTGAAGTATGTAACTATTATGTCATAATAGTATATGAATGAATTGACTGAAATGATAGAATGATAAACTGCTTATTGCAGGCATTTCAAGTGTTTAAGTTTTCTAAGTATGATTTTTTTCTCCTTAAATGAGTACAGGAGAAAAGAAGGTCCAAGAGGAACAGAAGGAAACTTTAATTCATGTTTCCTGCAGAACTTTAAGGCAATCTTAATTTGCCCATATTTGCTTTACACCTTTCCATTTCTGAAAGATATGCAGAGACAATAATTGGAATAATAAACTCAATTTCTTGTTAATCTTTATTATACTTAAGTGGTAGTCTTTGTGGCACTGGCATAACTTGATTATTTTTGTTGTACTGGATCTGATGTATTCTAGGTGTGTTCTAGTGCCTTGTTTGGCTGATACAAACACCTTTCAAGCAAGAGTAAATTGGGAAGATTCTGCATTACCCTTAAAAGAAGTGTTAATGTATCTTAGGATAGCAGGCTAGGATATAAGTCCCAGGCCTGCCATTTTTTGGGGGGTTTGCTTAAGGATAACATTTGGAGAGGCTCTCCCTGTGTATAGATTGAGAAGTACACAAACTGAAATACTTAACCAGGTGTATTTTGTTATTTTCTAATTTGAATTTTTAGTCAAAATGCATTTAGTAATTCATAAAGTTTAGTGGGTATATAGAGTTAAAACATCCTGGGTATATCACTGATATTTCCTTTAGTGAAAACTAAAAGTTTATCCTAGCAGCTCCATGTGTAATATATAGCATTAGCTTTCTTTATGCCTAAAAGAATAGCTGTCTTTAAGTTAGAATAGATACAGCCGGTATTGAGTTTAGAAGACTATAACTGGTGTTTATGCTAGGAATAGTTTGGTTTCTAGTACTTGTTCTGTTTATTTCCTGTTAGCTGCTTTTGACTTAGGCACTTAAGATTTATGTTGACTTAAGTTAGTACTGGAGAAGTGCCATAAAGACTGTCAGATCTTTCTAACAGCAGAATTACAAATTGCCTTCAGAATAGTTGTTGATCTTGGTAGGCATCTATGCAAGTTCTGAAGTTGTAAGGATTATGTGTTTAAAATTATAAAAGTTCTGTTTTGAAATGGGTATTGGTTACAATTAAAATCATTTGTTCATGTGCTAACTTAGAATTAAAATAATTTGTTATGTGCTAACAGGCGCTTAAAACTCACAGTGCAAATTTTTGTACCTTTTTCCCATTTGCTGGGTCATATATATGTGAAATATATATGTGCACAGTAGCTGTGCAGCTCTTGTTATTTTTAGTACCAAAAAAACCAATGTGATGATAGGTGTTAATACTAGGATGTTCTTTGCAACGTGTCTGGGTTTAGAGTAGTTATCTGCATTTTACACTGATGACTGCTGTTTGTTCTTTATCCCTCCTTCCTCAGTGATGGGATGATTCTCTCTGCTTGGCCTCCTTGGTAGGAGAAACAAAAGTATCTAGAAGTTGGAAATCTTCTAGACTTCCAGGCTTCCCAGTCTTCTAGATGAGGAAGTGGCGGGGTGTACCTGTGAGGGTAGAGGGATTGAAGTGGATAGAGGAGTTTTTTCTTTCAAAGACTAGTATCTGAATTAGATCAAATATAAAGGGGGTTGTTGTACTTCCATCGTGAGTTATTACCTTTAGATGGAGAAGCTTTAGATTTATGTTCTAGTGAGGGAATGAGTAGGGAAGGGAGGGGAGAGCTCATATATTCCTTGTCCAAGAAATGTGCTAATAACTTTGAGAATTGTGCTAACAAAATCATATAGAAATATTTTGATGTTTTTGATGATACTGTTCATCATCATGGCCTCCATTTTCTCTGCTGGAGAATTGTTGTCTCCCATGTGTGCTTTTTTTCTCTAGGGCACTGCTGAAGTTTTGAATCTCCTGTAAAACTGATGCAAATAATTTATAGATATAAATTTGACAAAACAAATGTGAAATAAATGCACTAAACTCACTGGAAGGGAGGGAGAGGGAAGGGGACTCTTTAGCAGAAGAGAAAGTGATTTGTCTAATTTAACTCCTGAATTTGTTACTACTTCTTAAAATACTGAAGTATTAACATATTCAAGCAGTTTTCTATATTGAAGTGAGAGTTTGTGATGAATGGATGAACAGATTGTAATGAATTTGGCTTAAGCATGAGGTTGTACGCATGTTTATTGCTTCAGAAAAGTAATGTCAGATTATTTGAAGTGTCTAATTGCTAGAATATATATTTAGCTAAGCTACTGTGGTACAGGTTTCAGTGGTAACATTTACCTGTCTCTACCTATGAAGTTTTCCCCAACTGCAACTAAATAGACTATGAGTTATGCAATTTAGCTGCAAAATACAACATTAACAGTACTATGCTTTCCACTTGTTCAGCTTTTTCTAATGTTGTTTTGATAAGCTGCTGCACTCTTGCATACAACCTCATGATGTAGACAAGATGACTGAAATGACTGAGAAGTAGAATTTTATTAAGAGTGGCTTGGAAGGATTTTTATTTGAAGGATTTTTATTTGATACAGGAAAGTGCAAACTAAGAAACATTGTAAGGACTTTGCAAATATATTTTTGTGGCTAAGCACTCCGTAGAAGGCAGCTCTTGAGGCTAAGAGCAGATATGTAAATGTGTGCAAACTAGTCCTGAGTAATTTTACATCCTGCAAAGCAGAAGATTTTAAACCAGTTTGTTACCAAGATTCTGGAGCAGCTTTCTCTGAGAAGTTGTAGGACAAAAAGCTGCCTTACTTTGAAGAATTGCTGAGTTTGATCCTTGTATTAAAATAGTATGAAACTTTGTTGGCTTCAGTAATTGGAACCTAAGTGCTTTTTGATAATCATTTCTTTTTCACATTACTTCATGTTAATGAAGGACAAGGTAATATCAGGAGAAAGACAGGAAAGAAAGAAAGGCTTGTCAACAAGTAGTCACCTGCTTAGTCCACTGTCTGATACATTGCTCTTTTTATAATCCATTGCATGGGTGTCATGATAATGAAAGGTAATCAAGCAGAATTAACCCTAAAATGGCATTGCAATGATAATCATGTTAAATGTGCCATCTAAAAACGTTGACTTCAGAATTGAAAGGGGTTAGTGTTGAAAGTGTGTATTTTATGCTGAATTATACTGTTAATGTGAAAAAAAAGTTTCTCACCAGTTCTGCTTTTTCTAGAGATATTTAATATTTTTAACATATAATATGAAAATGTATATACTTGACCAAGATTCTTATCCCCAGTGATTTCAAAAGTTATACCAAACCCTTAAGATAGTGCACCAGTTAGTTAATGCACCCAGCAAAAAGAGCCCCCAAGAAACCCATTTAATTGCTTTGTATATGTCAGATAAAGAGGTAAAAAAAGATACCTAGGTAAGGCAAACCAAAGCATGGGGAGAGAGCCTTCACTTGAACTTATCTGTAACTTGAACTGTATTTTAGAGGGTCAGGTTAGTTCTTTGACTAAACTTCTGCTGTATTCAGAATGAATTACAGCAGAATGGTAATGTCCAATGGTAAAAGGAGTTCTTCCCTTCCTGGAAACAGTGAGCATGACTTTTCTTCAGCACATCCCTGATGGCTATGATAAGTTTCTATAACACCTGTAACTTGTAATTCTTCTTGATGTAAAAAGTAATAATGAAAAAGTTTGGGTTGACTGGAATCCAAGCATAATGACAAGGGAATGATGATCAAATGGGCCTTTTTGCCTTTATTTTTTTTTTTTTCAGGAATTTAGCCCCCCATTACCTGTAGGTTCTTATACCATGGCTTTAGTATCTTAACAAGTGACTTACATGCATGTATTACTTGTTTTAGACCTTCTTCCCCTAGAAAGAGGAATGTAGTATCATGTCATGGTTGTTTTGTGTCTGCGTAACCTTTTCACTATGATGATATGTTTACTGTAAAATAAGAAGGTGTGAAACATCATATTTGGGGGCACTATAGATGATAGTGGTTTTTAATCTATTGGGCTATCTTTAGCTATACTAAGTTTCATTATGTTTGAGGATTATAACTATTGACCGTTATCATACTCTTCTTAAGAGTCTTAAGGAGTTTATTAGTTACCCTGAACTCAGACCATTGGCTCTTTTGAAGTAGATGAAGTCTTGAATTTCATTTGCAATTTATGTGGAAAAGCTCTGTAGAAATGACTACAGTATCTTGCATTGGTGGGGAAATGCATACTGCAGCCTTCTGTGGCAGTTTGGATTTCTGAAGATGTACTGATTTCATAGCCAAGTACATATGCATTAGCATAGTGCAGTTAAAAGGTTATTGAAGTGTGAATATCTGAGGTCATAGTATAGAGGCTTCAAGCTAACAATGTAGTCATAGTAATGTTGATCTTTGAAAACAAAAAGTTTGCATGCAGAGGAATATTCAGTTACTAATGTTCCTTACCAGCTCTGAGTTCGTAGGCTTTTTCTTTCTGTTAATCAACATCATGTCCTATTTGCTTGAACATCCTTCAGCAAATTGTTCCCCTTCCATGATCCGATCCTGTTCATTCACTGAACCTTGCTGAGATGTTAGGTAGCAAAGGAGATAAATTTTGGCATCATTTGTAGACTTGTGCCTTTGAGTGTGTGCCATCTGAATGGTTTGGGACTGCCAATAGCTGTTGAGAGATTTTTTTTTTTTTTTTAAATGGTTTCCTTGAAGTACACATAATAAACTGTTATCAAATGAGTGATTTGGATACTGAAAATACAGAAACTGATGGAAGCAAATGGAGGTGGTGGTCTCAGTCACAGATAGTGGAGGCTCAGTGGCAAAGGGATACCAAACTGAGAAGGGTATCCCTTTCTTGGTTAAAACACTGCTTTTCTATTTTGTGGCATTCCTGATTCTGGTTATTCATTCAGGCTTTGCTCTTCAGAGTATAAGTGAACTTTTATTATGTTTATGGCCCTGTATTCTTAGCATAGATAACCGGGCCAAAATTAGGTCTAGGATATGGCAGAGTAAAACTGTCCTGTGATAATTCCACAGAGAAGTAAGGAGACTGCATTTTGGGGCTTTTGCACTGCAACCCTATTAATATATTCTGAAGTAACGTGGAACAAACTGTCAGCTCTTGGACTGTTGTTTCCAAAGCTGAGGCCCTTTTATGAGCGCTGAACGGGTATTTATTACATGAGCACAATCTCTAATTCAATTCTGCTGTTAGGTTAATGTGTTCAAATGTTGCCTTTGACATGGGTTTCATTTGGTAATGCAAGAAGTGCTTGCTTGTCTTTTCTAGGTCTGTGTTAAGTCAGGCACTCTGTGAGAATGAAATGGATTAATAACAACACTGTTATTGTTATTCAGTCAAGTCTTAGTACAGGGTAAATTTAGGAGTAAAAGGACTGATAACTATATCTTATAGCAAATCTTTGTTCAAGACATTTCAGACTTCTAAAGAAGAGTCAGAATTTAATACCAAGATCCAGAGAAAAAAAATGTGAAAGAAAAAAAACAAATCAGTTACAACCTTTGGGAGGATCACTTCTGTCACTTGAGTACCGTTATTGCTAGTGTATTCTCCAGAGATAAAGGACCTTTTCTTGATTAAAAAGTCTTTGCCTATTTAAACACCTTTTTTTTTTTTTTTTTTTTTCTTTTCTCTTCCCCCCAGAATAGTGTAAGATGGGATAGCCAGAAAGTTACTAGTTCATCTTGTCTTTTGTTGCAATATTCAGGGTACCCTGAGGGAAAAGGTAATACTTCTTTGGTTTAGTTGTCTAACATATTCCACTATAAAGTAATGTTAAAACACTAACATTTCTGCTGTTGGTACAACTTATATTATATTATGTTATATTATATGTGGAAGGAGCTGTTTAGGCTATAGAAGAAAATGCTGCTGCTTTGACAGAATTCCATTTAGACATCTTTGCTGTGCTCTTAAATGTTACTTTGATTGCAAACAGTCCGGATCTATTCATTGTATGCCCTTTGGGTTCTATATATTTTCCTTTCCCCAGAGGTTTCTAAATAGCATTTGGTTAAATAAGTTCTCACTTGGCTACTTTATCTGTTTCTTTGGCTACCTGATGGCATGTCTAACGGTTCACAGGTATTCTGGTTTCTTTTTTTTGGCTAGCATCTCTATTTTCTGGATTGTGTAAGCAGTAAGTGGTCACTTCTGGCATTTAATACTGAGTAAATTTCTAAGGATATATGGATTAAAAGAGCTATAGAGAACTTGTTTATGAACATATATATATTTATAGATAAAAACTAGGGCTTAAGTTCTATGTAGGTGTTTATTATGGTATTCAGTTGTTTAAGAAGTATTTTCAGATTTTTACTGAAAAAATGTTTTTTTTTCAAAGCGTCTCTGCTATAATTAACGCTGTTAACAGTTTGGAAGATGGTTCAGATTTGAAAGTTTTTGAGCAAGAGTCCTATAGGTAAGGAGACATGTTTTGGCTGTATAGTGTTGCTGAGGCAACACTACACTTCTCAAGTACAGTGGCCATATTTTTCTCCCTTAAGATACTCAGAACTGTATGTCTTACCAAAATCTTCTTTTTTTTTTTTTTTTCTCCCTGCTAATTTTGTTAAGGTGAGAGGGTCCATGAGCAGAATCTTCGGCTGCATTCCTGATGTTCCAGCTTTGAGAAGCCAGCAAAAAGACTCACCAATTACTTTACTTGCCATCCTCCACCAGGGAAATCCTGCAGCTGCTGCAGCAAATTGAGCTGCCAGCTGCCCAGTTTTCTCTTTTTATTTTCTCCAGATGTTGTTCCCCATTTTGAACAGTGAGGAACAATTCTGAACAGCAGGAGGTTACTGATTTACACTGAGATTAGAAGTCATTCCATTTACATCACCTGTAAATGGAAAGGATGGTTAAGAAGCAATGGAGTTATTCTTTCTCGCTTCCTCTCTTCTTCCTCCCTACCTTTTATGGAGAGATGATATAGAAGGTTGGGATGAGAGTAGCTCGGGAACAGGAGAAGAAATTTAGAGAATAAAGTCTTCCAGTTATAGAATCCTTTCTGCATCAGCAGAGAAACTTTTCCCATAAAGTGCTGAATGATGAGGAAGAGAGCAGATTTTCTGTGGAGCTCTTTAGGTTTGCTGCACTTGACATGTAACCCAACCTATTTGGTCCTGCAGGTTTCGAAGAGGTTGAGAGCAAATATGCAGCTGTAGCTATGTATGTGTATGTAGCTGTGCAGATGAGCTAACCTGGGCAGGGGTTGAGGTGAAATGTAGCATAAATTCTCCCGTGTCCTAGCGCTGGCTGTGGTGGCCTCTTCAGGTATTCCATGATTCCTGAGGTAGAGCTGTTGTACCAACCTGTAGCTGATCTGTGGAACTGTTAAAAGCCCAGGAGTAGCAGCCTCTTTTTCCTTTTTTTGCACTGATATCTTGCACTGTAGGAATACATAATCGAGCTCACATCACAAAAATCACACTTCTAAGTTTGCTGCTACTCCA
>VZSV01000134.1:1493537-1514694 GCA_013398735.1 Nothocercus julius
TTAACCCTCAAATGAGGGAGAGGTCTTTATGCCCATTTGTAGAATTGATTTCTTTGCATTGAGAATCAGAAAATTGAATTTCTAGTAGCTTCATCAGTAAGAGCTGGTTAAAATCCCGGTTCTAGGTCTCTTCTGCTTCTCGGCAGAATGCAGAGAATGACAGTGCCCATGTTTCTATCAGGTTCTCATTCACATGTAATTGGATGCTCAAATAGAGATACAGACACTTGTTCTTTGCAGGGAAAGATAGATTTGAAATGAATGCTCAGACAAAGTAACAGAAGAAAATTTACTTAGCTGCTGCAAGGTTTTTATTTTGATAAATATGCTAACTTCTTAAATATGGCCTTGAGTATACTGAAGAGTTTTATAATAGTAGATGGCTATGTAAGAGCAGAAAATAGTTTGGTTGTGTTAAAGCATATGCAATGAATTATAGAGTTATCATATTGAAGACCTGTAAATTAAAAAGCAAAGCGATAAAGACAATATGCTAATTGTCTTTTCATTTTCTTGTTACTGATTTTTTCTCCTCTCTTAATTTGTTTAAAATTTGTGTTCCACACACGTATAAAACGAGCAAATACCTAGCAAAATATGTTTTGGTCTGTTATTAGAGCTTGTAGGTATTTTGCTGCACTGGAAGAGAGTACAGCAGAATATGAAAAATACTGCCAAAAATGTTTTGAAACAGTTTGAAGTCTGTGTCTATATGCATGTGAATAGATTTTTTTAGCTTTTACTTTGCAGAAAACTTAATTGTAGTATGTTTGTGGTTTGTTATTAGAATAATGTAGATATTCTACACAGTTGAGCCTTATATAATGTCATCCTGAGATGCAGTTCCTGTACAGAGATGCACAAATGTCCTTTTCTAAAAGTAAAGCCAGATATTTAATATTACAGACATTTTAAGAGACTCCGTTTCTGTTACAGAGTAAGTTGTCAGTTCCTATCTTCGCTTGAATAGGCTTCTCCAGGAGAAATTCGCTTCTGTGTGTTAGGGTAAAGCAATGGAGGGCTACATTCAGACCAGTGAGTTCTGCCCAAATTCTGTAGCCTTGCAGTGCATCAGTTTTAGTCAGTGGTTCGCTTTTTATCTTCATGCATAATCTTAATTTCACGTGGTGCTTAAAATAATACCTGTATTTTGGAGTAACAAAATGACTAGTGTGCCTCAGAATAATCTGGAAACGTATGTTCAGATGTCCTGCGTTGGTGAGCAATATGCTTGGGATGAATTTGAGCTCTGTTATGTTGCAGCAGTGAAGGGCAGACTGTGTAAAGTCTTCCTCAAACCTCGAGTGTTCTCAAGTAATGTCCAGACGTTTTAGAGTGTCTACAGCTCAGTGCAGAGCTTATCAGACATGGTTAGTTTTCCCCAAAAGTGTAGGGGCACAAAGAGGAATTAGGAGGTGACTGCCTTTTGTCCAGTGGTTGGTTAAGTACACTGGCCCAGGCCTTTGGAGCCCTGAATATGTCTAACACTAGGTGAGAAGGCAGGCTGAGATGTGGGACTCCAGAGCTCTGCTGTTAAAGCTGGGTGAACCTCCACCTATAATGTTACTGGTCTAAAAGAAGTGAGAACTTACAGCTGTTTTCTTTCCTGTGAAGGGAACTGCACTGTAGAGAGCCAGCTTTTAATACTGGGTATGCATCTTGCTCAGCTCTGCTGTGAGGCTTGGTTATTAGCAGGAGAGGTGTTACAGGAATCTGGAATTTCATTGTGTCCAGAAAGCTGTGAGCTGCGTTTCTGGAACTGTGAATGTACAGTTCAGCTCATGAATGCTCCCCCTCTCTTTTTTAAGAGTAAGAGCCTAATTGGCTAAATCTGTTTTTGAAATGGATTGTCTTATATGCAATTACATAAACCACTCTTTAGTGCATATTAGAAGGTTTAACGTGTCATCATAACAAAAGTGGTATTTCATTAACAGACTTGAAGATAGCTTTAACAATTTTAAAAGAAACCTTTGGTAAAAGGATAGAGAATTGATGTAGATATTTAAATGACTATGAAGTTCATTATAGTTATATGTTGGTATATGTAGCATCCAAAATATATTATCCTGGTAGAAATTTTAAATACAAAGGAATGAAGACTATAGGAAAAGAGTGGAAGCAAATACATTCTAGAGAATACAAGGCGATTTAAAATGTAAGGAAAAGCAGAATTACTCTTACTGGTGGTGGGGGGAGGAAACTGCTGGGAAAAGGGAAACGACAGAAGTATTCATGGGGTCTTTTTATTTATAGGATCTACTTAGTAACATAAATGTTAGAACTAGTTTTTAATAATTATAAACCCTGGCAGAATTCAAGTAGAAAAGATACGTGCGAAACTGTAGGGAAAGTGGGAATGAGCTTGAAACAGCAGTGTGTATATATAGTGACAACAGTATTTTCTTGTATTTGTATGGAGAGTGTGCTTGGGTGTATTGATAAGTTTATAAAAAGTCACGTGTACAGTTTTGCCAGTACATGTATTATTTCATTTGCATGCTAGTAACTATGTTTTGGCCAGAAGCCAGTTCTAAAGGGTAAGTTAATTTTTTTCTTCTCCAGTAAGCATCTGGGCAATGTATAGGGCGACCAGTGAGAACACATTTCACTTTACTGGTTAGATTTTAAGTTTCCTGTAGTTTGTATGTGTACCGTAAAAATAGTAAATAATGTGTGTTGCTATGTGTACATGTACTTAAGAAAGCTTCTTTAAAGCTGCAAACCTGTCTGCAGTTGTTGTTGGGACATACAGCCTCTTCATATGACATAGAACTACTTTTTTTCAGTTCCATTAAAATCACGGCACTTATTAGTGATTTCATGTTAAATGTCAGACTGTTTGCTGTTTCTTTTATGCCATTAAGTTAGTATTAATCTTGAATTTTAAGAATATTCTTTTGTACATGTCCATCTTAGTTACTCCATTCCTTGTCTGCAATGCTAGGATTTCTGTAATATCCATTCTGTACAAGTAAGTCGAACACAGATGTATATCCATCAACCACTTTCTGGTAGTTGATGACTTAAATTACTCTTATTCCTTAAATGTATGGTATTCCTAGTCTAAAATACCAGGATTATACTGATGTTTCAGCCTGGATTTCCAAAACTGATCATGCATGTCAGACAGAATTCTCATCTGGGAGATGAGATCTCTCTGCCTCCCTCTCTGCCTCCCTCTCTGCCTCCCTCTCTGCCTCCCTCTCTGCCTCCCTCTCTGCCTCCCTCTCTGCCTCCCTCTCTGCCTCNCCTCCCTCTCTGCCTCCCTCTCTGCCTCCCTCTCTGCCTCCCTCTCTGCCTCCCTCTCTGCCTCCCTCTCTGCCTCCCTCTCTGCCTCCCTCTCTCTCCCCCTCCCTCTTTTATTTTTTTTCCCTAGTTTCTTCTCCTTAAGAAAAATGTAAATTGCATTTCAGAAGGGGACTTAAGTGTCTCACATTCCATTCACTTAGAATGCCTTTGGAAGTATTACTTTTGAAGTACAAGCAGTGTAGGTATAATTTACTCAACTGAAGATTAATAAAAAATAACCTTTTTTAATTTTTTTTTATTTATAGCTAAAATGTTTGAGGAAACAAGCTGTAGCTTTGTAACTTATGTTCATTGTTGTGTTTGTGCTTCATGGAACAGAATGGAATGTTGCACACAGAACTGGTAATACTTTCTCATTAAGAAGTCGCACATCACAACATTTATGGCAAACATGAAAAACCTGCCACTAGTATGTATATTAGTATGTCAGAAAAACAAGAATCTTAAATTCTCATAGCAATTTTGAAATATCTAACTGATTTGTTTGGTGTATGTTTGGTGACTGGAGGACTTCAAGTTTTAGAATTGGTCTACCCCTTTAATAGTCTTGAAAACTTATATTAAAAGAAAAAAAAGTTAAATTAAGGTAAGTGCTTCACTCTTCCAGAGATGTGCTTTTTTTGTTTCTGCGAGGGAGGGAGAATCATTCAAATCCTGGCCAAATGAATCTTTAGCAGCTTGGTTTTTGAGCAGAGCATGTTCCAGCCCACTTCTGTTCTGAGTGTGATTGCAGTTGGAGCAGGGTGAGAACGAGGGGAGCAGAAGTTGGAGCTGGAAGGTCTTTAAGGGAAAGATTCCAAACGCAAGTGAATGCAGGAGGAGGGAGGGGGAAAGATGAGCAGGCCAGTAGGAAGGAAAAAGGAATTCCAGTTGAGAAATGAAACTGGATAATCAGCCCAATGAGACTCTGCGACTGTTGGCCTGCAAGGAGAGATAAAACAGATTGAGTAGGGAAGGGGAGCCACGAGTGGAAGTTGCTTAAGAGGTTTATGAAACAGTGTTTGAGGAAACTATGAGAAGCTAGCAGAAGACATTCCAGTTGATCTTAAGGTTGTGGACAAGAAGCAGCTGGCGGTGGGAATGGGTGGGTGGGTGGGAAGTGAGCTGGGGGGAGAAGGATGGGAGAAGAATTCAAGTGGGCTGAGAATCTTGAAAGGGGAGATTAAGATTAGTGAATTAATAATCAGGCATGAAAGAGACTGTTTTAGTTAAGTAGAAGGGGGGCAGAAGGAGGGGATGTGAAAACTGATGGGAGTGACATTTGACAAGGTTATTGGCGTCGGTTCTTCCCCCTAATATTCTGTTGCTTTTCAGTGCAGTGTGTTTCAATTGCAAGAGTTCGTTACTTGATTGACGAGCAATTTAGCCACATATGCAAACAAAGCTGAAATCAGTCTTTGGAAGTAAACTCTAAACAAAAAATGTTGAGTTCAGAAGCTGTAGTGGGCTGAATCATAGTCACCCTCCACAGATGTCTCTGGTTAGCTTTTGTTAGTTGTCTCAAGTTACAGTCTTCCTGTTTCTTAATCCTGTATTTTAACTGTTTAAATTATTCCCTCTGCTGCTTAATTCTTACTCTTCCTTGCCCTTGCCTACCGGTCCTTTTAGCCTGGCTCCTTTCAGTTGAAACAAAATGAGTTAGTTTAAATGCTGCAGATGTGTCTCTGCTAACCTTTCTCGTTCCAAGTCAAAGCAAGTTAGTGAACAGTGGCCAAGGGGAGGGATTGACAGCAGGCTTCAACTCTGGGAAGGGAAGCAGTAGTTGGTTATAGCCAGATTTAATAGCTCTGTAGCAGCTTAGATTCTCAGATTTTACATGCACGCATCCTGCTCTTGCTACACCTATCCTGTGAGTGCATGCAAATTCACAATATACCAAAAGTTAGACTTTTTATTTTAAATAAATGCCATATAAATAAAATATTATAACAATATGGTAAAATCATGCAGATTTTTGTTATTAAATGACATTAGTAACTTTATCTGTTCATCACAAATATTTAGGCACCTGGCCTGAGAATAGAAATCAGTAGTTGTGGTGCTTTGTGAACAAAGCTATGCATCTTCATAGTTTTATGCACGTAATTTGGTGACTAGGTTCTGGTTTGTCAGATCTAATATTTTCAAACATTTTGCACAGAGAATAGAGGACTTTATCTTGTGATAGTCATTTTTTTCCCCAAAAATCTTGGGGTTGCTGCAGACGTTTTGTTTAATTTGAAGTCTTCTGAAAAGAGTGCTCAATATTAAGTATTAACATTATGATTCTCAGTCTTGTAAATATCTTTCAGCTACGTACTGTTTCTTTGCCTTTCTTCTGAAAGGACCAAGCTTTTCCGTATTGAGATTCTTTGTCCTTTTTTGATCTTCATTAATGTTGCCACATGTTGCACCTATTGTCATTTAAAGAAAGAACATTTTTGTTGCAAACTTAAGTAGGGAGGAAATGCAAGCATGAATCTTGCCATATTTCCCTGTAATGTTCAGTGTAAATACTGTAAAGGGACTGGGTTTTTAAATCCGACATCTGGACTTAAGTGGGCTTAATAGAGGTTGGCATATAGTATTAAAATGGCAACACAGTAAAAACCAAGGATGCTCTGTTAGCATCTTTGCAGTCTCCTTGAGCGATGATAGGATTGTGCAAAGTTACCGGCACACAGAATTTGGCTTGTAGAGCTGCTGTTGTTGATAGCATTATTAAAAAGGAAGGAGGTGTCTGTATTTAAAAAATATATATATATTGCAAATATAAACCTGAAAATTATCTTCTCCTTACCCACTTTTTTTTTTTTCTTTCATTTTAAATAATCTTCTGTATAAATACACCAAACAATTCAGACCATTGCTCATGTCATTTTTTTATACTGGCTTAGCAGAAATTAAGCATCACAACTTCTACATTTCCTTCTTTAAATATAGAGGATAATGTAGTGACTTTGACCTTTCTGTGGCTCCTTAGGATTGTGTGATAGCCTTATCCATCACTGAAAAAGTGGGTTCCAGTGTATGGCTGCATAGCCAGAGGATGGTGATTTCACTCCGTCAGTGAGGCGGTTGTTTATATTCAGTCAACGATTAGAAACAGTGCTCAGGCCCTTCTCCCCAAGGATGTTTTCTGTCTTTTATGCTGCTGGAGAGAAGCAGGTGGCTGTCAACTGCTGCAGACTAACAAGACTGGAGGTACTTAATGTATTATACAGACTGAATGCAGTACAAACTGTTTTGCTGCTAGCTTGTCTGAATGTCTGAAGATTTATGGGTGAGAAGTGCAGAATATCCTTTTCATCTTTCATGTCTCTGGCAATTTTCTTTTCTGCACGGTGACCCATCAGTTTACAGGCAGTAGGATGCATAAAGACAGCCTGTGTTGCACTGTTCCATTTTCAAAACAAACAAAAAAACCCCCTGAATACTCAGATGTGTGAGTTATTGGTAAAGCATTAGTTATTCTGTGCATGAGCACCGTGTATGTGCTGTTATGCCCCTGCAAATATAAGGTAAAATGGATTTCATAGGTTACAGGTTGCATGTTACAGGTTAAACTGGAGACCTTCCAGTGACCCTCCTGCTCACAGCAGGGTCAGCACCAAGTAAGTCTTGAAATCCTGAGCAACCTGTCCCTGTGTTTAATTCCTAGCATAAAAGGTTTTCTTTCTATCCAGATGGAATCCATATTTTAATTTATGACCAAAGTGGCTCATTTTCCTACTATACACCATAATAAAGATGGCTCCATGTCCTTAACCACTCCTTTTTAGATGTTGAAAGACTGCTGTTAGTAACCCCCAAAGCATTTCCTTCTCCTGGCTACACAGGCTCATTTTCCTCAGCCTTTCGTCTTTGGCCAAATATTTGAAGTTGAGTTAGATAACAGAGTAAGCATTTTCTTCATTTTCTTCACGGACCTTTGGTTACTACTCACAACTGGCCCGTCTTCACCTTTTGTGTGAAACATGATTTAGAGAAATAAATGAGGCATCATCTTTTCTGCAGAGACCTTGCCAAATTTCTTTAGCAGCAGGCTGAAAACTTTGGGTTTTAATTTGATCTCGCTCAGGTTTATAAACGCCAGCTCCCTTTATTGTATCTGAGAGTGGATGGGCCCATGAAAACATATTCTTGTAATATCTTCCAATTTGTAAAAATTGTAGGAATAGAATGCACAGTTCTGTGTGCTCAGGTTTACTCTGATCAGAAATAAGTTGAAAATCTGTCTGTATTAAATCTTTAAGCATGTCATCCTAAATAGGATTTGTCTGTTTAGTACTGAAAATTATCAGACAGCATCCCAGATCTTGTTTTCTTCTAAAACTGAGTAAAAAGAGCAGATGTGGGAGGAGGAGGGGACATTTGGAAAAAATATTTACCTTGTTTCACCTGCTCATCATTACCTTGTTTCCTGTGTGTGCACAAAGATGCTCTCTCCCCCACAGTGTGGTGCTATTGTGTTCAGCTCTGTAATGCTAGTAACATAACCGAAAGAAATACTCCTTCAAAAAGGTGTAAGACAGTAGCGATACAGCTGGGATAGGGTCCTAATTTTCCCTCCTTTCTGAATACCACATTTCAATTAGCTTTGTTACTGTAGGAGTTGTCAGTGTGGACAAGGTTTGCATGTGGTTACATATTAGGAAGCCTAATTAGTGCTAGAGTTTTAGTAGGTTCACAGTCCCTGCTCATTTTGCCTTGCAAATGGAAACAAGAAATGGGGTATTTTTCAAAGGTACTCTTTCAAAGCATATGTTGCAGAAACACTCATGTTTCTGGCATGTTTTCCTTCTAGACTCCTTAGAGAAAAAGGAAAGGAAGTCAATGCACGAAATGCCTGTATACCTTGTTTTTCTATTTTTTTGTTTGTTTGTTTTGTTTTTCTTTAGTCTTATCTTCCCTCATATGGTACAGAAATTCAAACAGAAGTGTTAAACCTCTGGCATGTCATATTAAGACATACTAGATTTTCTTAAGTGGGGCATAAGAAACATGGTTTATTCTTTTTTTAATTCCTCTGACAAAGTGTGCCCAGCTGGTGCAGTTCATGAATACTTGTCATTTCTCCTGCATTTTTTTTAATTGTGAGTCAAGAATTTGGTGGAGGTGGTGGTAGTTTTATAAGACTGCAAGTCTTACTAAGACAGCAATGGTCTGAAGTGTTGTAGTGAAGAGCTACTAGGATGGCAAAGGGACTGGAGGATCTCTCACGTGATGAAAGGCTGAGAGAGCTGGGCCTAGTCAACCTGGAGAAGAGATGGCTCAGGAGACATCTTATCAATGTTTATAAGTATCTGAGAGACAGTATAAAGAGGATGGGGTTAGACTGTTTTCGGTAGTACCCAGTGACGGGACAAGAGAAACTGGGCACAAACTGAAACACAGGAAGCTCCGTCTGAACGTAAGGAATATTGCCCAAAGAGGTTGTGGACCCTCTGTCCTAGGAGGTGTTCAGAAGCCATCTGGGCAAGGTCCTGGGCAGTGTGCTCTAGGTGACCACCCTGCTTGAGCCGGGAAATAGGCTAGATGATCTCCAGAGATCCCTTCTAACCTCACCTGTTCTGTGATTGTGTGATACGGCCAAGGGTGATGGAGCTTTCTTCTCTGCTTTATTTGACCAGCTCTTCAGGTATCCCTCTTCTTTTCCCCATCACATTCAGTGAATGCAGCCTGTGTGTGTGTGTGTGTGTGTGTGTGTGTGTGTGTGTTGCATCTTTCTGCCTGCAATAGCAGCTGTGCAGCACTGAGTTTTACTCTTTTGTCTTAGCCGCATGAGTCTGTGATCTTAAGCCTTTGTCCTGTTCCTCAGATCTAGTGCCAAAGATCAAAATTAGCTTATTTCAATCTTAACTGCAGAAAGGTAGTTATTCCTGAATTTGTCTTGGTCACTTACTATGTATATACATGCTTTTACTTGAAGATAATGCAATGGCTTGTTTGCTCTGATGGTTCAGTTTGTGTGCATTCATGGCATCTTTTAACATAACAAACTCTGTAGTTGTTAAAGTTTTGAAGATCTTGAAGATCTGTGTGGGTTGTCGTTTAAGCTTTAAAATGTTTCTGGCAAACTGAGCATTGCTCAGTTTATTTTAAGTAGTTGAATCCTAAATAAGCACGTCTTCCAATAACTGTTAAATAGACTAATAAGATTTATCTGGCCATCACCATGTTTCTACTGTAAATAGATCTAAAGCCAGTCCTTGGCATCAGGGTACTTAACAGGCTTCTGTGTGTCTTTCCAGCTACAGCTGTATGTCTGTGAGAACCTGCCTGGTGAGAAAGCTCACTTCTTAAATGGACATTTTCAATTTTAAAAATGAGTAGGAAAAGTAAAATCTGCACTCTTGGGAGAGGAGTGAAGGTGATAAATTGATCTAGCGATTTTTAAAATCACTAGGGTTTTTTTTTTTTTTTAATCGTGAAGAGTTAAAAACATGCCACAGTTATCTCTATAATTAAATTAATAAATTGTTCCTCAGATATCCAAAGCTCATTCTGTTCTTCTTCTGCTCATACCACCCTTCACACATCACAACTGAAAGTAGTTTATAATTCCTTTAGTGGCTGAAGATCGTTTAGGCAGAAACATGATATGCCAAAGAGCATAAAGGATAAACTGCTCCAAACTTGCTACTCAAGAAGAGTAAGCATAAAATATTCTTTTCGTAGCTTAATCACACTTGAACCTTTGTCCCAATTTAAGGTACAAATAGGTAACTGAAAAGAACGGCCTCAAGATTGTTACAGCACATTGGGAGACCAGATGTCACCTGGTGCTATTTTAGATATTTAAGCTAATTTTTCGAAGACATGTTAAGATAAGAAGGAAATGTTAAAACTCTATTCCTGGGAGACGGAATTTAAAAACTGCTTTTAGGAGAACATAACACTGTGTCTTTGATGCTAACTGATTTTGTGGGCACTGATGAATAATTAGGTCTTTAAAAATGTATGTTTAGATTAATTCCTGAATTTGCTTAAAATGGGTGTACATGAATATATGGAAGCAGTTCTGATACATCAGAGTTGTTCTCTATTATACTTTATCCTTAAAAAGAAAAAAAAAAGGCAGGTATACCTTAGAATGCTATACTGTACACTGTGCAGGGCAATAATGTCTTGTTTTCTGCGTAGTACAGCAGTGACAAATGAAGTGAGGAATATCATGAAAGATAACAGCACCCCGATTTCTGTTGTGCTAAGTGGCTTTAGTATTGAAAATTGACAGTTACGTAATGTGTATAAGCTGTTTTTAACTGGAATTTTTTTAGTAGCCACTTTTTTATAAATGTTAGTTTCTTTGGACATTAGGCACATTTCTGGTTTTCAACTCAGTCATACACTAATTTCAAAACAAAACACTTGAAAAACAGTTGTAAAACTAATGGTATCTCACTTTGAAACATAAAAAATCGGGAAAAAAATTGGGAAATCAGTTTGCTACAGTAACTGAAAGAGAAGCTTTGATTGGATGTTCTAAACCTAAAATAGCATTATAATACATATGAAATATTAATGGCTGGAATATCACTTGCAAAGGCAAGTGGATATGATGAGTAATCACATTCTATTGTTTTGAAAATGCTAATCCATTAATATGGACACTGCTTGGGTGTTTATTCTGCACATAGGATTATTTTATAGCATAGTGTTTTAGCAGCAACTTGAGTGGCTTGGTTGCCTTTGTTTGAGGTTCTCTAAATGCAAGATGGGGGCCTGAACAGATGCTACTAACGAATGACCAGAGCAAAGAGTTTCCAATCAGCCACCAGTGAACAATGTTTCTTTAAGACAACAGTATTATTATTTGGTTGCAAGCAGAATGATGAAAGTTAGACACAGTGATAACTTTAACTCCGATTTCTTTTTTTTTCTTTTCCTCTTTGTAACTTTGCTTTTAACTGCATTAATTATATTCTTTATGCATCTGTTGTTATTTTCCTGTTCAGAAGATATAAGAATAAGCTGAGCTGTTGAATACAAATATTTACAGTACAGGTATGTATTAAACCTGTAACAATAATTAAAGTGTATGCGGAATTCGTGTACATTTTTCCAAGTAAATTTCCTTTTGCATGCTATAAAAATTGCTGTGATGCTACTGCACAGTCTAATAAACTCATGATATCCTTAATGGTCTCCATACGTCTTCTGTAATAGTCTAAAATACATCTAAAGTGTAAGAAGCACTTTTAAAACGCCTTTTCTAAAAGCACAGTCAAGACTGTTAGTGTTATGCACTACAGTGCATAAGATGTGGGAGGTGGGTACCCCATGCTGGATGAACATATATTTGGTTAAAGCTGCATCCAAAGTGAGAGGGCACCACTTTGTATCATTTTATCTAACCATTTTATCTGTGAAACTTCAGAGGTTAATGAGATCTACTTAATTCTGATTCTAAGATAAAACTATTGTCTTGAATTTTGCTGGTTAGAGCAAGAGTTTTGTCCTGTGCTTTGTATGTCATAGTTACATGTGTTCATGATGAAATAGTAAATATTTTTTTACAAAATTGGAATATGATGTGTTTATTTTTTGTTTTTTTTTGTTTGTTTGTTTTTTGTTTTTCTCATAGCTGTTATGGTCTAAGCACATTATGCTGTTAGTAGAAATTGTTTGCTTAAATTCTGTAATGGTAGTAATAGGGCTGTCATTGAGATGTACAGTTTAGTCTGTTTAGAAGATGTCCCCATTTTTAGATTATGGCTTTCCCCTTGTAATTAAAAGATTTGAGGCAAATTGAGTCTTCTCTAATTAAAATTTTATATTGTCTTCCTTTTTATGTGCATAGAAGCAAAGATAGCATATCTCAGAGGTTTTTTTGCAGACAACTGAAGGCTGGTGTTTTCAGTATAAGATTTCTCTCAATGACTTACCTCTGTTTTGCTAAAAATTGCACCGTGTTGGTCTTTATGCTTATGAATACATTGAGAAATATGATAAATCTAGCAAACTTAGCATACTAAACCAAAAATGTGGGTTAAATGTCCAGTGTTACTGTGTTACTAGCACTATCTACACATGCTCTATGCCATTCCTACATTTTTGGCTTTTTAGTTCATAGTTTATATCCCATCTGATAGCATCTTTTCTTTTGATGCACTGCCTCTGTTTTGTTATGAGAACTGGTATCAGTAGCTTGATATGTTATGAGAACTGGTATCAGTAGCTTGCTGTGTGATTTGGAGTCTGGCCTTTCAAATTGAAGAACAGAAAGAATTAAGTGCTCACAGCATTTTTGTTTGTATTTTTCATTTTATGTTTGTTCATAATATAGCGATGTCTGTCTAGGGTTAAAACTTGCACGAACTACTGTAGTGCACGGTTAAATAAATTCTACTACAATTTGGACGTGTTCGGAAACTTCTGTGTCATCTACCAAAACGGTAGCATAATTCACTAATGGAATGAAAATGTGAGCAAGTAAAGAAAGTTTTATTAGTATGCTTATTTTAACATTTATGCATTGAATCCAGATACTTTCCACAGAAGTTTCTTGCATCTTGCATTCTATATGTCAGACTGTTAGTGTGCTTTAGGGCACTTCAGGATATGCCTATGACCTAGAATAAACGGCTAGGGAATAAATTCAAATATAAAACCCATATTGTGTAATTGTTAGCTCTCTCCCTGGCTTAGTTTCAAATTGCCCCCTATGCCTCTAGAGTTGGTAGCTATAAACAGTGTGGAAATGAGTGTGGTGAAGTTGTGTTGCTTGGCCTTAAGCTGCACGGTTCAAAGGTCAATGTTTGACTTCCTCTAACTGAAAGTACAATGCTATTAATGGAAATAGTTTGATAATTATTTTTATAATCACAGATGTAACATTCCAGACTACCTCTGTTACCCACAATTAACTTGCTTATAAGTTTTAGGTATCTCTTTTAATTAGTGATTTTTTCCAAGTGATCTTAACTGAAGATTGATCTATTGCAGAAGGAAGAGGTAGAAAGTCAATCAGAATTAATAACAAAATAGACATAAAATAGCAAGAATGCAGTATATGTACAGAAGCTGGAGTCCAGAAAAGCAGGTACAAACTCTTGAGACCTAGTAAGTGGAGTAAGCAGGCTTTTAAGTGTGAGGGGTTTTTGTTTTTGTTTTGCATTATGCTTTGCATTATTAGTATACACAGATACAATGATGCATCAATTTGCAGAGGATCTACAAATTTTCTTGGTTGCTATCATGCACTCCTTGTGATTCCTCTGGAAAGAAAGGAAGATTCAGGAGACATTTCAGTCTCAGTACATTTGAGACGGTGCATACTTACCTCCTGGAACACTTTTTAAAACTAACTCTTCAGTGGGACAAATTTATGATACTTTTATTATTTGCTATATTTTTTCACTAGTCTGATATTTCAATAAAAATACGTTCTTTTTTTCATATATGTATTACAGATATCTGCCTCAGAGTGGCATAACTTAGTATGTACAAGTCACATCTGTGTGTGTGTGTGTGTGTGTGTGTATTATAGTTCTTAATGGTGTTTGGGAGAAGATAATGGCTGTAGGGCTTTATCAGAAATCTTTGAGCCGTACTACTTCTCTGATTTATTGGATGTTGTCAAAATATTTTTAAACATTTCAGAACTTACTGATCTGGTATCTATGAGTCAATGCACACTTCTCTGTGAGAACAAATGTGCAAGAAACATTTCCTGGATCACTGTAAATCCTTTTCTGTTTGCAGTATAGGTTGTTATTGGTTTACCTTAATAAAAAAAAAAAAAAAAATTTTGACTTGCTTTTCAGTATTTCTAACGTGGTTTTTCAAAGAAGGCTGTATTTTTGACAGGAAAAAAATTCTTGGAAATCCACAGGTTCACTATTAAGCCTGTTGGCTTTATTTTAGATCCTGAGTGCATTTTTGAACAAAGTCTCTTGATCATCCCACGTTAATATTTTTGCTGTGTTTCATGTAACAGAGTGATCTCAGAACTGAACTGAGTTCTTTTGAGTGGAGGAAAACTGAAAAATGAGCTCTGAAGGGGCACCTAATGCACTACAGCTACTGCTATTTAGCCCTCTCATCACCAGTTGAGAGCAAAGCTACTGAAAACACTTGCAGTGTGAATATTTTTCCTCAGTACACTTGCGCTAGACTAGTCTATGCCTATTGTACCACACATCTTGTTAATTTAGACTAATCCTGTATTATAATTTCAAGTTTGGTTTTTCTTGACACTAAGAGTGTTGGGTGTTAGTGAATTTTTTATTTTAGCTTTGCCAGTGAATTGACAAATGGCTTTTTACTATAGGTTGTCCTTCTTTTCTCTCATTTTGAATATGTATGTTATCATACTCTTGGTACAAATTGATTTATTGAAACATTTTAAAGCATTTGATTGCAGTAGTAATAAAGTACAAGGGCTGTAGAGTATGTAGCTGTTTTTATTACTTTTAAGTATATGAATATCTCCATTTACTGTTGGGTTACTGGTGGGTTTAGTGGTATTTACTGGCTCAGTTGCAATGTCTGGCGCTTGTGCTGTATCAGTCCGGCACGATCATCAGGGTGTGAAAGTGACCCTTAAGAGTGTAGAAATTGGACACCTCTTCAGCAAAGTTACTGCCTGTTTTCAGTAGTGGCAAAGAATGACCAAACTGACTATCTCCTTTTCTTAGTACTTGGCTTGAGGCCGCTCTCTGCTGCCTCCTCTGCTAGTCAGGCTACACTTTGAACAGTAATCTGCTCATTTTGAAGTCTATTTTGGCAGACATAAAAAGTTTTATCTGGCATCTAGGAAAATTGATGGGGACAGTTGCTTACTGCAGTTTTTCCAGTGAAACTTTTTTATACTACTTTGTGTGTGAACATGAGTGACTTGTACCAGGACAAGAGAGAATCAAGTAGGCAGCACAGTACAAGAGAAGAACAGCTTTCGATTTGTGACATCCCAGCTGTTCAGTGTGATGTAGGTTAAGACCCCCACAAACCTGATTATCAGTGGCATGAGCACAGACATGAAGAGAAGATTTAATATGTAGTTGCCTTGTCCTGTAACAGCGGAATAAAATACTGCAGTGGCATGTACTGTGCATTGTATAGTACAGCATTATGTAGTGTTAGTGGCCTTTCTGTCAGTTTGCTTTCATTTTTGGAGGTGATAACGTGGTGGCTTGTGTAGATGATTAGAAATTGGTTAGAATTAAGTAGGGACAATTCGTATGGGAGTTAACAGTACCTTCAGGATTGCTAATGTTTAGTTAGCTGAGTCAGTGTGAGTTATGACTTTGTACCGTATCAATTCAAATGAACTTTGCAGGGCAAAAGCAAGTGTGATAAGAAACACAGGTGGTCTGAGCTCTGTGGAAGATATCACTGGATTGTTTAAATTATGTGTTTGTGCTTGAGAGCCAAGTCTCTTCATAGATTGCTTAGCACGGTTATCTGCTTGTTGCTATACATTGAAGCTACTTTAGTAGCACAAAGCAATGTATTTTTTTTTTAATTGCAACCATCTGAACTAAACAGTTTGTAGTTATTGTGGTCTATTTGTTATAACTGATTATCTGTAACTGTGAAAAATGCTTTTTGATTAAATATCATTCATTTCTCAATTATAAAGAAATCCATTTTCAGTTTGCCACACTTGGCATGTGGCTTGTAAGGCTATTTCAGAAATGTGTTATGGTTAATCTAACTTACATAATGATTGAATTGTGGGTGATCTTACTGAAAGTAAAAGAGGGTACAGAGGGGACCTATTATAACCTAGTTTCATACTAAACTATCAGGATTCCCTGGTTATTTTTCTGTCTTCTTCCATGACCAGTAGACATATTTTGTTTCAGGTTTTAGTATTGTTTGTTTCTCAACTATATTTTCTCAAGTATATACTTGTTTCTCAATTACATTTTAAAATGGTTAATTCTTTGAATCTAAACCTTAGGCAAAATCAAATTTTGACAGAAGTCATGGACCATCAATATTGCTTTTATACCAGAGATATCTTAACTTTCTTGTTATAATTAAGGTTCTGTCTGGAGTAGTTTCACTGACAGCAGGGGATCTAAGTTTTACTTGTATATTTAAAAAAAAAAAGTTTTGGAAGTAACATTCTCCAAGGTGTTTTATTAGGACAAGTCTAAAGACCTAGTTCTCTCTTTTGTCCTCCTGTTTTGGGGACTACTTGTAACACTTTGTTCGGGTTAAAGTGACTGTCAAGCTATAGTCCTAGTGACAGCTGGAGTCACCTTTGGTTTCTTCATGACTTTTCTGCTCTTGGAAGAAGCACAGTGATGCAGTAGAGAAAGTGTGGTTGAAGTCTGCCCAGAATGATCCCTTTGTGTGTGAAGGAGGTGCGTGCTGGTCTAGCGTGGGAAGCTATTTGCACAAAATATCTTAAGCTGAAGTGTTTCATGGTAAATAACAAACTTTTTTTTTTTTTGTGGGTGCTATTTATTTTTAGCCCAGTATAGTACCTAAATTATATTTAAATGATAGTAAGGCGTGCATTAAGAATGTTTATACCCTTAAAACATCTACTTAATAGCAGTTTGCATTTTGCTCATTATTTAAAGCAATGGGGGCAGGAAATATGCTTTTGAATAAAATAAAAACATTTATGATCTGTTTTATATGTGAAGAAGCAGTCTGATCTGTAATGTGTACAAGTATCTCAATTTAATATACAGATTATTTTTAGTGTTGTTAAATATCATATTACCAGATCATGCATAAGCATTACAGTCACAGAACAGCTAATTACATATCCAGATAAAACCTTTTTTTTTTTTTTTTTTAACTTCTGGATAGTTATGTGGCTAAATATGCTATGATCATATATCACTTTATTAATATTTAAGCTGCGTTTGCTGAAACGCTGTATGCTGCATGCAAAAGCCGCTTATTAGTGGTGGAAGAGATGGCTGTAGAGACAAAAGTTATCAGTGCTGCAGATATTTGCAGAACCTGGAACTTATATTTCAAAAACTCTTCATACAGAAGAGCTGATTTAATATATAAACTTCTCATGGGTCAGACAGTACTTGCCTCTCTGAAGCCAAAGGCAACACAGAACTGATGGAAGTTTTCCATCAGTGTTAATCTTGATTGAGCTATTGCTGGTAACAGTTGTTGGAACTGCCAAGCTGTTTGCAGTTTCATCGCTCTTAACCCTTCCACTTGCTGGGGTATGAACAAAAGCACAGGTTTTCAGAGACAGTTGATGAAGAAAGAGCCCAGTGAATGTGCTAGGAAATTCAACATTTTTTGGTCACTTTGAATCTCAACTTTTTCTTGCTCTGAGGGGAGAGGCCCTTGACCTGTTGCAGGGCTTTTGTGCAGGAAGAGGATAAAGGGCAGTCAAACCTACAGTGTTTGTAGATTCACTGTGCCCAGTGTTTGACTGCAAAATAGTCCAGCCAGTGTTGGCAGGAGTGTGATTGAAAAAGGGCATTAGAGGCCCCTGACACCCAGCAGCACGTTACTGTTCTACAATCCTTCCAATCTATAACCTTCTTCCTGGTTGCTTTGGTGAGAGAAGGTTGCTGGGAGAGCACTCAGTTTTGAAAGAGTGCTCAGATATATATGGTAGGAAGATTTTTTGAGCCTTACGGAATCGTGATCAGTGCTCAACATTGTCATTCAGTCATAGTGTTAATATTTAACTCCTTCAGCATGGCATAATTTGATCTTCGGATGCAAAGATAGATGGTGCTACATGTAAGGCAAGCTTGAAATTGAATATTCAGTGCATCGCTTATATTCTTTCTTCCTTTTTTTTTTTTTTTTCTTTCTTTTTTTCACTTTTTCAAGTGTTTGGTTTTTATGGAGAGCTTTGCTTTAAAATTTTTTTCTTTTTTTTGAGAAATTAAAAAAAAAAGGGGGGGGGGGATTCTGCTTTAGAGAAGTTTGATGCTTACCAGTATTATAGCTTGACCTTCCATGTGCACCCTTCCCAAAGTATCAAGAAGTGAAGAGCTTCCTGGGGGGAAAGGAAGAAGAATACCCAGTATTAGTGCTTTATCTACAGGGTGCTTTTACAAATAGGCAGGTTATGCATGATTGATTTTCAAAATGTCTGGTTCACCTTTGCTAAAGGAGCTTCAGAAATGAGATCTCTCCAGGATTCAGATAATTTTGTGCACTTTTGCCTGTGGATTTAAACAACTGAACTGTAAGCTGTTGAAATGGTCTGTATTTTAAATGTGTTCTGCTGTTCCATTTCTGCTATCTGTAGGAGATTATTTTCTTACTTAAACCCAGTGCATGCTATTTCTAGGTAAAGAATTGGCACACATCACAAATATTCAATATTTTTTAGTGTCACCTTCTGTAAGATTGTGATCTGATGCTAAATTCTTGTCAATGAATGGGTAAGATGGAGGGTGAAGAAGAGAGATTTTGACTTTTCTGCCGAAAAAATCTAAATCTACTTTTGAGTAAAATACAGTAAAAGTGTCTTTAATTCATGAATATAGACTTTACCAAACAAGCATGGGCTTGCTGTATTGCTCTTTCGCTCTTAATTTGTGCAGGATAGGTGCAGGAATCGTAACAAAAGGAGGAATGGAACGGGAAAATCTTTTACTTTCCCTGGCCTCCCTCTCTTACATTTTAGCTAATGTGTGAAAAGAGTAAAAGGACAGCTAATGAAAGGGGTTTTATCACTACATAGGCTGACAGAAGGTATCAAAACCATCTATTTGTTGTGTTTCTTGCTGTTGTGTGAAGCTAAATCTTGAGGTGCTTCATAGACATTAATGCTTTTCTGTCTTTTAGGAAACTAAGATCCATGACTGTATTTTGCTCAATTGTGATTTTTACAAATAGATTACATTGTAGAATTTTAGCAATTTCTTTTGTGTATATGCTTCTGCTCATAAACAAACTTAATATGAGATCTTAAATTATTGTTTTTGCCTCACTGTCAACCCATTATGTTAGATGCTTTTATGTTGCTAGGATAATGAAAAATACATAATTTTATTATTAGTGTTGTGAAAATATATCCCAAAGGCATCTGCATTTTAAGCAAGGGTAGATGCAACAGAAAACTTACAACACAGCAATGTTTTTAACAAGCTTTACTCTGAGTAATTTTCCTCTATGTGGGAACTTTCTGCTGTGACTTTATGTACCAACTCACATTCTTGGGTTTTGCAAAGTAAGAACTCCAACATAATTATATGTAGAAGATAATCTATATTGCTTAGTACTGGTTCAGTAAAGAAGTTCCAGGTGCTCTTAAATTTTGACTTGAAGATATTTGATAATGCTTTGGCATACCAGATTTTAAGTTTGCATCTGTCTGTGTGTTTATTTTTGTGCTTGAGCATGTGTGGACTCATACCAATATCTATTTCATTGATAATGTGTGTGTATCCATATGTCAATATCTCTTTTGTTGGTATGTGCACGTTTATGTTTATCTTGTGTATCTCTTCTACTTGTATATTTTATTCATAATGTATTTCAGCTACCTCAGCTGAAACTTAATGGAAGAGCTAGATTCAGCTTGAGTATCTCTTTTAAACTGCTGACAGTTTGAACAAGTGCTTTAAGTGTTATTTTACATTAGTTTTGCCAGATAATTTGGAATAAGAATTCCTCATGGTAAGCAGGAATTACTGCCCCACATGTGTTACCACACGTTATTATATTTAATGTAAAAAATAGTTTACAACTATCTGTCAAAGTTTTGCCTCTGCAGGAGTTTCTAATGAAACTATGGATTCTAGGAGAGTATATGGAAAGAGATGCTAAAATAAGTTGGAAGATAAAATCTATGAGCAGAATTCTTACTCTGACACTTATCTGAACAAGTCAACTTTGCATCTGGATGACTAAGTAGAAAGCAGCGTGATTAAATTCCCTTTGATTTCTGGCAGTGCAAGATGTCAAAGCTTTGTGAATTTATTTTTTTTCTTTCATTGCTCTGTATTTCCCATAATTATTTCTCCTTGATTTTTAGATATAGCCAGGTGTGCTAGTAAGTTGTGTGTTTCTTGCTCTCCTTTCATTGCTAAGTCTAGGGTTGTGATCCTTCTTTTTGCCTTGCTGCCTTCCTGCGGCATCCTTAACTCCACCATTTCAGGGTCGCGGTGGCCAAGATGGCTCCCAGCCTTCTCATCCGCACCCAGTTTTTCCCTGTTTGTAAGTGTGAGGTCCAGCACAGTGCCTCTCCTCCTCATCTGCTAGTTCTCCTGTGTCAGGATGCTGTCATCAGCGCACTCCAGAAACTGCTAGGGTTGCTTGTGCCCTGCTGTGTTGCCCTTTCAGCGGGTGGATGGTGTTCCCCCATAAGGACAAACATGAAGTTTCTTCCAGTTGCCTGAAGAAGGTCTTGTCTTTTAGTTCCTGAGCAGGCAGTCTGTAGCAGATGTTCACCACAGCATCACCTGTGTTGACTGCCTGCCAATCCTGACCCATAAGCTCTCCACTGGCTCATCATCTTTCCCCAGGCAGAGCTCCATGCATTCTAGCTGCTCCCTTAGGTTAAGGACAGCTTGCTCTCCTGGCCTCTCCTTCCCAAAAAACCTGTTCCCATCTAGTCATGTGAGTTATCCCACCACATCTCTGTGATGGCAGTGAGATATCACAGCCCTACAACTGCATGCAAACCTCCAGTTGTTCTTGTTTGTTCTCTATGCTGCACGCGTTAGTGCACAGGCACTTCTGAGAGGCACTTGCTTGCGTTGACGACCCACAAAAGGTGTGAGAGCTGTCTCTGTGCTGGCCTGTAGGTGCTGCCTTACTTACGTTCGGAAGTGGTCTCTTTTAGTCCTGTTATGCTACTTCCAAGGATCTGTCTGTATCACAGTGCTCATTTGCCTTGCCGAATTGGTCCACTGCTTCCTTACTTGAGTTTTGTTCTCATCTTCCTCCTTTGTCATTCTTG
>VZSV01000134.1:1515014-1533694 GCA_013398735.1 Nothocercus julius
CTGGCAATTACTTTCTGTGTTTGCAGTAAATATTCTTTTTATCTCTGTTTCTTGTATTTTTTTCAAATTATTTTTACTAAAGAAGTAGAGAAAAAAGTGTTGTTTTCTTCTTCCCCTTCCCTTCTCTCCCAACCTTCACTGCTACCTCTCCTCTCTTCATTTCCTTTAGTTTCTAAATCCTGCCTTTCTCTGCAGTTAATATGTGACTCTGTTTTGTGTAGACACAATTTAGGAATATGGATAGGCTTAAATTTGCAGTGGAATACCTCGTGTAAAGCAGTAGTGTAAGGAGCTATGATAGGATTCTGTAGCATGTGTTCCTATGCATTTGGTCCAAAAGCAGTTATAAATACTTGTTTGGTCAGATTTATAAACTCGTTGTTTGAAGACTTAGGATTTTTCCAGCCTCTTAGTATGTGCCATCTTTCAAAATGTGTCACAAACTTAATTCTCTAATTTTCCTTTTTCCTTTAAAGAAGGGAGTTGTTAGTGTGGGTATGTGCTATATCCTTCACACATGCATGGCCTGAAACAGCTCTGGAAGCTGAATTGGTACCAAATCAGTTCCTTTCTGGTGACAGAAGTAGTTGCTGCCACCAACTGCTGTGTCAGCCAAACAGCCTAAGCTTGGGAATGCATGACAGTTTTAAGCATAAGATTTTATTATTTTAAGTTTGAGAGGACTTACTTGCAGTCTTACTGAAAGACTTAGATACTGAAGTAGGAGCAGCAGGTTTCCTGATGACCAGTCTAGTCTCTTAGTTCTTTCTTCAGTGCTTTTATCAGATTTTTGGGTAAGGACACTAGTGTGCGGATTGCTTTGTCCTTTGGGACGGATGATTAAGGAATGACTTTAATTCAGTGGTCTGCTGCAGTTGGAATCTATTTCAGTTTAATCTGAATTTAGAGTGATATATACATTAAGTGCTGCTAGAAACTATTAAAATGATAAACTCTGTTCCTCACCTGGCCCATGAATTCAAATGCCTATTTTTTTTGCCAAATGATCATTGAGGATAAAGGGTGTGTGTGTGTGTGTGTGTGTGTGTGTGTGTGTGTGTGTGTGTGTGTACACCTTAAAGGACCATGCAGAGATGGAGTGAGTATGAGCTCAGCTTCCTGCTGGTTTCAGAACTCCAGTGTGGGTGGCTGGTTTTTGTTTTGTTTGCTTGTTTGTTTGAAGCGGAGCTAAAAATCTTGCCCTCTCCTGGCAGCATCTCTGTGCAGCTCTCACATTTGCGCTGGCACACATGCTAGTGCAGCTGTGTCTCAGCCTGACTGGGGAATGGATCTAGACAAGTTTTCCTTTCCTTAGGAAAAAGGGGGAGGAAATGGTGTTTTCTCCGTAATGACTTTAAGCTTAGTTTCCCCTCAAAGGTGGTTAAAAGTTTTGCTGAATGTTTAGCAAATGGAAAAATAGTGTTATGGCTTTTTTCAAGAAAAAAAATCTGAAGTGCCAATACATTTTGATCTCTATATGTAATGTCATAATTGTCCTGCATTTGACTGCATTTAATACAGGATTACTTGTCTGTAATTACTTGCTCATATGAGATATTTTGCATGGTGGAGTCTTCTTGTAATGACAGGAAGAGTCTCAGAGTAACCTCTAATTAAGTTAGCACCTGAAGTGAAGAATTGAGTTTAAAATTCATGAAAGTCTTTCTAAGAAGCTTGTATTTCACTTATGAAATTTTAACTATTTGTTACTTTTACAAACAGTAGCAGTTATTTTTCCTGGTACACCATATAACACTATACCTTCCATATTTAGTAGGGTGAGTAGGCCTACTGAGTTTTAAAAGATTTCCTTTTGTCTGTATCATCTTTGTCCAAGACATCTGTATTTTTTGAAATTAATGAGAGGACTTCTTTAAACAGCTTTAAAAAACAAACAAAAAATATGAAAAAAATCATTTGTAGTACTTCAGCCTAAATCTTAAACAAATGGAAAAGACTAATGTGTTTCATAGAAATGTCTTGTGAACTGCCTGGTACTAATGCTTTTACTAATATAAAGAATCTGACTGACTTTAAACAGTAGTTCATATGAATTAAACACATAGAAATATTTTTATCTAGGAGCTACAATTCTATTCAGATGGAAGAGAAAAACTGAATTTCTCCTTTGTGTCAGATAACTCATTTTAGAGCATTTTTGAAAACATCAGATTTCAAGAGGTTAGAGGTCAGGATTAGACTTTCTTCCCCAGGGAGAGAATTCAGCAACCTTCTATAAATATCCTGACCTAGGAAGTTTCATTCCTAACTTGTAGCTGAATGTTCTTAGTAAATACCATTAATCCCTCCATAATTTAAAATGTTTTGAATAGCCCTAAAGGCTGACCAGTTGAGTCATAAACCTAATTTTTGAAATACTGGATGTCTTCCAACATGTTTACATGAAAACCTCAAGTGTTTATGTTTCCCTTCACTTCATATGTGATCTTGACAGCCTATGAAATTCAAAACTAATCTACATACTTCTGAGCCGTACAAGGCAGATTTTCAGGATATTTTTCTTTTTGTTATTCTAGCACATGAAGGCATTTGGCAATTCAGAGGCCAAATGCATGAAAAAAATATGGAAAGTTATGGAGTCCAGATCAAGATTTCTGGGACGCAGGTGCTTCCTTGATCAGTGCCACACCAGAAAATGCTTGTATTTGGAAGCTGTCTCTCTTGCTGACCTAAGTAATGTCTTTTCCAAAGAGTCTTATGGATTGGTATTCACATAGAATTACCTTTGAGGTTTCCATTTTAAGAGACGATTAAACTGAATTAAGATTTTCGAGCAAAATTTAAGTACACTGAGCTTACAGGAAGCAGTTTGGGCTCAACCGATGACCAGAAGGAATTCTGTTTAGATTCACACACTGTTTTTGTCAGTGATACCAAACTTCAGGAAGATGGGTTGTGTTCTCAAAACACTTGGGCTGGGCAAGAAAAAAATACCCAAGCATAAAGATAATTGGATACTGGAATAAAATTCACCCATTAGTAAGGCATGATTTAATTAGATTAACTTGAGAGATCTAAATTTTGTAGGAGACTTATTTTTCATGAAGAAAAATAAGTGGCAGACCTTTCTTGCATGGGTTCAGTAAGTTTGTTTACATGTACCACACAGAAGCTGCTTAGTGAGACTGGAGAATTAAGAAATTACAAGCGTAGTAAGTAATGGACTAAAGACCAAAATAAAACAGGGAGCATTCGTAGGGGAAATAGTGAGATAGGGAAGGCTGGTCATGTTTCATCCTGGGGTGGTTGTGTGTCACGTTATTTTAAAAGAAAAAAAAACACTAAATTGACTTGTGCTTTTTGATAGAACATTTGAGGATTGTTGCGGAGAAGGCTCTGAACTTCATACAAAAATGAGGACAGTAGTAGTGGAAATGAATTTACAAATGGAGAATCTTTTGCTTAAAATCAACTTATAAGAAGAGTTTAGCTACAGCAGATGTTTGTATGATACAGTTGTGGAAGAGGCAAGTACAGGATATATCAGGCATGGTGTGTCCAGCAGAAAAGAAAGCATCATTCCCACTTGCAGGCCTTTCCTAAGACTTCATCTGGACTGTTACTGTTCTGGTGGCTCCTGTTGAGAAAAATTTAAACTGCAGTAGGTGCAGAGAAGAGATACTCAAATGAAAGGGCCTATCTTAAAATGTGTGTCTTGTTAGACTTGGCATAATCAAGGTATGAGAAACAGGAGAGGAAGTAGCATGTAAGCTCAGTGCTGTTAAAAGGACTGCAACATATAAGATGGCCATGAATAAGCTTGACATGTAAATTAAGTAAAAACATTATGCGCCTCGTTTGGCATACAGGAGCTCACACCACCACAATGCAGGAGCACGAGGGAGGATAAGTCTTTCTTGTTTTGGTGGTGGGGAGCAGTTAATACATGCACATTGCCTACAGGTATAATTTCATGAAGAAATTTTTGGCAGCAGTGGCCATTCTTTTTAATCTCCCTCATCTTGCTCTGTGCTGTGTGTTGTCAAAAAAAAAAAAAAAAAAAAGTGCTTATAGTTGTGAGACGAACAGGATTTAGACACCTTTTATAAAACACTTTTGAACTGATGTTCTTGACTTACCTGCTGGCATTTTTTTTATTATTAATGTTGTTATTATTTTGCAAACTGTTACAGAATTAAAGCCCCAAAATAAGGTTTTGTCCACACACTTTGACTCCATCCTTTTACTGGAGTATTTCCAGTAAATACTAGAAATTCTGTTCAAGTAAACTGTGTTTTGAGTTCAAGTCCCCACCTGCCCTACTTGTCTGTGAAGTAGATTCTTACTTACCTTGAGGTGAATCATAAAAAGAGAGAATCTCATTGTAATCAGTTTCTTGAGTTCTTCACCAGTGCAAACACAAGATAAGTCATCTCATGTATTTTCATTCTTTTTTTTTTTACACTCATTTAAGTAGCACCATTCAGAGACTCATAAAATTGATCATATCTCTATTAACAGACCACCTCACACGTGCTTTTCTTTTTTCCATAGCTAACTAAGCCATCAGTGGGACACATAGTTGGTCAGTGTCTTAAAGACTGAGCTGTTGGTGTAACATCTTTGCACACTCGTTTAGGAAAGTGCAGATAGCGTCTGCTCTCTTACTTTGCAACAAAAAGAGATTACAAGTGAGTGTTTGGAAAGGAATCCTTGGAGCGAACAACTTGAACTCATTCTGTAATATCTTGTATTAAGTGAACCTGTAGTACAACTTAGGAAGGCAATTAAGAAGTTGTTTAAATTTGAAGTCTTAACCTTTCTCTTGCTAATGACCTTTAATGTGTTTAAAGATAGGATAATATAGGAAGACATGATAACAGGCTATTGCAAGAGGAATTCTCTGTCAGTAACTATTACTTCCATTTGAAAACATCATCATACTTCAGTGTATTTCAGACATCAGTTGGAATTCATGTACTGTACATATTCCTCTAAAAAAACCTTTCAATCTTCTGTATCATGTGGTTTGTAGAACCTGCCTTTGAGAGCTTCCCAACAGTCACTGCCCAGCGTTGTTCTGCGAGCACATAGCACTTAACAAAGTGCAGTAACTTGTATCCTTCTTCCTGTAGCTTTAGCTTGGAGACCAGCTCCTTTAGGGCTTGCAACTGCTCAATATGGTAATGATTGAAAACCTGCTTGTTTGTAAACCAAGATAGATAACTGTTTGTAAATTTGTATTTACAGGGAGTGAGGCAGGAAATAGTAATATTGATGTATCTTTTTAACAATGAGCAGATGTTATGGCAAAATCTATTAAGCATGTTGCTTCAGAAGTTCCCTCCAGCCTAAATTAATCTGTGTTAGACAGTGATTCTGTCTAAAGAAAGAAGAATTTACAAGGATGTTGTCAGCATTAACTGATAGTTACGGAGTTCTGAAGATGAAAGGTGCTGTAGTATATGTGAACATGAAAATATTTTCTGAAGTGCCTGCACCCTATGAATGTTGCATGTGTCTGGTGCTGAAATTTTGGCCTCTCATAAAACACAGATCATAGGGAGTATTTTACCTTCATGTCCACCGTTCTTTCCCATTTCTATTATCCCAGCCAGTCAGAGTAAAATAAAATTTGTTTACATATATAGATGTGGATTTTTTGTTTGTTTTTACTTATTGCCATGCACTAAGTGCATAATGTGCGTGCCTGGGAAATTATATATCAATGCAGATAAGTGATACATCACAATGTAAAATGACTGAAATATTAAATAAATTCTTGCCTTTTTGACCAATAGAAAAAAAAAATCCAGATTGCAGTTTTATTATTCCTAGCAATACTGCTTACAGATCTGTTGAGGATAGTTTATCCTCCTTGCAGACTGAAGCTAGAAAAGACATGGCAGCAGGAGAGAGCTCTTTATGGCAGTGTTTTGCCTTTATAGTGACAAAAGCATGTAAATAAGCTTCTGAGATTTACTAGGAAATATTAAAATTCAGTCAAGTATTTTTTGGTATGGCACAAATAGAATGTCACAAAAAGAAGAGGTGTGTTTAAGAAAGAAACAAAATGTTCTGGAGGTTCATGCCATCTGCTCTCTCTCATTCTTGGTCATTCTGCCAACTTTTTAGCCCTGAATATAGTTGTATGGAATTGTTCTTAATTCTTAATAAAGATTCGAGAGAGGCTGAAAAATGGAGGGTTCAAATGTCACTGTGCCAAAAGGAATGCTGTCAGAAGGAAGACCCTGGGTCTGGGTCTTTCTGGGTTTCTGAGCCATATCAGAGGTCAGCACTTCTGACTGGAGTTCCACTGAACTCTATACTAGACTGAAAAAGCAGCCTGAAGTAAAGCAGCCTCGTTTGTGCCTTAGCTAGGAAAGTACATAGCCCTTTAAATGAGAGAAGAGGGGAAATTATGTGTGTATATACACTTGTTTTTTCCAAATGATTTTGGTTCACATGACTTTATCTCTACATATTCATGCTGTCTCATTGCAACAAGCTGATACAATCTCTTTTAGAAGACACTGATCTTCCATTTTAAATGTTCAGTGAAGTACAAATGTAGCTTAAAGGCCTTTCTTTTGTGTTCCAAGATCTTGATAGCTAAGCTCTCTTAAAATAAGGAGAAAAGATTCTAAGTCCTTTTTCCTCTAAATGAAAGCTTATTTTGGAAGGGGAATTCTGTTCATTCCAAAAGATTTTGCTTGCTACTTTTGGATCTACTGGCAATTTTTTTTGACTTGTCCAACTATTTATTGAAACTTACTGAAACTGAATTTAGGAGCCAAGATGTACTGTTTTATGTTCAGTTCTTGAAAAATCGTGTTTCATTTGGGAGAGATGTTGAGCAAATTGCTGGAGGTGTTAGTGGTCTGATATTTAAACAACTTAAAATTTCAACTTTGGGGATTCCGAGTCACAGGGATTCAGATGTTGTCTTTATAGCAGAAGTGCATTGGAACTCTGTGAGAGGACAGGAGAAGGGAACAAGCTGTAGTTACTGGCTGCAAGTATTTTTGCTTGCTAGGAATGATGAAGTTGCTTTTAATTGCAACCTGTTTTCACACTTAACTGATTGGATTGAAGGAAAAGGGAGAGGAAGCAAAACAGACAAATCAACAAATCAAGATCTTTGCTTTCTCCCCTGCGCCCCCAAAAGCTTCCAGAAATGTCACGCTATGAGCTTTGTCCTTCAAGTCCTAACAGCATACACTGAGTGAAAGAATTTAAAGTGAAAAAAATGATTTTTTTTTCTAATTTCAGTGTTATACTTGCTGAAGGAGAAATCAATTAATGATTGATATTTTTCACATTCTTCCTAAGCTGATACATGAGTAACAGTTCAGTGTTAGACAGCAAAGCTAATTAGCAGAAAGTACTTTCACTAGAGTTAAGGTGATATTAGGATGTGCTCTGCTAACTCCAGACTTGAGAGGCATGAAGAGATCTGGTTATGAGGCATCTCTTTGGTATTACTATTCACTCTCTCATTGCCTACATATGATCAATAATGTGCTCAATTCAGCTAAAATCTGCTACACTGTATTCCAGGATTTTGTAATGCTTTCCTTTCCATTTGTGATGGCAAGAAGCAGTATGTATCCCAACTGCAGGTTGAGAAAGTTGAAATACAGTCTGCCGTTTGATACATGTTGCAAGTCCAAGTATTACAGGTGGTGGAATGTACTGCTGCCAATGTTGGCAAAATATCAGTGGAAGGAATTAGTCAGTCCTTACTAACATATTTAATGGTTCTCAAAGTTTGAACAAGGGCAGCCTGTTCTGTTCATGTTAACTGCGGTAAAAGGTTTTGGAAGTTGGGGTAGGAGTGGGAGGATTGGTTGTAAACCAAGGGATTGTGCATCTCAGAGAGTAGGTCTTTTAAAGAGTAGCAGAGAGAAAAGTTAAATATAAAACTTGTTCCATTGTAATTTGACAGTAATTCTTAATTCCTATGACTGTAATAGGATGAAGCTGTATATTGTAACTTAATTGTCCAAGTTCTTTTGCTTTAATAAATGAACAAATTTCTCTGATGTATCTGTAACAGTTCTGAGATCTGTATCTAGAGCTATAGCTTTACCTACCCTCTCAGCATTACCTCTCTGTTTTAGATCTGTATAATTTGAGTTGCAAGAGTAATAGGCAGAGAAGTTGTCTTTTAGTGTGGATAGTCATTTAGTGCTTCCCCAGTAGCAGCCACAGTTGTTGAACCATCACTAGTATGACCTGAGATAAAAATTTTCAGTCCTTTTCCAGCTCTGAGGAAGAGAGTGGTTTAGTGCTGAGACTGAAAGACTTTGTTATTTAACTTACAAATAAAGTTAAGGTGTAAAACTACTATGCTAGAAAACATGTGTGGTGTCTCCGCCCCCCCTCTCCCCCCCCCCAAGAAGCCAGAGTATTACTATGAGGAGCTATGAGGAAAATAAAATAAAACCTACAACTTTGAAATGTCTTTTCTGTTAATTGGTACATAGAAGCAGTAGTATCTGTTTAAAACTGTTGTTTTAAAGTTGCTTTTTGTAAGGAAATACAGGTTATGTAATGATTATCTTATAAGTAATTTATAAATCTTAGTCTCTCCACTTTATACTCACTCTCAATGCAAGTAAGAGGTTCCAGCAATTGAGAGGGTACCTTTCGTGACTCTTTTTAGAAAATGTGAAATAAGAAATCATCTAAAATTGGAAATAAGCTTTTATTTTGTTGCTTTTCTCATTGAAGGTATAACATGTAGTGCATAGCGTATATATCACGTACTGCTTTACGGTTCAATTGTGAGAGTGCTAGTCTTGAATAATTTGGATATTAGAGGCCTATGAATACTTGTATCTTGAAGTTGTGTTTTAAAAAAAAAAAAAACTTCTGATTTCCACATGAGACTTCAAATTGATGTGTTTTTAACAGAATGAGTGCATAGCGGGCACTACTGGAGATTCTATAAATACCATAAGTAAGTTTAAGTAAGATTCAAGATCACAATGACTTTTTTTGTACCTTTTGTACCTTTATAGAACTGAATGGCTAATCTTTCGAAAGTTTATTTGTGATATAAATATTTCTAGTCTCTTGAAGTAATTATTATTCAGTCACTTACAGGGCATTTTTGCAAGATAAGAAGTTCCTAAGAGATTTAGAACTTTCATTATTTAGGGAATTATCATCTCCAGGTTTTTCATTGCGGACTATTGATTACAGTACAGTTGCTCTTAGCATATGCAACTTTATGTACACGTGTCTCTTTTAGCTTTGTCCCAGTCATAGCAACATTCAGGCCTCAGTTTGCTCAAGCCGGGGTTCTAAATTTTTTTAATGTACTGAGGTGGAAAAAAAATTAGTCACAGTTATGAGAGAGAGAGAGAGAGAGAGAGAGAGCGCACGTGCTCAGAGTGACCCCAAATCTGATCCTTCTTGAAGTTGGATTGTTCTTTTTTTTGTTTTATGCCCTGTCCAGCCATCCTGCCTTGACTGCTAGAAATTTGTGAACTTATTGAGGTGAGTGGGCAAGCGGTCCAACCCAGACCTGAGTAAGCTAGAGGAAATCTAGAAATATCTCGGCCAACAGTGAGGAAAAAATCATATTCACAGGGTCTCTGAATGAACAGAAGTCATTAGCCTATTAATCAGTAGGGCTGTGGTGCACCTGTCAGGCTTCTCTACACTCTAGTTGCAGGTCTGTATAAGATCGTGCTATAAACGTTAATTAATGCTTTCATAAAGATTTTGTGCAAGAAAACTAATGAGAACAAAGAAAAAAAGGCCAATTTTAATTAAATGCACTTAGTTTCTAGGAATTTATGGTAATTATAGATGAAAATGAGTATCGCTAGCATTATACCGAAGCTGTAGTCAAGGTTTTGAAATGTGTTTAAATTATCATGATTTAAATACATTTTACTCTATCTAAAAGCAGTTTTACTTTTGGCGGGTACTATAACAGTCGACAGGGACTTGAGATGGTAAGGTTTCACTGATCCATGTAAACTGGGAATTCTTAATAAAAGGTTACTCTGGGCAAGCTATCTCCAATTCTCAGGTGCCAATTAAGCTAGTGGAAGCCTTTTTTACTGACAGATGTCGTAGGAGTGCTACATATTTAGAATCTTAAATATCTTTTTGAAACATTCATAGTAACTATAAATACTGAGTCATTGTAAGGTCTGGGTACAGATAAGCAGAAAATAGTCATCTCTTCAGAGAATTTGAACATACAGTAGGAGCGTGTTTAAGTTGTCTTGCATAAGTAGTTCTGTTAGAGCGCAGTGACTTAATTTACATGTATATAATTGTGTTAATAAATGTTTTCCTAGCATCTCAATGCTTGGTTTTTCATTCATTGAGTGGTTTGGTATTCATACTCTGTCAAAAATTATCCTATTTCAAGAAAACAGTGGAGTATGCTCTTTAAAAAGTACAAAAACCAACTTTGAGGGTACAAGTTTGGTAGTGTAATGAATTATATTCTTTGAGTCATCCATGTACATGCTGGAGTTGTAAGTGCTCTTGGTTGGACCTTTCTCCCTTTTTAGGGAGCCTTTTATTTTGGAGAATTGAATTGGTTTGCAATTTCATTGCTTAAAAACCCATAAACCAATTTCCAGTTCACTGCCCAGATGGAAGAATCCATCTTTTAAGCTATATTTAACCTTTTATTTCACTCAGCAGGTGACTGTTCAGTCAATAGATGAACTTCCAAGCACTAGGTCTTTCCACTCAGAGTTTCCCCTTATGTCTTTTTGAGAAGACTTTAGAATGAATTTCTTTAGCTACCAGCATGTCAGTCACTGAATATGTAGCAGCCAAAAAGGATTGACTTTGTCACAACTACTGCAGTCCTTGAAAGATCTTGTTTCATTTTCATAACCCATCAAAACATTTTTGGATGTCTGAATGCCTTGCCATAATTGTCTTATTTTATTGTCTATTAACACTGTATGGAAGATCCTGTATTCCAAATTAAAGCACTAGAATCCTAAAATCTTCTGCTGAAAGAAACTCAATAGTGAGGTTTTTAAAGTGGAGCAATTTAGAATTATCACTGGTTTGGCTCATGTTTTCAAAAATAAAATTGCAATTTTCTAAATAACTAACTTGTAAGTTAAATGTGGTACTAACATCCACTTAAATTAGTTTTAATAAATCTTCAGTATCTGCAATTGTGTGGAGTTTCTAAAGCCCTAAAGATGAGAAGTGATAGAATTCTGTGGAATTTCGGCGTTGCATAAGCTGTTGAAGTGTACTGGTGTCAAATTCACCCAAAATAAAGCTAATTCTTTAAAAAAAAAAAAAAAGAAAGAAAGTGCATGACAACTTTAGTTGCTTTGCCATTGCTTTAAAGTAATATCCTTTCTATTGTTTCAAATAATGGTAATTTCTAAACTCTAGTCTTGAGCTGAAAGCAAGAGCATATTTGCCCCCCTTGCTGTTTTGCTTTTTATTCTATCTGGCGCTGTCAGTGAAGCTCTGAAGTCATCTCTGTTAAATTTTCTTTTTGAAGTAAAGATGAATATGAGCTGCAGAATGTGATCCATTAGGATATAAATCATGAATACTACTCGAGTTAAAAGCACTTTAGGAAGTTTGCAATTCAGTTATAACAATTTTATACATTTTCTGCCATTTGGACTGTGCATCAAAATAGCTATTTAAGGTTTAGTAATGATGCTAGTTTATTATATGAGGTCTCTAAGAATATAGCCTTTCTAAACTAGCTTGAAAAGAGAACATATTTGAGCTTTCTTTAATACAGCAGTATACAAAGTTCATGAAGAGTTCTTGACATTAGTCTGTTGTCAAACTTGCATTCTTTACTTACTGGCAACAAGGAAGAGTGAAATAAGCTTCTGTGTAAATACTATAGTTGAATGATGTGTTGGAATCTATTGTTGAAATAGAAATAATGAGAAAAGAAGGGATATTTTATTGCTGATTTTTTATCTGTTTGTGTTTCAGGGGTCCATTCAGTGTTGTACGGCGATGTATCAACAGGGAAACAGGGCAACAGTTTGCTGTAAAGATTGTCGATGTAGCAAAATTCACTTCAAGTCCTGGATTAAGCACAGAAGGTAGGAGGGAACAATTATATAAATCCTATGCAGATACTGTTTAAGTCTTGTTTTGATTTTGTTAACTATTTCCTTGCTTGCTTACTTGCTCTGTAATAACCTGTCTTGTTTTGAAGAAGTTTTAAAGCAATATCCCGTACCTCTAATTTAACTTAATTTAACCCAGTGCCGGCATTTCTAAGCTTATGGGAGTATTTTAAAATCTTGCAGACAGGAGGGCACTTCTTGCATAGAAGAAATATCAGATTACTTGCCTGGGGGAATTGTGTTTATGAAGTGTGTCAAAGTGCAAGCTGAAATGATGAGAACATTTGGAACATTCTTTATCTCAGAGTTTTGGCTTTTTCAGTACTGTTTTGTTCTTTTAAGGTTATCTCTCTACAACTTTCCACCTCCCGACTGCCTTTGAGACACAGGTTTGGGGGAAAGGGACACCTGTACATCTTAAAAGAAGGAAGATTCCCAAAGTGACTTGTAAAAAGTCAGCCTTCCCCTTACATAGTGTGCCGTGCTCTAAAGATTGCTAGTCCTCAAGTTATATTTGATTCCATATGTCCGAGGGATAGCCCTTCAGGAATACTTGCAGCCTCTGTCAGCAGGCAGGGCTGTCTCAACACAGATGACTGTATTTGGCCTGGTATGAGCGTGTTAATGAGGAATTACCAGGTAGAATGTGCCCAAATTGCTATATAATTCTGTTAGCCTGTGACATTTCTGAATCTGAAAGATTTTCTATATTTGACTACTGAGAAGTGCTGCCAACTGTTCTTTCTAAATTTTGGCTAAGCATTATGTTGTTGCAGAGGCTTTTAGAGATAATCAGGTTTCAGCAGAGCAATCTGTGTTTCTTAAGGACACTTCTGCAGGCAACCTGTGGAGTTTGGGAGGCACTGCTTGAGTTAAATGTTGCATGAATATGATTATGAACAATTGATGGAAAGAGAATGAAGGCTATCAGTACTTGGAAAGAGAGACTTTTGCTGTCGATGTGCCCATTCAAAACCCAGCCTGCTTCCCTTCTACCTCAGAGTGCCACAGGACCTTAAGAGTCCGAGGGTGCTGATGACAAATTCCTCCGTAAATTTCATGTGCATGTAGAGCACTAAGAAGTAAGGGCTGAGTATGTATGCCCCTACAGTTGAGGTTAGATGTGAAATGTCTCTTGAGTGCTTTGGCAGAAGTACCTGACATGGTACCTTACATGGAATGGTATGAAGTGTGTTTATGGGTAAGAGCTTTCAGTCATTTGTAACGTATTTACACAAGTTAGTAGTGTAGCTATGTGGCAAAGGCAGTCAGCCACAGAGATTAGAAGGAAGAATGTAGTCAGGAGTTCAGGGGAAGTGATTATGCTCTTTGCTCAGCATTTGTTAGACTGTATGTGGAGCACAGTGCTCAGTTTCTCTAGTACAAAAAAAAAAAAAAAAAAAAAAGGAATGACTTACTAGAATCAGCCCACCAGAGTCCCCATCTGTATGTTCAGAGGCTGGAGAACTTCATGTCAGAAGAGAAGCTGAGAGAATTGGGTTTCTTCAGCAGAATAAGAGAAGCTAAGGGGAGATCTTAGTGCTGTCTTCAACTACTTAATAGAAGGGTACTGAGAAAATGGAGCGAGGCCCTCCTTGGAGGTGCACAGTGAAAAGGCAAGAGGCAATGGGGCAGATTGCAGCACAGGGAAACTCCAGTTAGATATAAGAATGCACCCTCGAAGTGGTAAAACTCTGGCACAGGTTGCCAAGAGAGGTCAGTAGAGTCTGGGTCTTTGGTGTCTCTGAGAACTGGGCTGGACAAGGCCCTGGAGCCACATGGTCTAGTCTGACTAAATCTGAGCAGGAGTTCAAGCTAGATGACGCCTCAAAGTCCTCACCAACCTACATGATTCTGTGGTATTAGCACCAAAAATCTACATGTGATTTGTGCAGGAATATAGTTTTAATACTCTTCAGAGAGAAAATTAAGACTCAACAGTAGAGTGCTCAAAAAGGAGTTAGTTTAGAACTGGTACACGAAAAAGTATCATTCTAATCTCTTAAAGCCTCCAGGAGACTGAACATGGGATACATTGGAAAAGAAAGACTTTTTGCTGGTCTTCACAGCTTTTACTGTAGTAATAAAAACAATCAAGCTTTGAAAAATTAGTGTTTCAGTAGGTTTATCAGTTTATCAGTTGGTACTGTTGTGAGCATTTGTGGTATTTGATAGAGCAGTAACTAGCTTTTAAGGAAAGCTTGTACATAGCATAATCTCTCCGTAAGGTTGCTTTATAGATGTAATGTGTATATGCACAGGCATCTCAAGTGAATTTTACTCACACAGAGATGTGTGCATCTTTGCAATAGTTTGGTGCTAAGAAAAAAAAACTACTACGTAATGATGCTTAGCAGTTAACAAATCTAATTTGGACTAAATTCTATTGGATTTAAGTATTAGTATTCATGGTCTTGCATACTGTGCATGATCAGTCTCCGCAGCATTGTAACTTATCTATATTATTAAAGTCTGTTGACCTTCTGTCGCTGCTCAAGTGGCTGCATGATCTCCTGGAATTATGTTGGGTATTTTACAGGATGACAGGCTCTACCCTATTATCACTTTCATATTGCAGAGATCCAGAAATAAAAATATACCTCCAAAATGTAAAGTTTTAATTTCTTTAGATATAAATGAGAATATTTTTAATTCTTAATTTTGAGATTCACATGGAAGATTACTTGATGCTTCCAAAAGTTTGTATACCCAGTGAGGTCTAGTAAAATAATATTGAAAAAAGTTAAGTGATTTCAGATACAGCTCTCGGTCATCCTGCTGGTACAGAAATGCGTTAAAGGTGTTTTCCTTGTTTCTGAAACTGTTATAACTCACACCATAGTTACTTTTACTGTCCATTTTTTCTTCTGTTTTTTTTTTTTTTTTTTACTTGATTAATCTTTTCATTTTTTTCCCCTACGTGACTTGTGTGTTTTGCGTTGTTAGATATTCAGCTAGAATAGCTACGAGAAGTAGAAACACAGATTTCTTGAGAGAATGTTGATAGGTTTCTTACCACTTAGTAAAAATCAATGAACATTATTTGCTTTTTCTTAATGCTTAATTGCTCTCTTACTCTGAGTGTTTTTAAAGCAATTATAAAAATAAAGGGCAATGTCCTATGCATGTCTTGTATTCTTTTTTTCAAGATTTATTTCATCATGTGTTAGGATCTGTTATCTGTCATTTTATTTACGAGAACATTTTGATCAAAATAAATGTTTACCATGATTGTTGCCACCTTCTAATTGACTGGACAGATCTTATTTATTGAACAAATTGATTGTACAGTTTTATGCCTATATGTACAGGTTTGTGTGGTAGCAGGCAACTGCAAAGCTTAATAGTGGAGCTGATAGGAGAACCCCAGCTGGCTCTGCTAGAAGCAAGTTGTGGAGCCTTTTGTTTTGTCTGTGACAAAGGACAAAATTGTAACGTAGGAAGATGTGTTCTGAATTCTTTGATCATTTCTAGTAGTCACAGGGACTAGGTAATTGGATGGAAACGAATATTGATATAGAATGTGCATCATAGGACAATAATTCGATTTTTGGGGAGGAAAAATACAAACTAGCATCAGATTGTTTTTATTCTACAGAAAGCACCCAGATCTTTTCTTTGATGTACTTTCAGATCTTGAGTGATTTTTTTTTTTTCTTATAATAGTGACCTTACTCTTATTTTTCTCTTTTCCTTGCATAATTTATTCTTGCTGCTTGAAAGAATTGGGTTTCATTTATTTTCATTTGGACTTGCATTTGTTAAATTACTTTGTTAGCCTAGTTCATTTGAAAGGCCTTGATTTAAAGCCAGGTATCTTACCCTTTTGATACTGAAAGACTACGGTGAGTCACAAGCAGGGCTATTTTTTGCAGAGGTATCTGCATGTAAAACAGCCGAACTGTGCAAGATCTGTCCCTACCCCACAGGTTTTAAATGGTTAAACAAAAATGGGATATTACTCTTGAGCACAGATCAGAGTACAAAAATACTGTAAGTCTGTGTGTGGCGAGATTTTTTGCAGGGGGATGCTAAGCCGCGTGTAGATTACATTTGAAGGAAGAACAAGGGAGACTCTGCCTTTAATTTGGAAATTGCTACCTACGCGGAACCTCAAGGAGTTGTCAGTTCTGTGGTGTTACATATTTCACTGCTATTTAACAAAGTGTATATAAATGTTTTTCACTCTTGTAAGGCAAACTACATACTAGGGCTGTTAGAAGTAATTCAGAAAAGCAGATCAAGGGAGATTTTCTGCTGTGTGGTACCACTGCAACCAAACTTCAGCTGTTGTGTCCAGTTAAGGGGTGCCATAGTAGTAGTGGGCAGCCACTTAAAGATGGCAGAACTGAAGTGTTTTTAATAGTGACAGGTAGTACAGCAAAGTAATGGGCACTAATTATGGCCTTTAAGATTGAGACTGGGCATGAAGAAAAGCTTGGCCACATGGAGGGCAACTCAGCAGGGCACAGGTCACCCAGAGAGGCTACAGAACCTCTGTCCATGGAGGTTTTCAGGATTGCTAGACGAAGGCACAGCCATCCCAATCTAGTCTTGGCAGTCACCTTGCTTCTAGTCAGAGGTTAAATTGGATGAACTTCAGGGATCACTTCTCACCAATATTTCCATGATTTTCCGTGATTTAGTCAAAATAGAAGGAAAGTATTGATACAGATTTGTTTTCACTGAAGGTAGAGATTACAAGGGGGGAAAAAAAAAGCTGCATCAGTTTGATTTTATTATTAGTAACTGCTTGAAATCTAAGTGGTGATAATGGTGTTAGAGGTAACACTGTTATACAGGAACATTCTTGAAGATTCATTGAAGATTCATTGAGTAATCATTGAATTTTGGTACTGAGGAGACAGTCATCTCTAGACTGCAAAATCTCATATTTAGTGAAACCTTGTGTTAATTTGAAAATGCATAAATACAGGACTTTGAAGCAGACATGTTTATAATGTTCGTAGCCCCCTGTCACGGCATCTGTGTTCTTAGCCTTGTAAATATTTCTATACCTTCTGTTGTGTGTTGAGGTAAAAATGTGGGAAGTATTTGAATTTATCATGTAGCTGTGCTGAAATCAAGTATACTAAAATCAAGTATAAAATACTTTTTATCAGTTTTCGTTTCAGGAATCTACCTTTCTGGATTCTTAGCTTAATTCCTCTGCTTCTTTCATACATGTGTCACAATGTTCTGGTTTGGTGCAGAAAATGTTACCTAGGCTTTTCTGAACCTTTGTTTCTTTGTTCCAACTTAATAAAGGATTTCAGTTTCCTTTTTTTTTCTAGAGAATCATTGTCTCTTTTTATTATAATGTAGCTTAACTGATTTATATGTATAATTTCATAAATGTTTAACTGTTCTATAGTTCTGAAATAACTTCTGTAAGTGGAATGTCTTTGAAATAAAATATTTTTCTGCCAAAAGGTAATATAAAAAGTGAAACCATTTTTTTCCCCTGAAGGCATTTCTGTAAGTGTTCAAGCATGTTGACCAGCTAATAGATACAATGAATCACAAGAATGCCTGAAAGCATCATAAGGGTTTCTGTGGTACATGTGTGCTGGTGGGTTTTTTGGTTGGTTTGTTTGTTTGTGGTTTTTTTTGTTTGTTTTTGTTTTTTTTCAGGGGGATGGAAAAACAGAATTCTGGTTCTGGCAATATATTTTGCATAGTGTCTTATTTAAAAGATTGTGTAAAATAAGGTTGTATTTGGTCAGGAAAGAGGGTATGATGATGTTTCTCTTATGGGGCCCAGAGGTGGGATTTGACTAGATCTAATCATGGGATAAAAAATTCTGAGTGTCACTGGACAAAGTATTGTTTTTACATCTTTTGGGGTCCCACATAAAAATTTGATTGAGTTAAGGAGATGAACAAGAAGACAGATAAATAAAGTCTTTCATCCAGATCGTAAGCAAAGAGTAATAATAATCAGCAACATAGTGTTTGTCTCCAAGAGCATCTTGTTACAAAAAAAAATTCTTTAAAAATTATTATCATTCAGATTAATAAAAGTCAGTGAATATAGTTTGTCACTCCAAAGGCAATTCCTCTTTGTACACATAAAACAGAGTTTAGTTACCATTAGGATTAAAATCTTTGCTGAAATAACTAGTATCATTAAATATGTGACTCTTAATGGAAATGGTCTTTTTAGGTAATATGTAGTGTCTTACCTTTTTTCAGAGAAGTACGCTCATGTACATTTTATGTCTTTCCAAGCCATAAAGAAAATCTAGTAATTGAGGAAGATTTCCATACAAACTTGTACTTAGGCATCACTGATCTTTAATCTGGCATGAAACTGGCTGGTCGTTTGTTCTGTTGTGTGAAACCCACCTGTATCTAGGAGTTCGCAAACATTTAGAATGTAAATTTCACTGGAAATTGCAGTTGAAAACATTAATATTTAATGTATGAAATTTGTTATTTCTTAATAGGATATTTGTATTTAGGAAAAACATGTCTTATCTAAATCATATCTTACATTCAGCATAAATCCTCTTAGAACCCAAAAGATGAGTGACAGTTGACACTTATTTATTCCTTAACAGCAAAATGATGATTGTTGAATAGTTGGGACATTCCCTGCTTTACTGAATATTT
>VZSV01000134.1:1533734-1582390 GCA_013398735.1 Nothocercus julius
TGCTGCCTTCCAAAGCAAATCCCATATCCTGTGAAGACTGAATAAAGATGACTCCAGTGTAGAAAACGGTTCTTGCAACTCTGCTGTAACTCTCTCTTTCTCTCTCCGTCTGAAAAACAAGCAAAACAAAAGATCAGATACATCTCACTTAGACATTAAAATTGCAAATTATTGTAAGCTTTTCTGTACCTTTAATAAATATTTACAGTTCTGTGCATATAGTAGTTAAGTGTATGAAGTATTCAGCAAAGATGTCTAAGAATTCTGGTTTGTGTCAGTCAAGCTAGAATTATCTAGCAGGGTTAAATGTTTTAAGTGTTTGTTGCTTTCAGGTGTATTTACACAGATTCTACAAATGCAGCTTTATAAATTAGGTTTAATATGAATTCTTAGTAGTATTAAACACATGATTTTTATAATTTTCTTGTCTATATAGAGTCTTATGGCTATAAATTTTAGGCTTAAGTGCAAATTGTAAATGTGCAGTGAACAATATGCCGTAAATCTAGAAATCACTTCGAGTGAGTAAATTTGAGTGAGTAAAATTGAGTAAACAAGCCCACACTAGACTGTTCCCTCCAAAATAAGCCGAAACCTGAAAACATATGCTTCTTGTCTAAACCCTTAGTTTAATTATATCTCTTCTTGCTCAAGAAAGCAAACTGTATAAATTTGTTAAAGAAATCTGTGTTTGGGTGGTGGAGTGCAGGTACTACCACTTGTCAAAGGAACTCAGTGGCTACAAGAAGGTATTTTAAAAATGTCCTCCCACTCAGTCACCAGGTTCAGATGAGACCCCCTCAGCAGCCCACCTGTGGGAGGCCTCCGTATAGCTGCTAACTGACCCCAATCTTAGTCTTGGTTAAAGTTTTATGTCTACAGAGTTTACAGGTGCAAATTAGGCAAGCAGGTTCAGTTCTAATCCACAGCACAATTTATTGGCGCACCTTCTAGCAGCTAAGCTATTTTTAGATGTGCATAACACAGCCAAAGAGCTTTCAAAAAATTGCAATCAGAGCGACTGCACCAGTTACTAAAACTGTCCATTCATCTTTTAAAAGTTTATTCTCATACTGACATCCTAACTTCCTGAAGAATTAAACTACTGCATTGTGAGGAATATATACATCCTGAAGCCTAAATGCCCAGATCACTCACCCAAAAGGAGAGGGTCTCAGTCCAGAGGAATTCCCTCAGGCAGCATCCTATCCCACGGGGATAGTTTTCAACTGCAGGCCTGCTGCCTCTGACCAGAGCTTGTCTCGAACTTGGAAAGAGCTGTGGGCTAGTTTTATACCCAAGTTGAGTTGGGATGTGGCAGACATGTTTATTTTAGATATTGTTATATAGATAGTTTCACAGACCCCAAGGTTGTTTGCTCAATAGAAATTGCCATCGACATGTTCTTTTATATGTCAGTAATTCCATGTTTCAAAGCTGTTTGCTCATAATACAATGAATGTGTTAGGAAGTGCAATCTACCTTGATGATCCCATGGCCCTCAGAAAGCAGGGTAGGGGATGAAATCCTTGGAGTGGTGGTATAGTCAGCCCATACCTCTAAGATTTAAAACAAGGTGCAGCTGGATGAGGAATGGGCACCTTAGACCATGGTATGGGGAGTACTGATACCCTCAGAACTAGTATTCACAAGTTGCAGAGGAGTGAATCCTTCTGCTTTCATTAAACCTTCTGTTACGGTGTGTTGTATATGTTTTATGATTCCACACACAACTTCTGTTACAATTAATGATTGAAGCATGTTCTCTATCCATCCTGTAAGGGAGAAACATAACATGTTAAAGATTTTTCCTAGTCCTTCTGTCTCATTCCTTTGCAGATATTAGCTTCTTTTGTGACCTCTTTATTCTCCCAAGTTGGTGGTGAAGTGGTATTGAGACATTTGGGATATACACATAAGCAATGGTTTTGAGAGAGATGAAGAGCTGCCCACACCCCCTTTTTTTTAAGCAAAGTGACATCTACTACAGCCCAATTTTTCAGAGTCGTCATACTGGTAGCTCGCAGTTGTTGATCTGCGAGCACAACGCTTTCCCTCGTGACATTAGCAAGCGCAGTGCCTTTTTCTCCCAGCTCTAGTATAATTTCTCAGTTGCAAATTCTGGCAATTCTTGCACTGAAGAATTATTCCAACAGCCTTGTGAGCTTGGATCCTGGCATTTTCTGTCCTTGTCTTAGGTTTTGTGGAAGGTGATGCCACCACTTGTGTAGTTGATTTTATGAGACTCTTGCGCCCTCATCAGACAGATGCCAGAATAGCACAAATGCTTCCCGTTTCCATTACCTGCTTTGCCACGACATTTCTCAACCCTTTCCAACACGTTAAGCGGGTGGGGGGGGCATACCAGTGTTTTCTGGTCTGCTCCTCTCCTGGTGTGGAGGAGACATGTCCATGTTTCTGTAGTAATTGTCTTATTAAGACATCCTGCTGACTATGCCAATTTAAATGTCACAGGAGCTATCTTGCTGTAAGGGGTAAATGTTTTCTGGGAATGTCCTCCTGTTGAGCCACGAGGTTCAGATGAACACATAAACACACATACACCCTTGTTTTCCCATGTCCCTCCTGAGGGATTCCTGGATATGGGTGGTTCTGACCTTGCTCCCAGACTTGGTCAAAGGTTGATGTCGACACGGTTTACAGGTGCAAATTAGGCAAGCAGATTCAGTTCTAATCCACAGCACAATTTATTGGTGCACCTTCTAGCCGCTAAGCTATTTTTAAGTTTGCATAACATGGCCAAAGAGCTTTAAAAAATTGCAATCAGAGCGACTGCACCAGCTACTAAAACTGCCCATTCATCTCTTAAAAGTTCAATTTTTCTACAAGTTAGGATGCCTTGAGAACAAGCTAGTGCACTGTGAGGAATAGATGACTACATCCCGAAGCCTAAATGCCCAGATCGCTCACCCAAAAGGAGAGGGCTCTCAAGTGGCCTCCCATCCTGAGGGGGGAGTTCTTGGCTCCAGACCCACAGCTTTCAAGGAGAGTTTGGGTCAAACTCGGGAAGAGCTGTGGGCTGGTTTTATACCTGAGTTCAATTGGGCTGTGGGCAGGCATTTATCGTGGATAGTTTTGCAGACCTCGAGTTATCGCCTAGGTACAAATTGCAGTCGTAGTGTCCTTTTATGTTTCAGTAAACTATAGGTTTTGCGACTGTTTGCTGATAACAACACAATGAAATGTGCTAGGAGGTGTCAACTGCTTTGCCCATCCCAGGGCCATCAGGGAGAAGGGAGTGGGGACAGGGGGTGAGAGTGCACCTTCCATACTCCTTAAAGTATAAATAGTGCCTGTGTCCTTTGGGTTTTGTCTTTTTTTTTTTTTTTCTTTAAGTACAGTAATCCAAATCATAAATGTGTGTTTGTTTGCAAAGGTTTATAATTATATAATTATAACCCTTTACAATAATTGCATTTATGCAAATAATTCTGGAAACGTGCTTTTTAAAGCGACTTATTTTTAAAATGGTCTGAAATCTTGATTCTTAAATATTGTTGTCTTTAATTTCTTTACAAAAATGTCTGAGGTGTGTCCAACTTCTGTTCCCCAAAAATGAGAGTGCTTTCCAAACACTTCTGTCAGTGTGCACAGTCTGTACTCATCTAACCAGTCATGATTCCTGCCAATAATTGTCCTGAAATAGGCTTCCAAATAGGCTTGCCATGTTAAGGGCTGATTATAAACACAAGCAAGATAATAAGTATCAGCTGTATTTTCAAATATTTTCTGTTTGGAGACAAACATGTATTCTGCTCTGGTTTGCAGCAGAACTCAGGATTAATTGCAGCTGAGCTGCAATTTCTGGTAATCCATTGGTTCAGAGAGACCCTTCTTTGATTTTGATGCTGTATTTGTTGTCCTTTGAATCTAAAAATTTATGTTAGTCTTCAAGAATTGCCTTTCACGTTGACAAATGTATATCCTGCCATAGCAGTAAGCCGTAATAAAAATTCAGCCTTTCAGTTGTGTGGTTTTTTTTCCCGGGATAGTTCACATGCTGTGAAAATACGTTCTGAAATTTTTCTTCTCAAAAAGAGAAATGACATGGTTTACTTTGCCAAGTTCCATATTTTTTATACTCTTCTGAGTTGCCTGGTAAGTTGGGGTAGGAGTGTCTTGATTTTGGGTAATCTTCCCACAAATCATTTTGTAAACCTTCCACTTAGATCTTTTCTTCATGTACTGATGTTTTTCCTGGGTAACTGATGAACAAGTTTTGAGCCATAGTCAATGGAAACCTGCAAAGTGTTAGTAAAGTTTGATGGAAACCTAAATAATAATATTGGACAAAGAGACTTTTTTCTCTTTTTTTGAATCTTTTAATCTTTTGTTTTAAGTCTCTTTTTATTCAGATACTATCTTAATTCAAAGCTTGCATTGTTTGCTTTTATAATTAGTACAAATATAGAGGACAGGAATGCAATGCTGTATTCTAATTAAAACACTTTAGTCCTTACTGCTTCATGATGTCTGCCTAAAAGTTACAACATAACTACCTAATGATTGATACCAGTTGCTGTGAATTGTATCAGCATTTGTAAACAGAAGGTCTTAACTTCGTCAATTTGCTGCACATACAAATATGACTGTAAATAATGTGCTCGTGAATAAGAACAGTTTAATAAAACCAAAACACCTAAAGAGTACTCCCACCAAATAACAGGTCTTCCAACTGAAAAATTAGGGAAAAAAATGCTGAAGAGCAGTGACACACTATCATCATTCGTGCTGTAGTTTCAAAAATAAAACATAAAAAAAACATTGTTCTTCCGTGATACTATTGTTCCAATTCCATTCTTTTCTTCATCAGTAAATATTTATGACTAACAGATAATTTATGTAGAAGTTGAGAGGTCTCTGTATTATGTTGGGGAATAGAAATACTTGGAGAGGAGGAAACTTCAACAGATGTGAGGTACCGGGAATTGTTGGTGTGACAGTTGTTTGTTAGAACTAGGTAATTGTGTCAAATCAGCCCACGTTAATTTTGTGCAGATGCCAAGGTAGCCCTCTTTCTTGAGGGCAAATCAGTGGTTTTAGTCCAGTTGTAATGCTACACCATAGTTATATTTTTCAGGTTTTATTCCTTAGGGGAGGGATGGGGCACACACACTTTGGTTTCTCTTAGAATAAGGAATTTTTGGAGAAAAGAAAAAAAGAAATTTTAAGAAGAACAATACCTTTATCTGATAAAAAGACATGGAAAAGTTTGTTGTTCGGAAGCTGCTTTTAAGACAGCTTAAGAAATTAATAACATAAGAAATAGATCTTGGATAACGTGTAGAGCAGAATATACATGTCTTTTACTTTCTCAATGAAGGGAAGATTTTCGATTGAAATAAATCTAAACTGTGAACGATCTAAAAAGACCTGTGATGTAAATATTGTTCCTTAAAGGCTTTCTGCATTTTATCTGCAATTCTAACATCCCACAGTGTCAAAGTGAAACATTTTGTCAGTTTTCTTCACCATGTTACTGTATTTAATACAGTGAAAGAAAGATCAATAATCACAGAAAAAGTACTTAAAGTCTTTGACTTTAAGTATTCAATTAAGACAGCTGTTGTCCTCTCACCTCCTAAGTAAAGAAATAGATGATGTATGGTTTTAAAACAGCTTGTTTACTAAGATGCCTAAAAGATAGAAGACAGAATATTTAATCTGATTTAGGCATTATAAGGTTATGATAACATCCATAGCCTAGCAACTTTTTTATTTGGTCCCAAAAGCTTTTGGAAAGAGACCTAAGTTTTTACAACTTAGTGTATTGTGGCAGTCTAAGCACTCTAAAGCAGCACCTTCTGGTTTGTCTTTTTCCAGCTGCAAGTCATTTACTTTAATGAAAATGGTTATCAGGGGTATCTCTGAACAGCCTAGTCATGCCTGTTGTGTTGTATACATGTTGTATGTATATGCACATAATATGAATTCCACCAAACAATATACACAGTGGCAGCAAATAGTCAACATAAAAATAATGATGTATATCTTAAAATATGTAACAGATACTTAAGGAGATGTTTGTTTATTTTTAAAGATCAGTTTAGACAAAGAATAGAGCTAAAGTTGTGTTTTCTTGAGATAAGTAAGGGGGGGAGATGTTGTTTTAAATATTTAGTGTGCCTAAACTACTCATTTGTCAGATTCTTTGTTTTTTGAAACTGTTTTTGAGAAAAGAGCCTGATGGCAAAAGACTAGTATTAAAAAAGTAATATTCTTCTTTCAGAACATCTTAGCCTTTGTCAAGGCACTTAAATGAGAGTTTCTTTTTAATATGTTATGGAAATTATTTTGGAACTGATTCTTAGAAAAGTCTTTCTTTCGGGGGGGTGGGCAGGGAGGAAGGGATTGTTTGTTTTGTTTTCTACATATTTTTAATTGTGCTTTCCTACCACTTCATTGCTACTGGCCTTGGTGCTTTTCTGGCCTTTGAGGTGACATAGTTTGTTAATCCAAAATGGGGGAAAAAAGGGGGAGTAGAGAAGACTTGTAGCCTAGCCTCCCAGTTTTCACTTCCTTGTTGATTCACTTCCTTTCTTTTTTCAATTATACCTCCTTGAAAATGCTTTTAGGTTTAAAGGCAAGTTACTTTCCTAAGGGGGAATCATAGGAGAGATCAGTTTTAATTAATTCAGCTGTTAGTTTGGGTATTGTCTTCAGAAGAAAATATTTCTGAATGATGTGTGTTGATACAGATTCCGAGGTAGTAAATCTGTGCGGGATGCTTAAAAAAACAACAGGAGAGAGAGAGGTTCACTTCTACTAAAGGCCACCAGTGTTTCTTACGCATGAATCCAAACTGATGTGAGGAAAGGGACTGTAGGAGCCTGCTTCTTAAATGCCTGTGATTGCTACCTTGCTACCTTAATACCTGTGATTGCACCTCCCAAAATAGCTTGCAGGCGGTTGTTTCTTTTTGCCTCACATATCAAGTAGGCAAGCAAGCTGGAGCTGCAAGAAGCGGCACGAGGAAGTGAGAGGAAAAGCCTAGAATCCTACTGGACCTGCTGTCCACAGTCGGTCTACTGTCCAGCTAGCGGGACAGCCCAGAAGCTAAATACTGGTTTTGAACATCTGTTCTCTTTTAGAAACTATTTTGACTTCCAGGATCTTTTCCCTCAGTCTCCCATTTATTGTTATGTCCTGTCTGATTGGGGGATGGAGCTTGATGGTTGATTTGGTTGAGATTTGCTTTTCCTGTCATCAGCCCTCCCCATTCACTGTTGTCCCTTTAATTTTGCTCATATCCTACTTCCTTTTATGATTTTTTACCTTTTTTTTGTTACCGCTTTCTGGAAGTCTTCTGCAGTCTGGAATTTCAGTGTCTTATTTTAAGAGTTGGTTATATGTTGTTATTGGGGGAGTGATGGAGTTAGCTGATCATAAGGGACTGTGATCTGAATCAATAATGTAAGAGTTCAGTCCAGAATACTGCTTTATTCTTGGCTTATCCCTTTGCATGTTATGCAACAAGAGAAATTTCTACCTTGATTCTATTGTATTCAGTAGCTTCTTCCCTTTGCACACCACAGTTTGCAACAATTTTGAGTTATGCGCCATAGTCACTAACAGAGCAGTTTGTAGTTCAAGGGCATCATAGTCTCTGAGAATGCAGTGTAAACCTGCTTGAGGTAGAAATACTGGTCTGAAGATTGAGAGCACGTATATCTGCCACGGTAAATTTTTATCGCTGCAAAAATATTTCATAAAAACATCTTTTAACAATTCCTGTTAATAATTTATATCAGGAAAAATGTTTTACTTTTTACTTATTTCACTAAGTGTCAACCACTGCAAATAGTTGGTGTCTTCAGTGATATTAAAGCTGTTGGGGAGAGACAGATCATTTATGTATAAAAGCAGGTCTCTTTGTGTTAGTATTTAGAAATAACATATGACAGAACAGAGCTTTAGTGTTGCTTATTCTGGGGCGGCAGGTTGTTTGCTGATAGGCAGCTAGGTTCATATCTTGGATCAAATCTCTATCCTTATGTGACATTGCGATAATCTTAATTGCTCCTTGTTATCTGCTATGTCCTTGATATCTCCTTCATATTACTTGCTGTAGTGGTATCACCTTTGTGTTTTAGAACCTAATTACTGGATTGGATCTGAAGAATATTTTGTCAGATGAAGAAGATGCTGCTGCCTTTCTGAAACTGTGTTTGCTCTTCCTAGTAAAAAAGCCCAGGAGCTTCAGTTTCCTCAGTGTGCTTTGTTTCCTCAATTCGTTGGCTGTGTTTATGACCCCAGTGCCTCTCCCCCAAAAAGAAATGACTGTGTGTGGTCTAGTTCTTAGGTTACTTGTAAGGAATACAGCAAGAGTAGCAGTAGATAAAGTTTGAGGCCACTGGCTTGGCTAAGATGATGCTGATTTCAGCATTTGCTTCAGTCTTAGAAAATTCTTTCCATCTTCTGTCCCTGCTAATATAGAATTCACGATTCATGCATCAATCCACATTTGCCATGCTTGCATTTCGTAGATGCTGAATGGCACTTAGGCATAACTTGTTTTACCCTTCTTACTATTAATGAGACTCTGTCTTATGGGGAAGATAAGAGTTGCTTAGTGGACTAGACTTTTGGTTTAATGTTCCTGGAAATTTACCTTTCCATTGCAGCTGTCTGGGGCTGTGAGGGCTTCAGAAATCTTGTTTCTTTCATAGTGGGATCAAGTCTGTCTGGCAGCAGTTTATTTCATGTGTTGGTGTGGAGTTAATTGGTGTTCAGTTTAAAGTTCACATATAGAAAAAGTTGAACCTATTAAAAAATGACACGATTCCCAATGGAGTTTAAAGGTTTGGAAGACTACAGTGGGACTACACTTAGCCGTTTTTGCAGTGTGATGCCTGTTATGACTAATTTATGAAAAGGATGATGCTGGTGACAGTCAATTCCTTTATGTGGTATGGGGAGGATAAGCTTCCCTAAGGTTAATTCTTCTCATGGTGTTCTTTCAAGAGAGAGTGTTTCCTCAAATAGTGTTTGCACATGCCTGCAGATACACAGCACAAATGTCATCCTGCCAGCTCGTGTTTGGCTGCACTAGTAACTCATCAGGGCCTGTGACTTTCAAGTTAGCTTGCATGGAGCGAGCTTAGGTCCATCAGGGTTTATTAATTCAGGTATTGACTGAAAAAGACTATTCTGTATCATCATGCCCTGAAATGGTTTTGCCTATACTGCATTTAAGCTAATCAGTTCTGGAAGTTTGTTTCACCAGTGCAGGGTGCAGAGATTTATAAAGGGGAGATCGGACCAAGAACTCATATTTGCTTCTCCCTTCAACGAGGGGATCAAGAATATGTCTTGTCCAACTTTGTTTCAAATTGCTTCCAGGACCTGGATAATGCTGCATTCAGCTGGTGAATTCACCTGCCTTCTCATGTTAAAATTCAGTTTTGACTTTGCTGTGTATACAGAAAAGGTAGTTTAAGAGATGTATGAAATGGGTCAGGGCTCTCTTACTGCTGATATTGGTAAGCTAAATTACGTTTTACATTTCGGAGTATCCCATCATATCCATGAAATCTTTCATCCTAATGTTATTTAATATAGACAGATACTTATTTACTTATTTTTAGCTAATAGGGAAAGGAAATTTGTTTCCCTCTTAACAAGAAGATTCCTGTGTTTTTTTTTTTTTTTTCCTGGTGCTTTTATAAAGCTGAACTTTGCAGAGAGGATATGAATAGTAATTTTACTCTCTCTGTGAACTTCTAATATGTAATAGTGGACTTTGTCCATTTAATCTAATATCCAAGCTTATTGTTGGTAGCATAAGCTTTTGCACTCAAGAGCCAAGAAAAAAATAAAGTACAGAGGTTGTAACAAATTCTATGCTTATTCTAGTTGAATGTCACTACCCCTTTGGATACAAAACGAAGAAGAAAATGGATCTTATGCTTAAACATGTGCAGAAGTTAGGACAAGTTAGTTGTTTTGAGAAATTTAAGCCTTTCCTTAACACCTGAGGAAGGTTTACTCAGTTCTGAAAACTCTTTCTATGTGCAGGTAGTTTGAGTGTAAGTACTTCAACAATGTTTGTTTTGTCGAGAGGAAGGGACAATCCATTAGCCTCAGCTATTTGCTGAAAGGCCTTGAAGGTTCCCGGGAGTCCTGGAAATACACCGTGTAATACCTCACAGGGGAGAAAATGAGTATGTTTTTTGAAAAGCGTTTCTGTTTCTAATGATTGGTGATTCGGGTGTGATTGTAGCCATTGACACCGCCTGGAATTCCAGAGGTAGTGGGAAAGTCCCTCTGAAATAATCAGAAAACAGTTCATGGACAAAAAGCAGTCACTGGATAGGTTCATCTGTAATTTTTTTTTATATATGTAGCATCTGTCAGTTTTGACTAGTTTCCAGAGAAAAGCTTTAGTGGCTGTTTAGAAAATCTTGCAGTATTCTGAATCTCTTGTGCAGTCCTAGGCAAGTTAAAACCTTACTCCTAGAGCTGTGATTTGGATGTTGCTATAAACAAGTTTAGCTCCGTTGCACTCGCTACGTCTTTTTTTTTTTTTTTTCCCGGAGTGAATATATTTTAAGGGTGCTGATTCCAGAGGCTGCACAAGCAGAAAAGGGGAAAATGATCTCTTTGAAGCATTGTAACTTTAATAGTGAGTATCTAAAAATATTTTATGAGTACATGGAAATAATAAATCTGGTTGAATCTTTGCAGCATGAAATCCTGAAAGTACTGAGAAAGAATACAGTCTGCAGAGTAAGACGTGCACATGTCTTAACAGAACTTGTTCTATAGTGTGTCAAGTAACAGAAGAAAAAGCTTGTTTATAACTTGCTAATAAGTGCAAAGGGAAGCACATGTAGAAACAAAAATGAAACAAAAATTAACATCTATTTTTCCAGACCCTGGATTTTTACTTCTTGCTTTCATTCATTTAATAACCTCACTAGATGATGGTAATACTTAAAAGAAGGAGTTTGCAGGTTTCTGACAGTGTTCAGTCATTGAACCACAGTGTAAGTTTTGTTAAGGCAATTAGTTGTTCCTCAGGGTTTACCTATCATTCTACTACAGTTCGATGCAATTGGCATTATTCTAAAAATTTTCCACTCACCTGTTACTTAGTGTGTATCTCTTCAGTGCATGGTAGATGCTGTTTATTTTAGAGCTACTGCTACTCAGGCTGTCTCAGTACAGTACCAGATAATGGAGTTTGCACCAGTTTAGCCACCTGAGCATAAACATGTATCCATGCTGCATTTCATGCTGCCACAACTAAAATGCTGTCATTAACTGAGTTATGTAACACTGTAGAATTAATTTGTCTGGGGGAGGTTGCTATTTCAGATTCTGTTTATGCCTATATTGTTTGGACTTTATGCTATAGGTAAAACAGATGTATAGTTCCTGTCTAACATGAGGAAACAACTGTTTTTGTGTCACCTATGCAGAGTCCAGGAGTTCTAGCTGCTGGACTTTGAAGCAGTAAATCCTTTTTCTGTTGTAGTTTTCTTGATTTAAACAAAGAACTTCTGGCTTGCAGCAGCAAACTCTGTTTAAATATATTATGGACCTGTAATACAATTATCGATGTGTGTAAGGTCAATATACAGCCATGGGCTCTTAACTACTCCCACAATGTAGCAGACAGAATGTTCTTCCACAGCATCTTGATAGAAGGTACTTAACTGTGGGCATAAGTTTATTATTTTGACATGGAATACATTTTTTGTCTTGTTTTGTGGTCTGAATTCCAATCCTCATTGATCAGATCAGTAGTTTAAAACTGCCCAAGCAGGAAGCTCTGCAGCTAAACGTAGGTGCCTTCTGTGCGCATCTGTTGACTGCAAAGCAGATGAAGGTGTGAGCTGTGTTGCCACCTAGTGAGAGTCTGCAGGTCCAAGTGCTGCCCGCCGCTGCAGGAACCTCGCAAGTTGGGGAGATGGAAAGAGCAATGGGCCTTGCTTTATAAGTTCGTTTTTCAAATTGAATTGGAATTTCTGTTGATTCTGTTGATCAAATCTTTGTGAGGAAGAAAGCAATGTGTTAAGAGGCTATAATTTGACAAATTGTGAAATGCTTTAAGCCAGCACTGCTGCTGTCACTGACATGAGAAATACTGCTGTAATCAGGCCACTATAGCAGTGCTTGTTTGTGTTCTTGCAGATATCCAACTTCTGGAGAACTAGTTTAATGGAAAAGTAGCTGAAACCTGAAAAGTTTCCCCAAAAGGAAAGGGAAAAAATGTGTTTGCTGGGGTCTGTCCCCTATTCTGTTTACTGTGTAGTTGCACAAAAAGTGCACTAGTGTGGAAATGAGATGGTGCAGGAGAGGAGAATGAGTTGTCCTGTAGCGAACAACAGCGGCTTTTAATGGGGCTGCTAGTTTAACGTATTTGTCAGTTTGTTTTGCCTTTATAATTAGAAAATCATAACTGCCTTTCAGTCCTTTCATTAAAGGCTGCTATTGTGGAGCTTTAAGACTGAGCATTTTGCCAGGTCATTGCTCCTGCCAGAGGCCAAACACTTCTTTTTTTTTTTTTTCTTTTTTTTTTGTAAGCAAAAAATAATAATAAAAAATCACTACATACAGACAGATCTGCTCCATCCACTTCCTTTTAAAAAATTCATTGAATCACAAACTTTTTTTTTTTAATTGTGCCTTGTAGTGTTGGCAACATGTGGTAGTTGGGAAGATGTCAAATGTCAGGCTATTATGCTGTGCTGCATACTAAATGAGAACATGACATTTAATAAAACACGGAATACGGGTACCATTTGGGAACCCTCTTTCATAAAGCACTACATTGTAGTTTGATAGCCAACAGCTATTCCTATTTTCCCTTCATTAACTGTTGAAGATAGAGGAAAGATGGAAGGAAAAGAAAGGGTTTCATACCTTTGAGCGGAGGTTCCTTAAATTTTTCTACAATCCTATTTGTATCTGGACATCCACACTTTTAATGGGGAGATGCTTTTTTTTTTTTTTTTTTTCTCCTCTCTTTTCCCCTTTAAAATAATTTGTTTGAGTTTATGATTCTGCTACTTTACAGCAGGCAGGAGACAGAGAGCCAGTAGCATCTTTTTCAAGTACAGATTGTGAATTTAAATTTCAGGACGTCTGGGTTTTGCTTCTGTGCACTTGCCCTCTGGTTTTGCTGTCTCCCCTACTTCACTGACCTGTTGTTGAGATAAACTGAGAGAATGCTTATCTAATTTTTTTTTTTTTTTTTAAAGTTCAGGAAAGGTGATACTTAGTGGGTTTTTTTGTTTTTTTTTTTTGTTTTTTTTTCATTGTGGTGGATGCTTTGTAAAAAGTGAACTGGAGAATGAAAGTTGCTTTAAAAGTGTCCAAGACACCCAGCTCCTGATAAAAAGTCATTGTGTTTACAATCAAACACAGGCTGAAAAAAGAACATGGAATTTAGAAGTTATTCAAAATTTAGAGAAACACCTGTAAATGTCTGATCCCAAGAATCAGATTTCCAACTTTATAATCTCCAATTGGGAGATTCCAAAAAGTTTCTGTATGGGGACTCAGAAATGGTAACTTGTTGCTAAGTATTAGTTATAATTACATTCTGCCTCCTTTTTTTTTTTTTTTTTTTTTAAACTTCTCATCTTCCTGTTTCCAAATGCCACAATAACTTTTAAAGAATGATACTGGGGGTAATTCTCTCACACACATTGTGGATTTAATTGTTGATTACTGTGGTGTCCACTTTTCATCATGCATTTGTTTCTGATATTTGCCTTAAGCATGTTTGCTAAGGTACAGATTGATTATAAAAAGCAAGATTTGGAGATGGTGGAAATGCTTTGTTTAAGCTGCTATTGCCGTAGAAATTTCCCTGTCTTTGAACCTGTCTCTGAAACATAATGTCTAGCACAGCCTGGCTGCAAGTACGTAATGCAAACCAGTAACGGTGCATTTGTAGAGTGGAACAGATGGTGCTGAGATGCCATCATCTGCATTATACATGTATGGGGAGGGCTACTTGGAACTGACACTGGTCTGGTCTTGCCACCTGAATGCCTGTTCAGCTGCAGGGTCAGGAATGTTTTTGGAGCACATCCTCCAGTTTAGTCTTACCTGGAAGTCTTACAGTTCATGTGCTCAGCAGCTCCTCCATGATGTGAACCAAGGGATGGTGTAAGTGGCAGTGACTGGAAGATGTGCTTCAAAGGTACACTCTTGACCAAAATAAAACACTAATGTAAGTAACTTACTGTTAACCAGCCTGTGATCCATGGTTTTGCTGTCTGCAGTTCATAACCACGGTGAGATCTGAAATCCAAATTACAGTGAAGTACAATACTGTTAATTACTAGATTTTGGTAGATAGTTAAGTCTGGAATGGTTTCTCTGATAAAACAAAAAAGGTATCTTGATTTCATTTTAAAACTTAGTGCTACCACTTCTATTTAAACTATATACAATCATAGACTGTATAAAATGTGTAGAAGCATTTTAAACAGTTTGTTATAGATGTAGATAGATACTGCTTTTCAAAATACTGTTGTATCCAAACTGTGGATAGAGAATTAAACTTTTAGCTGACTAAACTTGGAAAACCAGGATAGTGTATATCTAAAAATGACATTTTCCTGTTGTCCGTCTAGCCAAGAAATTTGATGATGTCCTTCCCAAAAAAGATGCGGCTCCTGCAGTCTCTGCATATGTCACTTTTAAGATTATTGTGCTTATATTCTCAAGGATGTAAAAACAGTACAATAAATCAGGCTGCGCAAGAGCCTCTGCTGCTTCCGTGCTGCAGGATACCAGGAACAAATGTTCAGTATATTTGGTATGATGTTTAAAAACTCGTGTATCAGATTTTGAAAGGAAAATTTGGATGTTTTCTAGAATTGTCGATATGTCTAGTATATAAGATAGTCAACTCCCATGGGAATTTTTAAAGTGATGCATAAAGTGATGCTTACATTTTCTGTCAAAGAGTAATCTGTATTTTCTAACTGTTATTTATAGCAATTACATTTTTAATGCTTTCAGTGACTCCATTTTGGGGGTCAGTGTCCAAACACATAGTAACTGCATAGGGATAGTAACCAGTAGGTGCTGGATCAATGTCTCAGCATGGTGGAAGGGGATGTTGTGATTTGAACTTAGTAGTTCTTGTGCTTGAAGGAGTATTTTCAATAGTGAAAGACATACTGCAGTTCTCTTATTTAATAGAAATACATCTCTGTATATAGGTCAAATTTTACATGAATTTATTTAAATTTCTTCTGCCTCAGCAAAAGGCAGCTACTTGCTTCTTTTCCCTGTTCTGTTTGCACCTCTTAAGGTGATGTTACATAATGATCTTTAAAGAATTGCTCTGCTCATTTTGCTTTTAGGTTAGATTTGCAAGGTTGTCGTGGAGGAAATACATTACAAGTGTAATATGAAAGTTACAGGAAGTGTAACTCCCTATAATTTCAGGCCTTTTGTGTGCCTGAAAAAAAATCTTTCCTTGGATTAAGATGCAGTTATTTCAAAGTTTTGTATATTAGATCTGAGTTTCTCAAATGACTAGTAGATTGAGAATGTAGTATGAATCTTTGTAAACTGTTAAATGCTTTCACTTGAAAGAATGTTTTATGTTGCTTCTTGAATTCCTGAATGCTGTTGATTCATACCAGAAATGTCATACTGCATGTATAAAAATACTAAGTTTGAGCTTTCTTCAGTGTATAGCACAAGAGTATGGTAAGTATTCTTGAACAAAGAAACAGATTTTTTGTTTTCCCCCCATAAGCACATATGTAGGTGATTCTTGAACAATGAAAAATCATATGAGGGGAAAGCGGAAAACTGGAACATTTATTTTAGAATGATGTTTCCCTTCTTTGCAAATTGTGATTGAGGCTGCTCTCTAGATTTTGCTATTTTTTCTAGAGTCAACCCTTAAAAAAAAAAATACAGAAGAGCAAGTAATGCAGATAAATATTCCAATATTTCTAATAAATGCAGAAAGAAAATAAATTCAGCGCAATATTTTGTGTGTGTATTTTCTATGAAAATGGGATTGATTTGCACTCAGAAATATAGAGCATTTGATATTAAAAAGAAAACCTGGTAGTGTTTGAGAGATTTCATAGTGGCTTCTTCTCTTACTTTATTCACAACTGCTTCTTTTTTTTTTTTTTTTTCCATCTCTTTAGAATAGGAGTCCAAGCTAATACAGGTTGACTAAAATCAATGTCATCTCATAAATTACAGAATCACAGAATTGCTGGGGTTGGAAGGGACCCCTGGAGATCATCTAGCCCAGCCCTTCTGCTCAAGTGGAGTCACCTTGCTCAGGACCCGGTCCAGATGGCTTTTCAGTTATCTCCGAGGATAACCTTACTTGGCTGCCTTATCCAGTGCCCTGTCACACCCTCTCAGTGAAACTTTTTTCCCTTGTGTTCAGACGGAGCTTCATGTGTTTGTGCTTGTTGCCTCTCATCCTGCCCCTGGCAACCACTGAAAAGAGTCTGGCCCCATCCCCTTTATATCCCCCCTTCAGATATCTATACACGTTGATAAAAGAAGGATGAGGAGGGATCTTGTGCAGGCTAACGAGGCCCGGCTCTCTCAGCCTTTCCTGATGAGAGACAGGCTCCCGTCTCCTAGTCGCCTTAGTGGCCGTCTCCCGCCCGCTGTCTGGTAGCTCCCTCTCTCTCTTGTACAGGGGAGCCAAGAGCTGGACCCAGCGCCCCAGATGCAGCCTCACCAGGCTGAAGGGAGGGTGGAGGATCACCTCCCTTGACCTGCTGTCAACACTTCCTGATCCACTTCAGGATATTATTGGCTTTCATGCCCACCAGGGCTTATTGGTGGCTTATGGCCAGTCTGCTGTCCGCCAGGGTTCCCAGGTCCTCCTCTGCAGAGCTGCTCTCTGGCAGGTCACCCCCAGCCTGTGCTGGTGCCTGGGGTTACTCCTCCACAGAGGCAGGACCTGCGGTTCTCCTTGTTGAACCTCATGAGGTTCCTCCCTGCCCATCTCTCGAGCCTGTCCGGCTCCCTCTGAATGGCAACACAGCCCTCTAGGGTATCAACCACTGCCCCCAGCTTTGTACCACCAGCGGTCTTGTCAAGGGTGCACTCTGTCCCTTCAGCTCGCTCACTGATGAATAAACTGAACAATACTGGACCACTGGGCAACACTGCCAGCTAATGGCCTCCAACTAAAAATAATAATAATTTTTTTTGTTGTTGTGGGGGTTGTTTGTTTGTTTTTACTAAGAGGGTAATTAAACAGTGGAGTGGAATGGCCGGAGAGGTTGTGGAATCTCCAGAGCCCTATGCAACCTGCTGTTGTTGATACTGCTTGAGTAGGGGGTTGGACTAGAGATGTCCAGAAGTGCTCTCCCAGCAGTGCTCTTCTGTGATTCTGCGTGCGTTGGGTTTAACAGTGCTTACTGCAATGGAGTGGAAGGCTGAATCTCATGTATTTAGGGGTAATTTTACAGTGATGAGGCATATTTAGCATGAAAATCTTGATGTGGTCTACATATGTGCATTGAAGAAGCCTATTACCGTACGGTTCTTCAGGTTATGACCCAGAAGACTTTTTCGTAACAGGTCAAATCATGAAAGCATATTAACTTTTATGTCTTTATATAGGTTGTTTAATTTAATTCATTCCTGAGCTCTGAAGGAGAAAAACTAAGTGTTATCTTGCAAGTGTTACGTATATTAAGGAGTATTTTAGAAATGTCGGATGTGTGCCTTTTTCCAAATATTGTATTTTAATTGTTTTATATTCTATTTTTTTCTTTTCTATTTATTTCTATTTTTAATGTACTCAACAACTTGAGTATACAGCTAATAGCTACTTTATCTTCCACAGATCTGAAGAGGGAAGCCAGTATTTGTCACATGCTGAAGCATCCTCATATTGTTGAGTTGTTGGAGACGTACAGCTCAGATGGAATGCTTTATATGGTTTTTGAGTTGTAAGTTTATCTCTTTAATTTCTACCGTTTTGTTGCCATTTGCTAAATAAAATCCTTTAAACTATGTTTGCTTCCACCTGCTTGTTTTGTAGCTTAAAAGTCTTGAGTGTTATGAAAGCATTTATTTCTGGCACGTATAGATTGACACCAACTAAAAAGCTGTTACAGTGGCTAACATCATGATGCTTCTTAAAAGCCTTCCTTTTAAAGGCTGGTTGTTGGTTGCCATGTCTCTGATGGTACATCAGAGTAAGAGTTAAGTCTCTCAACCTGGTGGCCATCTTTTTCGAGTGGCAAATCGTGTACTGTTGTGATTGTAGGGTTTTGTTTGTTTGTTTGTTTTACACACAATGGTTTCTTGGTGGTTACACTTCTCCTTTACTAGATACAAATGTAAAGTATTCTACTATTCTTGTAATTCATTATACTATTAATGTGAAAAAGATACACTTGTTCAAAAATATATTCAGAAAGCATTAAGGCAAAAATTTTATCACCAATACAGTATGGAAGGATGAAACAAAACATTCATTTTCAGCAGAACTATTTTCACTTGAAAATGAGAAACAAAAAAAAAAAAAAAGGAGAAAGCCCCCAAGGCTCCACATTTCTCTCCTATCTCTCTTGAAGGAAAATTACTGGTCTTCCTTAAGCTTTAGCTAACTGTGAGGAATGAATGCTGGCATATAGAGCACTAATTTGTGCAGCCTCTGTAGGTCTTTCAAAGTTTGTGGCCTTCCATCTTCCCTTTAAACCCTGGTTTTCCTGTGTGCGCTGCAGAGAGCATAATTGTTCCGTCACCGGGAAAAGCCCTGTAAATGTTTCTGCAACAAAATGAATACATTGGTTTGTTCTTTCTTCATGTTTTTCCATGTTCAATCTTCTTTCTCTTTTTTGCATCTATCAGCTTTTTTTGCTGTTTTTTTTATACAAGCTCAGACACACCATGAATATGTATGTTTATACACCCTTTATTTCCCTCATCTTCCTACCTTGTATTAGGTAGGACCACATCATGGTAGCTTGAATTGATACCTCCACAAGAATCAAGAATTTGACTTTGGATGAGTAAATAGAAAATTTTTCTCACACAATAGGTGTCTTTGTTGTTGTTGTTTAAGGTAAATTTATAAAATTATATTTTGTGAAGTAACTGAAGCTTTCTGCAAGCTTCAGTTCAGTAGTGACTTTCATGTTCTGTTTTATTCTGCAAATCCCATAGCGTGGACCAAAGGACTTCAATTATCCTTTTATGAAATAGTTATGTATACCTTAGGGAGATATACAGTGATAATTAACAGGATTTTGAAATGCAAAAAAAGTTTTGCCTTTTTTTTTTTTTTTTTTTTTAAAAACATGTCATTGGTAGTTCAGAAATAGGAGACAAAAGCTGTAATCATCTTTTAGCAATGAACCTGTAATCATTTATACTGTTTTACATAAAAAGTAAGTCTGACCAATTATGGTTACAGCACAAATGTTGTAGCAGACTTCAGGCCACATGAAAGAAGGAAATAAGAGGCAAAATTATCTAAAGGATAATAATTCTTTGTTGTCCAGCGTGTGCCTTGTCTGACTAGTATGCTACTTTACAACCACAATTTTACATTCCATATTAAATTTTGAGGACAAGTGCTCCTGCAGTGTTATTTTTCTAGCGCTGTTCTTTACAAACAGTTGATGCAGTATATGTTGTGCTGGAGGGGATGCCCTGGTAAAGGATGGAACAGAAGACTGCATCTGCTGTGGAGGAAGACAGCGCAGTTGGATCCATGGCTGAGTTAGTGGCGTAGTGTATAATTACAACTTCCGTAAGAAACATGGAGATTAGAGAAGCATCTATGCATATATAAGTAATTTATTTTCTCTTGTGTTGCTTTCTGTTTATATTGTTATTATCAGAAACCTAACTACTTTGCAACTAAACTTTGTCTGCAGTAATAAATATGTTTTATTAGGAGGTAGTTATTCTGACAGGACAGAAAAGAGGAAGGCAGTGCAGATCTGCGGAGGAGATGTGTGCCCAGCTGCTGATGGAAAGCCTGTTTGTGGGCTGGCAGCTGCTTTGCATGAGAGCTAGTTCAGGACCAGTATCTAGAAATACTGTGTCATACACCGTATCAGAGCTTAAAACTTTGGGTCATCAATTGCATATAAATGACAAATATTTTTTTACGTATTGGAAGCTGCAAGTAACTGTCATATAACGTAAGTATCAGCATAGTTTATGTACTGACTTCTCTGCCCAGTACTGTTTTATAAACTGTGAACTACACAGAGCAGCTGCTAAAATGGCTCTGAATAACTTGTCAAATCTATCTGTACGAAAGGGTATACATGTTTAAGCAGTTGCACTGCATGTATAATAAGTGACAGATTGTATTGCTCAAAAAAAGTATAGTTATGCCCAGTTTCAGAGATTTTCATTATACGTTTAAAAAAAATCACAATTCATGGTGTTGAAGAATATAAACAGCAGCATTGAAGCTTCACACCAAAAGACTTAAGTTATTAACAGGACATTGGACTGTTTTCCACTGATGAAGGCTCCTGAGAGGCTGTACCAGCTGCAATCTTTATCATACAGTCTCAGTTTACTTTCTTCTTCTGTGGTGGTAATTAGAATTTCCTGACAGCTGTATATCAAGAGATCTATGATTAGTCTCAACTGTGACCTTTTACTGAATATGAATGTTTTACCAAATCATAGAATCATTATGGGTGGAAAAGACCTTCAAGATCATTGAGTCCAACTGTAAAGCGTTTGACACCGGGTCTGCTAAACCATCTTCCTAAGTGCCTCATCTGCACGGTCCTTCAACGCTGCCAGGGACGGTGACTCTACCACTACCCTGGGTAGCCTGTTCCAAAGCTTCACCACTCTTTCCCTGTAGAAATTTTTCCTAATATTCTGCCTCAACCTCTCCTGGCACTACTTGAGGCTATTTTCTTTAGTCCTGTCAGCAGTTATTTTTGTGTAGTTAACTTAAGCACCTCAACTATATTTTACAGCATCAAGAAACATGAAAACAATATTTTTAAAGGATTTACCTGGCATTGAACAAAGCAGTGTAGAATTGCTCTGCTGTTTAAAAATTGCATTTATGAAATGTGGAAAAAAATGAGCTTTTTTCTGTATTTGTTTAGTATTCTGCTATTCAGGCCAACACTATCATGGTCACAAGGTAATGGTTGCTTTGAAGCTTGTACGTATAGTAGGAAAAGCACCATTTTTACATGGAGTACTGCTTGTATTTGCTATGTAATTATTGCTTTTGCTTTACAGTCTCTGAGTCCTTTTTGTCTAAGGGCCATTGTTCTTTAGCAATGAAACAGCACATTGATAAGGGTCGCTTATTAACAGTATCTGTATAACAAAGAAGCTATTGCACTTGGAGCATCTGAAAAATGGCATTTTAGTTCAGAGTACATTATATGTAGTTTATCCTCAGCATAATCAAAGTAACATGGACTGGTATTGCCAAAGAGCTCAGAGTAGACTGCAAATACCTTATTCATTCACAGTATATTCTCTTGCTGCTTAAGTGGTGTTAGTTTTCTTGCATTCTGAGAGGGATTTATATCTTGGGAGATTAGATGTATTGATCGTATTTGGATTTACCAGTTAGGCTGTATATATAGTTACATAGTTGTACATAAATACCTTTGTCACTTAATCTATTCAACAAATGTAAAAATCTTTTAATTTTAAAATCTCAGGGTCATGAAAGCAGTAATTTAAAATTATGGCAGTTACTGAGTTTATTATGGACATAAACTAGTGAGCATTTAAATGACAGTCAATACATTCTGTCATTATACTTTGTTCAAGTGTTAAGAAATGGAGGAAAAAAGAAATGCTACATACAGCATACACAGTACACAGCATACACATACATAGGAGAGCTTCTTAGTTTATGGTGTGGAAACTTGCTTTTTCTCATGATTTCACTTCATTACATTAGGACTCCAGTTATAATTTTATTTTGAAATGCAATGTCACATGGAGTCAGCTCTTTTTTTATAGGTTTTACTTGTTCATGCTTGTATAGCATCTGATCTAGGATAAAAACAAACTTTAAGTTATGCCTTAAAAGTGAGATCTAAAACTTAAATTCTGCATTTTTTTTCTACACCAACAGAGGTTCTTGTTGTGTCAGAATAACATTTGGGACAGACTTCCAAAATATCCAGTACAAGGCAAGACTTTCAAATCAATTTTGAAAGTTTACAATTCACTTAGAGAAGTCATTAACTTAAAGACTCTGTCCTAACTTTAGACATTTAAAAATTACAGACTTCTACATCTGAGGCAACTCTGGGTGCTTTTTCTTTTCCTATGGACTAAAAGTAAGCCTGAAATTACTATTTTTAAAAGCCTTTAGGACAAACAGATTCACCAAACTATCAAGTACCCAGAGCATCAAACTCTGATGTAATGATAGATTTTTTTTGGCATAACGGAACTCATATTTACACAAGTAAACACATGTGGAGTGATTTTTGTTTGATTTTCAGTGCACGCTTACCTGGTGCATTGTAGCCTGATTTGTGGAAAAAAGATTTTCATCTCAAGTTTGTTCTAATAACTGTTGATTTCATCCATCTGATGGACAGGAATTCACAGGAAACCAAAGGTCATTAGTTTTGATGCTCAAAGAATAGTCTTTGTGTGTTTTCTTGTTGGCAAAACTGTGTAAGACTTGCAAGTCAGAGGATTTTTATCTTGGATGATATCTTGGCTACATTCTAGAAAGCAGCAAAATTTGGCAGAGAAACTGAGAATTCACTGCATTAGATTCAGTACATCGAGACACTGATGGATTGAAATTTGAGCATTAATTATAACTCTGCTTACCACACGATGATGGTTTATTTTCTTAGTCTTAAAGTTTCGTTTTTTTTCTTAGCAAAAGTTCGGAAAACTGACTTTAAGTAAAATTTGTGTGTATGAGCTAGTATAATGTTAATTCCTATACTTGTATTTTTAAGAATGTATATAAACATGAAGAAATTCACAAATAATTGTAAAGTGTATATTTATATAACCTCATGATACTGACTGACGTGGAGATTTCTAAGATTTCATGTTAGATCAGAATCTTGCTAAAGGTTTCGGATAGGTACAGTAGTTCTTTTATATTACGACAAAAGCAGTGTTCTTAAGGATATTTATGTTTTACTTTTTAACTGTCTAATAAGATTGAAACATTGTTATGAAATCAGTAGTAGAAATTTTTTTCCAAGCATTTCTACTCAAAATTACTATTCTCATAAACTCATCGTCTAAACTGTACTTTATGAATTATTCAGTGATCATGTATTATTCAGAGAGGTTTGTTCATTACTTGTAACTCTAAATGGAATGAGTTAGTTTGTGAAGAGCAACAAAATTCATCTCTTGATTGCCAACAAAATTCTAAAAATGTCTCAGTTTCAAGTGTGGAAAGGGTGGGAGAGAAACTCAGAAACATCTTTTAGTTACCTGGAATGAGCTAAGCAGTGGATTCATGGATGATATGTAGGAAAGGAGAGTTCTGTACTTTGGGATTTTGATTTTGAGAGGACACTGCAGCGCTCCAAGGAAAGCTGCTAGGGTGCTCAGCATTTTAATCAGGTTTGTGCAGAATAGCAGAAAAGTAGTCCAGGTGCATAGTAGCACTGATCAGAGCTATAAAAGCTTGTATCTAGACTTAGGCACAGTTCTCCTGCTAAAAATGTGGGAAGATTAATAATAGGATATGGAAAATCAAGGAATGTAGTTGGTACTCAATTCAAATGTGGCTTTGTTCTGTGAACAAGTCTTTTTACTCTTTAAGAGCTGCCTTAGATGACACTCTCACCATGAATAAATAAATCGAGTTAGTTGAGGAAGCTTCCAGGAGTGCCCTCTACTGGTATCAGCTGACATAAAGGCTGAGATTGAATGCAGTATTGAATCACTTTTCCAACTTGCTTGTTGCCTCCTTAGCATAGATCTACACTTTATGTGCATTTGTGTGTGCATATATAAGTTTGTGTGCTTATTTTAATGGATTTTTAACTTAGCTCAGTTTTACAATTTTTACAGTTTTCTCATGCCTCGTGCTGATAACCCTGAGGTTTGCATAAGACTTCTTGAATGTGTTCATCAGTGCCTCAAGTCTTTAATGCACTTACATCACACAAGCCTTTTCAGTTGCTGTAAAAGTCTTTTATGTGATCATGATATTACTGAATTTTTAGTGTGTAAATGCGCTGAGTATTCTGGGGTTTGTTTTGGTTTTTAATGAGACTGACTCTTGCTCTTGCAGTTTCAGTTAGAATAAAAAAGTTCCCTAAGATTCTTTGACTAGTTTCAGTGTTGTACCTGATTCTGTCACTGCTGTACAGTGCAATGCGTAGCATAGCATGCCTCTGTCTGTGATATTTAGGTTTGTTTATGAGATTGACCAAGACAGAAAAAATACTGGAAAAAGCTATGGAAGAACATATTGATGTGATGACGGCCTGCTGCTGCTTTATAATATAGGTTCACAGTTTGTAGGTGTCGATACCCTGATACCAGCTGCTCAAATAACTGGTCTGGGACAATCTGCCCCCTGCTTAAATAGATGTGCATTTCCCTTGGTCACCAGTCTTTTATAGTTGTTGTCAATATTCTATCCCTGTGATAACAGATTTCTGCAGTTTGCTTTGTATGGGGAAAGTCTGTGGAAATTAAAGCTTCTGCACACCATGTAAAAGACTGATGCCCTTGATACAATATCTCTGATTTCTTTTGAGAGAAATAGTTCAGGTGGATTCTAGTAGCAATATCGATGCAGAAAGGTAGCAGTAAGATAACCTGGTAGTAATTACTCAGAGAACATCTGAGGGTTCCTGTACTCCCCAATCTACTTTTTCTTGATGTTCCTGACCATGTTGACTGTCTAGATGCCCTGCGAAGTCTGCTTTTTCTCCTTGAGTCTTTGGTAGAGAGGAAAAAGGTGTTGAGACTGAAGCTGACAGAAGTTATAATTAACTTTCTTGCAAGTGCCTTGTTAAGTTTTAATTATAAAGTGTGATTTTGTAACTCTTTCCTTGCCCCATCAAGCAATGAGTGTTTTTAGATAGAAAATTTACCTGAAGCTACCAACAGAGGAAAGGAGGATGGTTAAGCTACATCAAGCTTCTCTGGTAGACAAATGGTAGCCTAGGGACTTTAAAAGTAATATACCCAACTCTTCAATGTTATACCATCCAAATTTATCAGAAGTTATCAGGAGAGTATAGGCAATTAGGGAGAAAAGGAAGGAGGGACCAGTTAGTGATATAGTATCTTTGCTGCCACAGTTTCCAGGTGCCTTCAGGAAGGCTCTGAGGTGTAAACTATCTTCTTGACCTCTTCACTTTGGAAACACTAAACCACATCTTTTTTGGGGGGATAGGAAGGCAGGGATTCACAATTCAAAATGCAGTTTGATTTGGATTTTTGTATAACTGCAACATTTATTAAGTGTTGTACATTCTTCCAGAGTATTTTGTATAAGATTTGAGATTTATAAATGAAATAGCAAAATAATGACATTTTTGATGAATATTTAGGCAGTGGTTTTAGCTATCTGCTTTAAACTCTTTTTTTTAAAACTCTTTTTTTTCCCCTACTTTCTGTCTACAGTATGGATGGAGCAGATCTGTGTTTTGAAATTGTGAAGAGAGCAGATGCTGGATTTGTGTACAGTGAGGCTGTAGCCAGGTATGTATTATAATTTTTACTAATCCCACAGGAGGAATAGAAGAGAAAGGAATATATTTAGAAGTGGAAGTAATATAAATAATCCTGTTTCCCTGGTCCTATTATGAAAGTAATTAGCGTAATTAGAAGTAGAATTCCAGAGTGTTTTGTTATTTATTAGGTATGTATTTGGATGGAATTATTGAAGAAAATACTATTAATACTTTTTCACATTCAGTATTTAATTTCCTGTATTTACCTTTTAATGGATCTGTCATATGACTTGACCTGATAGGAGTGAATTTTATTGGTCTTGCTAGGTTGAGGGTGTTGTGTTTTGTTATTGTTATTTTGCATTTTCTTGGGGGTTTTTTTGGGTGGGAGGGATGAGGAAAAAGATATTGCTTTGTTTTTAAGCAACTATTTCCCATGTGGCTGCTTCAGCTTTTTGCTTACTACATATACTAAAATTCAAATGAACATAAAATTTATTAAAAGAAAGACGATAAAAAACAGTTAAATGTTTTATTTTGTTGTTTTTGTTTTTTGGAAGTGCTTCGTTCCCTTAAGTATCACTAGAACTCAGACTTGGTGGTTGTTTCCTTTCAGTCAGAATGATTTTTTATCATCTGGTGCTACATTAGGTGAGATTCCATGCATACATGCTGGGGAAAATAAGTACTTAGGCCTTTCAGTGAGGGAGCTCCAAAGAAGTCATGTGATGCATCATTCTAGAAGGAGTGGAAGTTACATTGAAAGGTGCAGCTGGGAGACTTCTTAAATCATAGCAGAGAAAATTCTGTGAGAGGATTTGTATATGATCAGATCAGATTGACACTTTGAGAAAACGTCCTGTTTTCACTGAAAATGCCAGGGTCTCCTTTACATACCACTAACATTTGAGTGCCTCTGGGATGTATGAAAAATCAATTTATTCTTCTAGTTATGCTATATGCTATTCTTATAGAAGATAGTGTCATTAGTTTTGCTGGTGAAGAAAGCGTTATGTCAGGAATGAGAATGCTAGGAAATTCCATTTCTGTTTTTGAGGAGTCAGGGGAGGGTGATTGAACACTGAAGAAATTTGCTCAGAGAGGTTGTGGAGTCTCCATCCTTGGAGACAGACAAAACCCAAGGAGGCATGGTCCTGGGCAAGCTGATTAGTTGACCTTGATTTTGACCAAAGGGGTTGGACTAAATAATCTCCAGAGGATGCTTCCATCCTCATTGACTTTTCTCAGGGTAACTCTGCTGTCATAAAATTATTTTATAATAAAACTGTTGTAGTAGAAGCTATTATTCTTTTTACTTTCATTATCAGTTTTTCCATTATCATTTAGGTTTTTGTATCATTCCTTCTTCATTTACAGATTTTCCGTGTATCATTCAACAACAGTTTTGTCATCTTACTGTAATTGGAAATAAGTGATTTTCACAGTTTAAAAAAAAAAACTCTTAAGACGTTATATTTTCTAACAATAACTTTTGTTTTATAGTAAATTTGTAAGTGTGTGAATTTTCCATTTAAAAATCTATTGTGTCATTCAAAGTAAAAATTAGGATTGTTTATAGATTTTTAATAGCAAATTTATTTTGTCCAGAAACAAAACCTTTTTACCAGAATACTTTCTTTATTTCTCATTGGGCCTTAGTGGCCCAATGACAGTTTACTGTACATGATAGAAGAGTGTCAAGAAGGGAGGTAGAGAAATGATCCTAGTACAGTCAGTTTTGTTGGAGGCTTCTTTTGATATAGGGGAAGAAAGAAGTTAGTCTTTCATCTGCCTCAGGCAAGTCAAAATCTTGGTTCTTTGCTTCTATTTGGCACTCATAGTCATTTTTTCCTATCTGTGCTACATTATAAAAAATACTTTGAGAGTTCCTGGGTTCTTGGTCATGTGAACAAAATTGCTGAATATTTCAAACCTTTACGTAACAGAAAATGGAGATTTTCTTTACTAATTTTCCCTCAGTTTCAGTCAGAGTAGCCCTGGAACTTCAAATTTTTGTTATTATTATAAACATAGCCCCTTGTGCATTAAGTGTATTTTTAACAGGAAGTCGGTCAGTTATACAGTTAGACTCTTGATTGGTTTAGAGTATGTGCATAATAACTTTTCCTGCAGGTTTGTCATGTGTGATGTATTTGGTTTTCACAGTCATTACATGAGACAGATATTGGAAGCCCTGCGTTACTGTCATGATAATAACATAATTCACAGGGATGTGAAGGTAAGGCTTTTTTTTTTTTTTTTTTTTTTCCTCACCACAACAATACAAGCTACCCAAATTTTGATAACTTTTGTAATATAGAGGAACGTGGGAATAGCATTTATGGGAGCTCTAATGTGCATGTTTGCTCGTAAATGTGTCTTAATGTATATGTGTCTTAATTAGCCTATGGCTAGTACTGTCAAGACGGAACATTTAGGAGGTACACGTGCATTTGACTGCAGCTTACTTTAAAGTTAAAGTCAATTTGTTTTCTAAATTTTGAATATTTGTATCATATCTGCTTACATTTTTTTTTTCCTTTGGTATAATTTAACTGCATAAATTAAACTGTTATTGGTGGATTAATGGCATCATTTTGAATGCATAATGACAAAATTCAGCCACACTAAACCTTCAGAGAGATTTATTAATTCTTAAATGCTACAATATTCATGGTACTACCTACTTTTGCCAACAGTTTCTAGACATTTGTTACAGCGAAAACTTGTCTAATACAGTTGAGTTTGGGAGGAGAAGTGCAGTTTTTACGAAGTCTTTGTATGTAGAATCTTTGAGTTTGCAACTTTTTTATATGGTTTATGGTATCAGCTTATCCTAAAGTACTGTCACATTAAATAATTGGGAGTTTTAATCTAGCCACTTGAGTTTGAGTGTAATTTCAGTACATACATATTCCTTGTAATTTCATTCACTAAGATCTTGGTTACCGTAATAGTTTGTTTCTATCCAGATTGAGCCAAGTACTGTATAGCAATTAGTGAAATATCTAACGAGGACTGATAGGGTGCAGTGTGAGGTTCCAGTGAGTAGAGAGGACAGAGAGGGAGAGGTGGCTCCGTGCACCCTCCAGGTGATCTGCGTGGACATCGAACTCTTGGGTTACTTTTAAGCAGTTGTTTGGTCTCAGGTGTGCAGGCATTGTAGGCCTTTCACCAACACCTTTTTTTCTTTCCCTTTTTTTTTTTTTTTTTTTTCCTCATTTTCCTCCAGATAAATAAAAAAAACTATTCTACATAGTAGAGTTTTGTTTTAAGTTTGTTTGATATCTTAAAAGTTTGATGCAGTGAGAGTTTCTAAAGGTGTCAGTCGCTTATTGTTTTGTCTTGAAGGTTCTATATTCTAATTCTAGTTAACTTAGGACACCTATGATACTCTGTGAGAGTTTTAGACTTAACCAAATCTTTGCATTGCTTTGGTATCCTGAAAGTTACATCTGTTTTTGTTGGACTGTGTTCTTCAACAACAATAAAATTCAGTGCCAATGGCCTCATTCAGTAGAAAAGGAATTTTGCAGCCTCACCAGACTTAAACCTTAAAAACAATGTCTGTTTGATTGTTTTTATTAAAAACACTAATTTTTGGAAATAAAAATGTTTAGTTACATTGAGTTACGCATTTTTAATCTTCCTGTCTGAAGTGAATGTGACTTCATAGATACAGAGACACATAAACACACACCAGATCATGTTTATTCTTGGCAAAAGCTGCGTAGAAATACCAATGCCATAGGTTTGGGTGTACAGCATTAAGTTAATTGCAGTATCCTGGCTGTAGATGTCACTGTGGGTGTTGTTTTAAAAGGAAATAGTCTAACTGACCAATTATCTAAGCAGCTGAAAGGACTTCAATTAGGAATACTTCGGTCTGTTCTAGTCTGATGCCAGAGACTTCACTAGACTTCTGAAAGTACAAGATCTACTAGAGCCTCGGGAACACTGTGTCTGCATCCTGTATGGTCTGCTCCTGTATGGTCTCGGCCTCCCCTCCTATGCCAGAACAAAAACACGAAAAACTTGCTCAAGACGGTTTCTGCTTACTGTTTATAGTAAGAATCTATTTATAGAATGCTTACTATTTTCTTCAGTTATCTGTGAAAAAAGTCATTTACTGAGCAATTGTACCTTTGCTTCATCTTCGCTTTCTGCAGTGCTGCATTCTGCACCTACTGCTTGGAACTTGCATCTTACTATAACTAGAGCAGAAAAATCCTAGTGCAGGAGGTTGGAAAACTCAAGGCTAATATTCATCAGAACCATGAATCTCAGAAACATTTTCCTTTCACTAAATTTTACTCCTAGTATGCCAACTTGATAAAACATGATTCAGCCATTCTCTTTATTCTTTCAAGGCCTTGCTATATCAAACAGAGAGCTTCAGAAAGTAGCAACACTGAAATGGTCTTTTTTTGATACAAAATGTTCTTACGGAATAGTTTATACAGAATTGTGCTTATGTAAAAGAATAAAAAAGGGGAGTAGGAATAATGTAGGTCTGAAATGAAGTGTCTTCAGGGAAAAGAAAAAGCAGTAATATCTCTCTTCAGCTTTTAACTGTAAGATATATCACTAATTATTGAGCTTCCTTAAGTTGTACGCTGTATAGAACCAAGAATCATTATGGCTGGAAAAGACCTTTAAAACCATCAAGTCCAGCCATAAGCCCATCACTCCCAGGCCTACATGTCCCTCAGCACCTCATACACATGTTTCTTGAGCACTGCCGGGGAGGAACGGTGGCTCCACCATTTTCCTGGGCAGCCTGTGCAAAGGCTTCACCACTCTTTCTGTGTAGAAATTTTTCCTAGTAGAATTATTTGATAACTATTTGAAAAGATGAAAGTGGTATTCTTGCTGTAAATAATTGGGTTTCAGTGTTTCCAGGTCTTGTGAAGCTTAATGTGGTGTTAGACTGCCTAAAGCCAGATTTTGTCTTTGTTGCAGCCACGTTTGGTCAGTACTGAGTGTTTTGAGTTGTTAGATTCTTAGTGTCAGGGGAAAAGTTTTTATCTTGTCTTGACACGATAAGTGATTCAGAAGAATTTAATCACATCAAGAGCTTTAGTGATTAGGTTTTTATCCATTTCTCACACCAGATAGTGGGTCGTGTGATTTCCATGTAGTTTGAGAGCGTGTATATGTTCGTGTGATGTATAACTGATACACAGTTGTCAGTCAAGCTTGTTTACTAAATATAAGCATACAAGATTTTAATTGTAAGTTTATTTCAGTAGGCACAAAAGTTTGTTTACAATGTGTGATCAGCTAAGGAGATGAAACCGCTAAAGCATAAATGCAGATTCTGCCTTTTCTGTTTTTAAGATTCAATTCAGTGTAAAAGCACTTTTTCCAGAGAGTAGGGCTAAGCAGTATGAACTGTTCGGTGGCACGCGCAAATCTCGGTCTGCGTGATCTGAGACTTGATCTGCCAGTAGATTTACATGCTGATTTACGTGTTAGAAGTAACTGAATTAAGCATGCAAGTTCTCAGAGCACATTCAGGTAACGCTATCTTTAGTCTAAACTAATTGTGATCAGACAACTAAGTTTTGGCCAGTGAAGTTCAAGGCTCCTACACGTCTGCTTTTGGGTACACCTAGAAACTGAGTAAGGCTTGTGGTAGGGGAGCTGCACGCATGTATATATTTATTCATTTATCTGTGTGCTTATGAATGCAAATATATATTCAAACATATTTCAAGTAGCCTGAATAGAAACTGTTCTTTAATACCCTTTCTCTTTTCAATCTTTGAATAACAACATGGGCACCTTCTGGGGGCAAATAGTAACAGTTGGCCTTTTTTTTGTGTTCTCTAGAAGTTATTAGGTCTTTCAGATCCAGTAGACATCTGGTTTGTGTAGATTTTGTTATATACCCAATTGTTAAAAGATATTGAGGTTTCAGAATAAATGGCAGAGATAGAATTAGGGTTTCCTGTCTAGTTTTGATGCATCTTCTTCTGAATATTCCTCCCAGAGTAATCCTCACATACTGTGTTTTTCTGAGAAACATTCCCTTGTTCAACAGAGAAATTAAAAGAGGCCCCAAGAGTAAGGTATCCACTGGTTTTTTTAACTCCATATTCTAGGCAAGTTTGGCCTACATTTTTCTTTTCCCTCCCCTAGAAATGAATTTTGCTTATGTAATTCACAAGTCACTTGCTAGCTTTGAGTCAGCATAGGGATGTCTGAGCAGTGCCAGAAGTTTTAGCATGAGCGTGTTTTGCTGAAGTATTTCTCTGCCTCAGTCTTGATTCTCTGTTTTGTGGGATTTTGTGTCCCTGAACTATTCTGTAAAAGCCTGGGGCAATGTATTAAGTGATTTTTAGTTTCTCAAATGCCTGTACTGTGTAAAAGCTTTCCAGCAGTGAAATCAAGAAAAAAAAAAATCAAGAAAAAGTGTGATGCAGTTTAAAAATTTGAAGGATATATCATACAGGAAAAGAAGTTAAAAGTATATGTCATTTCATCATCCTCAGAGGAATTATGGAGTTCTTCAAGAATCTATTAGAAAATTACATTTGATTGCTAGTTTCTACAGTTTTGTCCATCATCATCTCTTTTTCATAATTTCAGCACTGGGGAACAAATGCCTGTGACCAGGAAAGTGGAGAAAGAATGACGTGAGGCTGTCTTACCACTCTGTATTGAGAATTCCCTCCTGAGGCACCCTGCTGAGATATCCTGTGAATAGTACTCATTATAAAAGGAACTTAAAGATGAACAGAAGTCACAGGTGCTCGTTTGCGCTTGTGCAATGTAGAAGCTCAATGATTCTAAGCTGGTTTGCTTACCCAAACATATTGCTGCCGGTCTAGAAGCAGCAATCTAAGCAACACCGTGCTGTCATGAGACCTTAAACTGCCCAATTTAATCCCAGTTTAGGCATCTTGCCTTTGGCTGTATTGCACAGTAAAACACACACCCACACAAACCGTTTTTCCATGCTCATAAACTCTGTTCCTAGAGCAGTATTCCTGCAGGGTTTTGTAGTGTTACTCCCTGGAGTTGCTCACTTAAGGTTTATTCCCAAAGCCGTTTGATAAACATCACATGGGAATCCTGCACTAGAAGTGAATACCAAATTATTTTCTGATGGGTAACATTATATTAAATAAAATACCATGTTCCTGTGATTTTTCTGTCTTTTTCAGTTGCCTGTTTATTGAACTTCTGCAGAATACGAGGTGTCAGATGATAGGCGGTCTTTGGGCTCTCCCCAGGGAAGTTCATGCCTGCTGGCAGTAGGGTAGGAGACCTATCCAATATTTAGCGGCAGCATATGCCAATCTTACGAGTCAGTTTAGTGTGTCTGTCATGGAACTGAGTAACTGAAGACAGAATAGCTCACTGAATTTTATTACTCAATACTGAACGAGTGACTGGACTTCTTCAAATACCTAGTGTTCCACAGCACGGTCTATGGCCAGTGAACAATTCCTTTTAGTCTTAGTTGCAGAGAAAAGTCAGGATGGGAAAAGACTGTTAATTAATCTCAAGTGTCTTCCATTGAATTGATCAAAATCTCTACTTAAGTTGCAAGGATATTGTAATTTCTGTAGCAGAAAAAATAAAAACTCCTGTGCTTCATACTCCTAATAAAAAAACAGTGCTTACTGGTTTTGTATTATTGTATTTTGTATACCAAGAAGTGATAATTGGCATTTATGTCTTCCCAATTAAACCGTAGCATTTACATGACAAGACTAGTCTGTGTGTAGAAATTCTGTGATTTTTTTTAAATTCAAATAGTACTAGATATTAGAAATAACTGCATGTATGCATTTCATCTTTTTTTTTCCCCCCTCAAATTTTGTGTATTCAAATCTGTTGCAGTGTTGTAGATCTTTTGTGTTAATTTCATGCAGTTGTCTTCTATAAGGCTGAGAGGTCGTCTTTAAGGCTGAGAGAGCTGGGCCTGTTCAGCCTGGAGAGGAGAAGGCTGAGAGGAGACCTCATCAGTGTCTATAAGGACCACAAGGGAGGCAGTGAGGAGGATGGGGCGGCCTCTTCTCAGTGGTGGCCACTGATAGGACTAGAGGAAACGGCCACAAACTGAAGCACCAAAAGTTCCACAGAAACTTAAGGAAAAATTTCTTGCCAGTGAGGGTGACAGAGCCCTGGAAGAGGCTGCCCAGAGAGGCTGTGGAGTCTCCTTCCCTGGAGATCTTCCAAACCCGCTTGGACGCAGTCCTGAGCCACGTGCTCTAGGGGACCCTGCGTGTGCAGGGGGTTGGACTAGATGATCTCTAGAGGTCCCTTCCAGCTTTAAGGAGTCCATTATTCTACGATAAACGACCTGGATTTAAATGTTATTTTGAACAAAAAAATGCTTATTGGATTAACCTGTGTTAATTTACCTTTGAGGTGAGAATTATATATTACTTTTATATGAATACAGTGTACTGAGCACACAGAGGCTCTGTACCAATTATGTAGCCTCTGCTGAAGCTGCTCATTAAATATAACTACTATGGGTAACATTCTTGGGGAAAAAAAGATTTCCTGACCAACCTGCAGAGCACATAAAATGTGCAGCTTTTAAACATTAATTCAAATACTTGTGCAAGGCCACAAGAGATCTCCCAATCTCTGGATCCTTCATCCATCTCCCAATGCATGTTGGCAGTTGCCATCAAAATTTTCTCTTCTGTTTCATCCTGTTGCAGATTTAATTTCCATTTTTTCTTAAGTCTCTGATAAATAGTTTAGCCAGTCCAGAGAAAAAACATCTGTTTTTTTTTTCTGTCCTATTCTTTGATGTGAAGGTAGCTACTGTCTGAAAGCTGGGAGTAATGAGAGAGCGCTGTGTCCTCCACTTCAGCCTAGTTTCAGCCTTCTTCCCTGACTATTTAGATAGAAAACACTGTTCGTAGGTAAAATAGAAAGTAGGTCTTTGCTTTGCATGGATAAAATGATAGTGCACAGTTGAGTACATAAGCTACTTGGATTCACTGGATGCACGTGTAGGATTTATGTCTGATGTTGATCTAGTAAGCAAGATCACTTAAAAATAACACAAGTAATTTTTTTTCATTTTATTTAAATACTTATTTTACATAGAAGTCTTGATATAGGTGGTTAAAATGAGTTTATTGATAGTCATATTCCACTGGCATTTTTCCATCTTTGTTCCTAGTTGGGGGCGTCTCTTCAGTAAAAATATCATCTGTACATTTGTGGTGTGTTGGTGTGGATTTTCTAAAAAGGCTGTAGAGACTTTTCTTAAATGTTTTATCTAGCAAAAGAGTTATAAGTGGATCTAAGCTACTCTTGGCAGCAGCAAGACAAGTGAGGAAATTTTTAATTTCCACTAGATAGTTTAACCTTGGGCAGTCTTTATTTGTAAGCAGAACATAAAAAAAAGGCCTGAAAATGTGATATGGAAGAAAGCAGACAGTTAATATTATCTGAATGATGAGAATGTTTCTCTTGACTGTTTTGTAAATTAGATGTTTCTTGCCAATACAGGTATTTTTTTGTATTTTACTGAGATGTCTGGTAAGCGAATAGTATGACATCAATACAGTTATAAAAGATACAAAAAAACATGCAGTAGCAACAGAAGCTGCAATCTTTGTGGTATATTCACCAGATTCTACCTTGATATTATAGCATTTGTGAAATTCTTGCCCAGGCTTTGCCTCAGCATCATACGTTATAGCTATTACAGTTGCACACAGCACAGTAATCCATATAGTGATACACAAGTTTCTAGCGAATTTTGGCTGACGAAACTTTTCGAGTACACGTCTGTAAAAGCTTTTATTAACTGTCTGAGAGAACTGTGTGAAGTCATTTCTTTTCTTCAGTGTTGCATACTGACTGAGAGCAGTTGAACATAAAATGGTAATGGTTACATACATATTGACGTGCATAACAACAGTTCCGGGGTGATTTGCTATTCTGCATATGGCAGAATCATACGGCCACTGAAACCCACTTGCAAAGTAGGCTGCCAGAAAAGGCATAGTACTGCATATGAGTAAGTTTGCAGCAACAAGATTTGCCAGGTAAATGTACTGTGTTCTTTTTTGTGTTGTAGGTATTTTCCTTGAAAATATCCAAGCAGAGAGAATATTTCCAAAACTGCCGGTAGTAAATAGGATAGAGTAGATGACTGGTAGAGCTACGGTAGTAGCTAACGATGGCTGAAGACATGTTGAATTTCTCATTTATGCCAGTTTTCCTTGAATGAATGGGCAGAGCTGAAACACAATTGAACGAATTATTTTTCTGTAACATGCATCTAGCTTCTCTTTTAATTGCTGTTCTTGTTTTAACTGTTCCCTTTTCTCTCCGACTTTTCAGTATTACTAAATCCTTTGTGGCCATCTTGAATTTGCATGATGTTACTCCTTGAGCATTTTCTCACTGACAGATTTTACAGGGAAAGCTCACCCATATCAAAACCCCAAGATTCTATATGCATAGAGTCTTGTAATTTAAATGAGGAAGCAGATGGTTTAAGCTGGGGCCTGAGAATATCTTATGTGGTCTCACTTTTTCTTAATCTTTTTGAACATCTGTAGCCAGCTTCGGAAAATACTTTTCAACCATTTTAAGTTAAATATGCAAAACAAATGCAAAATATTACTGTAATTGCAGATACACAGAGTATTCCCTGCCTTCATTTAAGAAATACAACTTTATTGTTGTATTCTTGTGTATGAGAATCACATATCACTATATGTGATTCTGAAATCTGGCTATGTGCATTTATTTTCTGCAGACTGTAAACACCATCAGAAGCTAATGACACTTTGTTCAAACTATATTCTTAGACATATATTTTGCATAAACAATCTAGTCTCTATTTCTAAATATATGAAATGATTGCTGAAAATAGAAATATAGTAATTTTTTCCATGTTCAGTTTTCAGTTTATTCTTAATTTATAGACTGTAAATAAGAAATAAAATTTATTTGGTGTTTAAAGCTCTTTATAATGACTGCATACAAAAAATAAAGATTTCAGTTTACTAACCTGTGGTGAAGATAGATTCTCTGCATGTACAGATATAAATTTACTGACATGTGTGCTAGTGAGCTTTTATTCCATATAAAAGCATATGTAAAAAAATTCTAAGGGATTCTTATAAATTGACAATACTCTTTTTTTGAAGCAGTTACAAGAAACTGAACTCAAATACTGAAGAGCATTCTGTATAACTATGATAAAAAAACAGACACCAAGTAGATTAGCCAAATATACATACATGCTGATTAAATTGTCTGTGTTTTACAATTTGAAAATTAACAATATTGTAATTGTTTAATCTTAGTATAAGTCTCATATAGATGGTTGAGACAAAACTCATTACATTTTTTTTTTATCCCAGTGAGTTAAGCTCACAAACTAACTTGATTTAGTTATTTAGAAATCTAATGTTCATTTTGGTGGGACAAAATGCCCACACTTTGTCAGGTGAAAGAAAGAAATATCAATTTAACCTTACCTATGCAAGCTGCAAGCACCTTCCTTTGCAGGGAGGGAATATTTCTGTTTGAAGCAATTCCTTTATATCTCCGCTGCTGCAATGAAAAGGATGATATTTACTTAAATCTGGAAAGTACATTTAAGTACCTGTCCATCATAGGTAGGTTTTCAGAATTTATACCTTTCATTTATAGAGTCAGCAAGCAGCTAAGCATTGCAAGTTCAAACCTAAAGATGTGGTCTGTGTAACAAAGACTTTGAAACTTGATCCAGATGTAACTCCATTAGAAGAATGAAGAGAAGGAGGTAGTGTAGAAGAGTGATTGCAACAGCCTTTTGCCTAAGAAGCTATGGCACAGAAAGCACTTGCAGGGTTGGTACAGAGCTTTCCACCTTTGTGGGTGGGGGAATGGACACTGTCGTTCTCTTTAAGACCGCCCACTTCCCAGAATGGAGAAGAAAAGGTATTTTATGAGTGAAAACTGTCTTCTATGCTGTTTCACTTCACAAAGGCAACTGGCTATTCCGGTAAAGCCCACCTGTAAAGAGTTAGTATCTGTATCCACAGTTAAGGTTTAAGTATGAATAGGTTACATACGTCTAGTTAGGTGATAGATTTTGTGGAAGTAGTTTACAGCTGAGGTGCTACTCTAGGATTACCAATCAGCTCGGGAAAGCTCAGTGTCTTTCTGTACAAAGAAACTAATATTTTGTACAAATGATCCAGAAGTCTGCACAAGGTAGCTTTCCCACTCCATGAGAAAGTTTTAATCACAGATAAAGCTCAGTTTTACAGAGCTCAACACTTGATTTTTGTGTTTGTTTTTCTGTCGGAAATGTCTGTGGTTGTGAAGTATGGCTTTTCATCAGCTATAAATAAATTCCTTTTTGAGAACAGAGAAGATACTACATAAAAGTATCTGCAGTATTGGTAAGATCCTTGTTTTGTAAGTTTTGCCTTGTGTTTAAACATTCACAGTGAGAATACACTTGAGTGATTTACTGTGAATTTTATTGTTCAGTTTCTTTTTTTTTGTGTATATATATATGTATTTTTCTTCTAAAATGATGGGTATGGATGCTGGCCTCCTATTTAAACAATTAAATTTAAGTGAGAGAAACTTATTGTGGCATATTAGTAATTAGTTTGTAATACTGCAGTTAGTTTGTGTGCACTTTACATCTTGTTCCTCTTAGGCTTAGTTACACTTTGAAGAGTACTGGTTGTGTGTATTTTTTTTTCTTTCTCTTTTGAATGCATATTTGTATTTAAAAGCTGTTCTAGTAGAATCTTTGAATTCAGAAACAAGAAAACCATGAGTTATGATCACAAAATCTTAAATACTACAGGCTACAGCTAACTACAGCTAACTATTTATAATAATAAACCCCTCTGGTAACTATAATTGCTCGCACTGTTTTTGGCCTCTGGGTATGAACTCCTCTTAGAAAACTTCCAGAATGTATTGTTATTCAGTTGGTTATAACCTGTAGTACTTAAGATTCTGTGCCTATAATTTATGAGATGGGAGGAGGCATAGTGCTCAAGTTTTTTCTAAACTATTGTATGGTGATAGATTTTTATATTGAATTATAATCTATCACACTTTGTTTTGGAACTATTTAGTAATATAGATGGCAAAGAAATGGAACATTATAAATGAAGGAAGAAAAAAACAGACTTATATTTTTGATCCAAGTAGTAAGTACCTTCACTGAATATTCTTTTAGTGGCCTATTTCGCTTTTCCTAACTTAGAAATAGTTTATTTAAATACCTTAAATATGATGGTATTCAAACAGTACAGATGTGTCATTTATGCAATTAATTAATGAGTTGTCCATAATGACTTCACATACATTCTTTTACCTTAATATTGTACCCATGGCTTTTATTCTTTGACTGTTATAACATGAGCAAAGGTGAATGTTTCACAGGTTCCCGGTAGTCTTTTACACAGACAAACCACAAAGAAAAAAATGCATCTCAGATTGGAAAACTTGGGTTAAATAAAAAACATCTTACCAAATTTTTGTGCTGCAGGTCTTTAATGCTAAATGCTGCGTACATTTTTGTTTTTCCCAGTGCAATTCATTGTGTGGCCTCCAGAGGTCTCCTTTACTGTACTTGCTTTTTTTTCCTGTAACAAAAATAAATAAAAAAAAATCTATATTCATGACATTAAAAGTAAAAATTATCTTTAGAGTCTGTTTTTATATGAAAACTGTATTGATCATTATAAACAAATGGGAATCTTTTACTATGCTCTACTGTACTTCTCCATTTTTTCAAATTAGATATATTTGTGTTAACAGCATTTTGATTTTTTTCCTATGTATTTCTTAAGCTTTTGTGAAAAAGTGAAAAATTTTTTTTTAGTGGCAATAAAAGTGAAACTGTTACTGAAACGACAGATTTTATTAGCTGCAAGCAGGGGATTTGAAGCTGCAAAATGAATTGCCTGGGGATTTGTTGTTCTGCATATTTATATGGGTGTCTTATTCAAAGCAAAATTTTATTCCAGGTATAATCCCGGAGTTATCAATGACATAAAAGTGAATATCTGTAAAAGCAACATAAATTGATTATTCTGCAACATTAGTAGTCTTATTTCTAACAAAGATGCTGCTGAAGCTGTGTGCTATTCAAAGGCTGCAAATTGTGCAAATGAAATATCACATTTTTATTTACTACCTGCCATTTGAAATGTAAAAAAGAAGAGGGGGTGGCAGGCTGAATGATTTATCAATCTCTTGTACTGGTGACCTTCTATGGGCATATAAATGGAATGATTTTCATGCTGTCATTCAGCTAAAGACAGGCCTGGTAAGCACTACTAAGAACAGGAGCAAGAAACACTATTAAAGTGCCAATAGTGTGGTTACTGCATACTTTGGTCACAGCATATGACCAAATATCACATATATATGGTCACAGCATAACTTTCAGCAGACCTCCAAAGATGGTTCAAGGCTGTTTCTTTTTCAATAATGTCAGATTTGTAAAGCCTGACATTTTACCTTCAAAGCTGGGACAGGTTTTATTGTTGGTGGTCGGGTTCTTTTAAGGAAAAAGAAAGAAAAAAAAGCTTGCAGATTAAATATGATGATCTAGTAGATACCTGCCTTTGGTTTTTCATTCAGTAGGTATCATCTCCCACGTGACAATGCTGCTTAGCTTCAAATCCCGTTCTGAGCCTGTTCGTACATTTGGTCTCTAAGCATGGACGTCCACAATTGTGGAATTCTATAATGAGTTAATTCCACTTGTTTGATTGTTGTGGAGACTTGTTTGTCATTCTAACCATTGTTCCCGTACTCTGATGTTTAGGTCAGAGAACATACAGTTGTTCCTCATCCACTCTTGCATGCCGTACCTGACTTCATAGAGCTGTTGTGTCCTCCTTCAGATTTTAATTTCTGAGATGAAGAGTTGTTGTGTTTAATGTATTCTTGTGTAGACTCTCATAAATTATAAAAAGGCACAACGATGACTTCTCCATTCCTATTCTCATAATTTTATCAGTTCTTTTGCTGTTGCTTTTGAGTGCAGTGCTGATACCTGAAGACTACCTAGCTTTGACTACCTTGTACTGATAAACTTTGTGATCCCATCACTCTCACTCATTCCAGGTTGTAGTATTTAACTTACTCATAAACAAGTCCACATGCAGATTCTTGGGAAACATCCTGAAGTAAAAAGACCACATGTTTTTGGCCTTTCTTTCCAATTTTTTATTTCAGGACTTCTCAGCTTCTCTAGAGAACTAGACTGTACTTTCTAAAAGTTCATTAAAAAGATTTGGGACGCGTTTGCTTTTTGTTGCCCATGTACTGAAGCTGATTTAAGTGATAGGTTATGTGATTAATTGATTTGCTACTGAAATGCTTTTAAAGCATTTTATCAGCTAGTGTGTGGACCTGTGAAAGCGTTACTTGTCAGTATTTCTTCTGAGATGGTTTTCTTCTAAATGGTCCAAGACTTCACCCGTTTTTAGTGCACAAGACTGCATTGATGCTTTGTCCCCGAAACCTGTAAAGAATGCCTGTAGTATAGAACATGTCTGATCAATACAAATAAATATTTGCAGATTTACCTGTGTATAAAATATGTGATAGCTTCAACCATTAAAATTCTAAATTCTCTAGGCAGAATAGACTGCCTAATGATATCTGTATGATGGGCCGGAACACAGTGGGTTTTTTGGTTGCTTGCTTTTTGTTGTTGTGGTTGTTGTCGTCATTGTCCTGGGAAACACATTGCTGCTTGCTTTTGGCTTTATATACCTCGTTTGTAGCATTGAAATTCTACACTATTCCTTCCTCCAAAGACATCTCAGTCCGTTTCTGCAATTGTGCAGTATCCATGGATAAGAATCCATTTAATGAAAATTCTTGTTTAAATGAATACATACTTTAAAAGAATTTTAGATTGTTATAGTTTATCCAAGTCCTCCAGTGGCCTGGTGATCAGTGTTGTCCAATACAGCAAAACTTGGAATACAGCAAAAACAGATAAGAAAAGAATGCTGACATAGGGCCTGTGTCTGCGCATCTTAGTTTATCTGAACATCTGAGCTGATGTGACTTGTTGGACTATTGTAATGCCTTCAGGACAAGAAACATGGTGTTTTTTGGCATTATGCGAATATACTGTGTGAAGCCAAGACAGTTCCTGCTCCAGTGTACGTATAATAGCGTAATGAGATAATACATAAGAGATTCTGAAAAGGCATAGCACAAGTTATTGTGAGAATAAATCAGAAATTATTGTAAATCTTAAATAGTTACCAAGATACTTTTACAAAAACTAAATGTTTATAAAAATAAGCCCCTTGCAAATTAAGAAAAGCCCCACACTGTGCCTTTTCAAAAGCATGACAAAATACACTTGAACTTGTTGAACTAACCAAATCTGGATGAAGTAAAATCACACTGAAAATCAAACTAAGGTTATAACTAGCAGAGGTGAAATTTTAAGTCTACTGTGTTTAGTGTGTTTTATCAGTAGTTTGTAAGACCAGAATATTGTACAGTAATAATAAGAATTTCCATGTTTTCTTATAGATTTGACCTAAAAAGTCACAAAATATATTAGAGAAGTTTTAAGTGGTCATATTAATAGTTATATCAGCCTTTGTATCCAGCTTACCTAAGCCATATTACTTGTCTCTGTTTAGAGTAATGAAACCTTATTTTGTAGAACTAGCATCCAATATCTGATTTGTTCACCTTCTGACATGTCATGCTAGACAGATAAGTTGTTCTTTGTATAATCACTTGTCACTGCATCTCTACCACCCTCCTTCCTCACATGTGTGTGTGTGTCGTCGTCGTCATCGTCGTTCCCCCCCATCCCGCTTAAATGATGGAACAGTTTGAAATTTTTAGTTTTTGTCTGAATGAATAAGCCTGCTTGGTTTTACTCTGAGAATATAATTGCATGTTGTATTAATTTTTACAGCACATCAGCAGTTATCAAAGTTCTTTTAGTCACGTGACAGCAGAATTTTCTCTGCTGGGGGAACGTGCAATTGAAATGAATGGCTTTGGAGGTCTCTAAGGCATTAGGCTTAAGAACTAGGGGTCTGAACAATGGTCAGAGCTGATGCTTCAGAAACTCACAAGAGCTGATTTTCTTCTACTGTAGCTGCAGTTTCCAGATCTAGGCACCAAAGTTTGAAGGATATCTTAGATTACTAAAGATACCCTTTTATCTTCTCCCCTTTGTGACCCTTGTGACCTTTCCTAACTCGTTGCTTGCTTTTGTTAGGATATTTGACCTTGACATTCATAAAAATGTTGGAAATATAATAAAGGGCTTAGAAGGCTTGAATATTTTAAATATGCTGTTTAATAAAACAAAGTATGTCTTCTGTAATGATAACTGAATTAATGGCTGTGTTGCTCATTGTAAGCCATGCTAAGCTCATTGTTAAGCCATGTATGTTGTTAAATTCTCAAATATTCGCCTGAAAAAAAGTAGTTCTATAAAATGCAGTTTAAACTCTTATCTGTTTGAGAATTATTAAAACAGAGAAATATAGGAAATTTGTGATAAGTAACATAGCTGCTTTGAATACGACACAAAAGAATTACTTTTGCAGCATTCATGTTATTTACATTCTTATTATCTTATTATGTATGTACAAGATTCCTTATGTATTATGTATTATAATCTTATTATATATGTACAAGATTCCTTATATATGTAGGTTAAAACCACTTTGTGGAAGTCTCCGCAAAGAGTTAGTGTTCTAGATTAGTCCAAAAGAAGATATCTGAGATTACTTTCTTTATCCAAGAAAACAAAATGGGAAACTTCCTTAAAGTTAACTACTCCTAAAGAGTCACTTCTCCTTTTCGTGAGCAGATTTCTCATTTCTCAACAGGAGGACAGAAGCGGGATTAGTAGCTGTATAGTATTGCTTGTCTTAAGTTGATGTTCCAAATTGACAAAGAGAAGCCATTATCCATAAACTGTAATGATCAAATCAGAGACGACTTCTTTACAGAACTTGAATAGGGAGTGATGGTAGATAATCGCTCTTGAGTATATTGTCCAAGCTGCATTTCTGAAGTGCTTTCTAAATTTACACTTGAATCCCCATGAAGTCTTTTACAAATAAGTTGGAGTACAGTCTTACGCACACTTCTGGACATTAGGAAGTACATAACTGGGTCTAAGCAGCTGTTAAAAGATGAAAATATAAGCATAACCTCATTGCATTTGTGAATGATCTCCTTCCAATAACAAGATGGATTTTGTAACTGTGAAGTAATGTAGACGAATCGGAACACATGATAAGGAACAAAACATATGGTGAAAATGATCAGTACAATGAAAGAATTCCTTGCTGTCTGGGTGTATTTTCCTGCATTAGGAAAATTTGCTCTTTTCCTAGAGATTTTCAGAAGGTTCTTGGCAATTTTAACATATGAAAGTATCAAAAGGAAAAAAACCATCCAAAAAATGATAACAATAATATAATTTAAAATTGCTTCTGTCTTTGCTTTGTGTTTATTTCTGTAATGAAAGCACATAGTAGAATTGCTCTCTCCACTTTTAGAGAAAGATGGTGCAACCACTATTATAAATCCGGTCACTGCAAGTGCCCATACGACGCAACAAATATATATACTTCGTGTGGTAGTTAACATTTTAGGACGCTTCACAGACTTATTTATTTTTATGTAACGATCTAGACTAATTAGTCCCAACAATACTATGCTAATGTACATGTTCATATAAAAAAGAGTTCCTACAATCTTGCATAAAATCAAACCAAACTTCCAGGTGTTTTGGGTAATGTGATACAGTATTCGGAATGGAAGACAGAAGATCAGCAAAAGGTCTGCAATAGCTACATTTAGTAAGTAAACTTGGATAGAATTCCTTTTCTGATGAATGCAGAGGAAAGCAAACAATGCTATAATATTTCCAGCCAATCCAATAACAAAAATGATGGTGTAAAAAAGGATTAAAGCAAGTGATAATGAGTTGTCATTAAGGGGACAGCTTGCATTTTGGATCGCTGAGAAGTTTCTGGCTAGGTTTGTTTGGTTATTCCAGATGACTTTCCATAATGGAGAAACATTCAAAAAATCAGCTGAAGTTGCAGCCATCATCTGTTAGGATTTTCTTTGCTGCTCTGCAGAGATGTAAAGAGAAATTATAAGAATTAATCACCAAACACTTTCATATACTTCCATACTTTATTGCATACACAATCTGAAATAAATGCAGTAAGTAAAAAAGTGAATTAACCCAAGCTGAGCTATTTGTTTTGGAATAAAGAGGACTTTTAGGCAGATCTCACAATACAATGTAATCTTGAGGAGAAAAAAAATGTTGTTGCCTTTTTTTTTTTTTTTTTTAATATGAAGTGGGCAAAAAGAGACACGTTCAGAGTTCTCATGCAGATAAATATTCTAATAGCTGCTTTTTAAAACTCTGATTATCTTGCTTTGAAATAAACATATTTTGCTGCAAATTTTAGAAACTTACCTTTTTAGTTCTATAATACTTAATTTTTTACACATGATATTCTGTTAAAATTGACTTTTGTTTTCAGTGACTTTGTGACAGAATATTTCTTAATCGAGATGCAAAAAAAATGTGGAAGCAGAGTTAGTTGAAGTATTCTCATTGTGTTGCTACAAAATACATAGAAATACATCAAAATGAGACTAAACAGTAATAATTTTTGGTAGATACCCAGGTCCCTCTTTCATGCAAATCACTGGTTCTCAACTGCCTGTTGCTTTTCTGAGTGAAAACTCCTTGGCTATGTAATCTGCTATTCACTGTGTGAATTCCTAATTCAGTACCTTGCTTTTAATAGTATCTTCATATAAATTTAAGCTTTTTTCTTTTGTTGACTGTTTTATTTATGATCGTGCAAGAACACTAATATTAGCTTGAAACCACATTAAGGCTGAGACAGACATATTCTTCTTGTTTTCATAGAATTTTTAATTACAGCAAGATAATTTTTTCACAGGAAGATAAGATATAATCTTAGAAGATAAAAATCAGCCTTGACCAAAAAAGGAAAACCAAAGAAAAAGTGTGGTTAAGAGAGCAGAGTAACAAAACCTTGTCCCTTTAAAAAAATTCTAAATATACTTTACAATTTTTTTTATCAAAATGCTAAGCAAACTAAGTACAGAGTTCATAATAATACTAACTAGTTTTAACTCTTTTTAAAGTTCATAAGTTTTTGTTCCTGTAATCTCATTAAAAAAAAAAAATGCTGCTCTTGGTAACCCAAACAGTAAGAAGAAAAAATGTTCTTTGACATATACATAAATTAGAGAGAGTTCTTCATCTGTGTGCCAGAACTTAAAAATGCATATTTAAATGTGCAGTATAGCTACATTAATTAAAAATGGCAGCATTTTAAGCAAAAAAAGTCTTAGAGATTTGTTACTGTGTATACAGAATATGAATTATTTGGTGGTCGTCTAAACCTTCCATGCTGGCTGATCTTATAATTGCCTTGAGTATGTCTGCACTGTCTCAGCACTCTTAAGGCAGCACTGCTGCCTTAATCTACTTGCTATTTAGTATTATTTGAAACAATTTTAGAAATTTCATCTGACAAAGAAGTCAGTGCTTTCAAACACATCTCAAAAGCTATCTTCCACTTTAATTTCGTGTTAATATTGCTGTTCTTAAGCCCTTGACATATAATGACTTACATAGGTGGTTACATGTTTCTAGTGAATGAGAGATGGAAAAATCAATTACATTGTAGATGCTAAAAGTTATAATGCTTTTAATATACAATAAATTTTTTCACCTATAAGCAAGAGGCACATGTGGCTCAAGTCTATTAAAGAAGGTAATTTGTCACTAATACATCAGTAATTTGAATTTTAATAGAAAGTTGTTTTACTCTAAGAGGAAACTACTTACCGTTTATTAAGAGAGTCTGCTGATTTTCAAAACCAGTGGTGAAGAGAGGAAGGAGTAACATGCGTGTCCTCATACTAGAAAGTTAGCTGCTCTGCAAAAGTGATAAGAATCAGCTGACACAGAGCAAATAGCAAAAAGGGGAAGTTGAACTAGTTGCAGCTGTATTTTTAAAGGTATTTTTAACTAGCAAAACTCAGTTTATTGAAAATACTGGTTTTGATGTTAATTTGGACTTTGCTTGGGAAGTTCTGTTTAAGAAAAAAAACAAAAACAGAAAAAAAACTCTGAATTTAACTCTCAATTGGACGGTTTCATTTTTTTCCATAGAAACTTTGTTTCTACTGACCTGTTTCAGTGTCTTCCTTTGTAATGCTGGGACAAGTATCTTCTTTTTGTACTCTCATAAAAGAATACCACTTTTTTAGAGTGTAGAATAAAAATACATCAACATTTCATTAAAAAGACATCTTTTATTAGTGTGACCTCATCCATCTGTCTTTCTCTTCCTTCCCCACTCCCCTCCCCCCTGCACAGTGATAAATTTGAGATTAATATTTTTTTCGTTCTAGTAATACTGATAGAATATGAAAGTGTTTGTAGAATGCAGTGTAATAATTTCAGGCAGAAGTAAGATACTCTGGGATAATACCATTTTGAATAAGATGTAAGAGATTGAAAATTATATTGATAAATCATATATTTAAAAGGGATTTCTGGAATTGCTAATGATGTAGCCTAAATTTATTGATCATCTCAAGAACATCATCTTGACTTAATGTTCTACTTAGTAGCTGGAATGAGAATTCCCATATTGACACTCTTTAATATATCATCTGGCTAGGAATCAATTTTGTGGGGGATTCTTCAGATTTCAGTGATTTTCAGAGAGTCTATGACTTAATTTTTGAAAGTGGTTGTTACTTTACAACTGTGGGATTTTTTTTTAAAGGAAACCACGGATGGTTACTGATGATGACTTTGCAGGTAGTCGGATTCTGCCATGTAGTTCCTTTTCATTAATCTTGCCCAAAGCTCTAAATTCTGTTTCGCCAAAGTGTTTTCTGTCGGTTATTTATATAACAGTAGTGTCACAAAATCTGAGTGCTCTGCTACATCAAGAAGTAAGGAAGTATCAGAGGAAGCTATCTGCTATGTACATATGGCATAGACTGTGCGGAAGTGCAGCTTTTTTAGTCTTCCGATAGGATTATACAAGATTTTCTTCTAGTCTGATGTTTAATCTAGTAAATTTGTATTGTAGAGCTATGGAGGTTTTACAAAATGGTCCCACAACCTAAATTTTTCAGCTGGTGCGCACAAAAGTGTAGAACTCATATGGCTTTTTCCACAGTTTGCTTAATCATTCATGAAGATTGCAATTATACTTTTTCATATTTGAGCAGTTTTGTTCAGTCACTGCCTAATGTGATTTAACCTAAAAACTCTGTAGTTTAGTGACTGTGTAATGGGTAGCTGCTTTGTTCTCTAAAGATACAGAAAATTCTCTGAGAAGTTCCTGGCTGGAGGACTAGTGCAAAAGAAGGTCTCACTGAAGGCAGCTCATTTCTTTCTGCTGACAGTGTTCATTAATACAGAATTATCTATTTTGAGTTCTTAGTTTTGTAACTTATGTGGTAATGTGTTCTCAAGAAGTGGTGTACAGATTTGACATTTGTCCTTTTAAAATGCTCTAATACTGCTGACTGTGCACAGAATGCTGTGAGCAGATGTGGGAAGTGGCTCTGCGTTAATTGCAATATTTTAGTTATGTGTGTTAAATACTAAATTGTGATTAATAGGTGTTTATATAGTTTCCTCCTAGCCCCATTGTCTATCCTTGCAAACAGTTGCATAGTATTGTTCTGTTTTCATGTTTTGTATCTCACTATTATTGATGGAAAGAGTGTAGAAAATTGAAGGCATGTACAAGTGTACAGGGAATGCAGTTTAAAGACCAATACAGTTTTCTCCTCACTGGAATATTTACAGTGTCACGGTGTCAGCTGAAGACTTGGAACAGTATTGGGCTTGAGTATGGAAGGCAAAAAGAAAAAGTAATACTAGGAAAGAAATTTTTGTCAGACTTTCATCATCATCTCGATTTATTACTGATTCACTATTTGGAGTTCAAAACTCAAAAAAAAAAAAAA
>VZSV01000134.1:1582405-1597456 GCA_013398735.1 Nothocercus julius
GCTAACTTATGAAGATGTTCTCTTTAAAGGAAATTATACTTTTCAACTATTGTAATAAATCTGTTTTTTTTTTTTTTTCTTTTCAGCCACACTGTGTATTGCTTGCATCTAAAGAGAATTCAGCTCCTGTAAAGCTTGGTGGCTTTGGGGTAGCAATTCAGTTAGGAGAGTCTGGGTTAGTTGCTGGAGGTAAGAAATTTAGTACTTTATTTTCTTTCAGAGTAAAATACTATTTATGTTTTACTGGTGAAGTCTGTTCTTTCAACACAGCCTGACCTATAAAAGAACTCAAAAATAATCTTTCAGTAAAGTTTTTGTTAACTTTATAAATACACACAGTAAATCCAAGCAGCTAATCAATTGCACTACATTGTTCTATGTACATAACGTACATATTCCGTTTATACAGAGCATTAAATCCCTCTCTGTGTTATTCAGCAGAGTCTTACACAGGTTTGATCAAAACTGAGTTGAAAAATGAAAAGATTTTTGCATATTAATAAAATCCTTCACCATGTCTGCACATGAGAAACCAAGTAAGATAAAAGTGATACCAAGATTGAAACGTGTGCCAAAGGACTTTATGCTCCCCTGTGACTCTCGGCAATTTCTGTCAGAATGCTGCACTGTTTAGCAGAAAAATCTTATTAGTTATTACATGTAATTCTTCTGTGTTTTTATATTTCATTCTAAGTATTGCATAGGACATCAATATCTTGATACATATGTATATTTTTGACTGTGTTTGGTTTTTGTGAATTTTATTTCCTCTAGCTGCCTTCCATATTGTTCCAGACAATAGGGTTATGCTTTACTCATCCTGCACAGATGAAGACCCAATCAGTTTTCTGGTGCTTTCATTGCCAGAATAGGGGACCACAAAAAAGGATTTCATTAGGGTTTTTTTCTTTCTTCACAAGGAATACTTCCCTTTCAGTTCAGTGCTTCTGTAAAACCTCAGTTTTCCTAACCTCATTCCTTTAAGACGTATGTCTTTTTGGCTTTTGTATGTTCTTTAAAATAAAGGCTACCCCAATATAAGCACACCAACAGTTCTAATTCTTTTCCAGATATGTGCAATATCCTGGATATTCTTATTACCTAGGTACCTAGATATGGGGGTTTTTTGCTAGGGAAACGTCCATTCATTAAAGCCACTATTGTTTTCTTAAGAAGATCATTCTTTTATGTTCCTTTATGCTATTTTTCATATTCTTTTGGTTTCTTCTCTTCCAGCATTGTTTTCTGTACCTCCTTTTTTCTCTCTCTCTTTTTATTCTCTTTTTTATTTTTCTCTCTCTCTCTCTCTCTTTTTTTTTTTTTTTTTTTTTAGTGATAGTTCTTACACCCTTTACAATTCTCTCATTTTCCTTTATGTTCTCACTGAGCAACTTAATCCATGTCTTCCGTTTCAGATGCTCTTTTGGAGCTAGTCACTCACATTGTACTCTCAGATTACCAGCTGTCTGACAAAAAACTGGAATTAACTTTCTCCCTAAGTTTGTTATATCCTTCTTTTCCTGATGCAATTCACAGTTCTGTGATCCTGCTCATTCACATGCCCAAGCTTTATGCATTGTTGGTGTTTATCTTTCCTTTTTATTTTTTAATGTAAAAATGTTTTCACTCCTTTCTGGTTCTGTCTGCAGTATTTGTAGAACCTTCTTTCTTAATTCGCATCAATATAATATTTCTTTGCATGTTGGTCATCTTTTGCTTTATCTGTCTAAACCTCTGCCACATTAGTCAGCCTTCATATTCTCTCTCACTCATTTTCCATTTGCAGCCTTTTCATTAGCACTTCTTACTTTCAGCTTCAAATTTTAGCTGCCTTTCTTTCTTCCAGGGTTACTCAGGTTAATTTCATTTCATTTGTATATCATATGAAGTCCCAGTTCTACTTCTTGTCTCAAGTCTCCTCCTTTTCTCTTTCTTCTCATCTTCCATTGCAGTCTTTACACTTAAGACTACATCTTCTATCTAGCAATCCTTTTCTCCTACCGAGTCCTTTCTGAGGGCATATTACTAGAAAACCTACGTAGCACTTGCAAGGTATTTCCTCCACTTAACTGTATTGTCCGAATCAGACAGTAAATTTCTTGTAACAACTTGTTTGCTTACATATTTGCATAAAACTAAGTAATATAGACTAGTTGCATTTTGTAATAATACTTTTTTTAAAAAAATACAAGCACTACTTATTTGTAGTGAATGAAATAGAAATGGTCTACTTCAGCAGAAATTTATGATCAGTGCAATGCCCAGCCTGTTCACTGTTACATTCTTTTGCTAATTATTAGTTTAAAACATTAATTCTGCTTAACATAGTAATTTCCTCTGCAGCATGTAATTTGTTGTATTTGGTGATTCTTATCAGGCATAACAACATTTCAAATAAGAAATGCTTAATTGAATGAAATTCTATGACACTGACATTCTCTTACCGACCTGAAGAATCCCTGTGCTCCTAAACTATCTTGGTGTTCAATAGATATTAAAAATTTTACCAAGAATTGAAATGCACTATTCTAGTTATAGAAAAGTGCAACACTTATTAACCTTTCTGAATCTAGGTAATTAATAGGTATTAACACAATACCCTAGGAGTGTATGCTCATTTGTATTGTAAATCCCCATGTAGATTACCCTGGTATTTGAGGACAGAAATGCTTTTTATCTTTCCTTATTTCCTTTTTTTTTTTTTTTTTTTTTTTTTTTTTTTTTTCCATTATTTGTGGTGGTCATTCTTTTTTGCAATCTCGATATACAAGTCAAAGGTCAAATTGCATTGTTCAGAAAGATCAAAACTATAGTGTCCTTTCAAGCAAATAGAGGGTTATTTAACAGAAGTGTTAGGGAGCCCATGTTAACAGGCAGATACTACTTGTTATTAATGAAAATATTTGTGGAATACATTTTAAGAAAATAACTGTAATATATCGGCTATATCAGCAATATATCAGTAATATATCAGCAATAGAGTTTAAGAGTCTTTAAGCATTACCAAGCAACAGCAAAAACCAGTGGACATAGCTGTAACTCATTTTGCATAAGACCAAAGCGAAAATGTGAGGAAACACTTTCTGTTCCATTATGTTTGCCTAAGGCTGCAATGCAATGTGTAAGAATCAAGATATATCATCTTAAATTACAGGAAATTGTTTTCGTGAGATACCAGTCTCTGAAATTTTCCTTTTGGGGGGGTTATTAGGATCACAAGGGGAAAATTTCCTCCACTTCGTTTTTCTAATTCTGCTGGTTTCAACTAGTAGATCTGCCTAGACTTGAATAGCATAAGATTCTGTGCTGCTGTGTTTGTCTATGGATAGTTGACAGATTTTCTATTCACTTTTTATTGTTAGCTGCAAAATGTAATAGGAACCATTATGCTAGTCTGGTCCAAAACCAAGTCTAGTCGATTTTTCACCAAGTGTTAGTTAGCTTCCCAAAGTTCCTTCAGGATCATATAGTATCTTTATGGACCCTAACAAAACCATCATCGTCATCATCATCTTTCTGGAATACGTCTTCTATGTTCTTCACAGAAGTACATCATGCAGTCGCCAAGTGTTCCTGGTGCTTCATCAACCAGCCTTTTAGCATTAGTACAAAACTGGCGAAGGAAAGCCTTACCATAAGTTTCCCTTGACTCTTTCCCAAAGGCCACTGAATTGAGGAAAAAACTCTCAAACTTCCTCTTAATCTTCTTGGTGGTTTTATATACCTCAATTGAAAAATAAGTTTGGGGAATGTTGTATTTTCATGCTGGCCAGACTTTTTTGTTTGCTCAGCATCCATGTCTAAATGGCACAGAAAATCTTTCATTTTTCCAAGAGGAAATAAACATTTGTAAACAGATGTCCTTCACTAGTATTCGTCTTTTTGCTTATGCAATAGTGTTTTGTTCTTCTGCACAGCAAGACTATCTCAATATTTTTGATTTTTTTTTTAATAGATACTTGAGTCTCTTCAAAGCCTTGTCTCTGATACTTTGTTTTATTTGACAGAACTGTGTTTTGCTATCTCTCAGAATTTCCACTTCACATCTGGGTCAATGTGAATGTGCTTACAGGAAGATAATGTGGCTAAAAATCAATTTAGGTTTACTCCCTCTATCATCATTTTGTGGCTGAAAAAGGCCAATGGATCAATTATTATAATTTGTCTGGCTGTCGTGTGGTCTTTGTTCATTTTCTAGGTGCTAATATCCAGGTGTCCAGGTATCTGCTGATACATCTTTTTTAAAACACTTTCTTCAGACAGTCTTCTGTGCTGAAGTTGAATTGTTTTTGGTTTTGTTTTTTTAGTCTACTCATCTTCCCTGTACACCAGCTTTAAACATCTCTGTTGTCTGGAGTAATGTGGAAAGGAATTATAAGTAGTAAAAAGAGATCAATCTGATCAATTGTGATTCTTTGATTTCTTCCACATTATTCTGGACATTCCACTCTTGTAGAAACTTTTTAATTTAAGAAACATATTTCTATGTGAGAGGTCAGATGGTGATGTTTATTAGTTCCTCACATTTTTTTCCTAAAAATTATTTGTTCCAGTTGTTTCCTTATACATCGTTCAGATACTACTGCTGTTGAAAGACTCTTCTGATATCTTGATCATCAGTCCCCTGCCTTAGGGATGACAAAATCTGATTGGGTCTCTGTATAAACTCTTCTTCTTGCGGAAAGCATAGCCCTATTGTCTGGAATAATATGGAAACAGTCATAGAAACTAACTTACCAAAGGTAAGTCAAAATTTATCTTTAGTGCTTGTGAAAGATAGCAGATTGACAACACTGAGGACTGAAGCTCTGTCTTTGCCACAGGAAAAAACAGCGTGAATAGCAATTTTACACATTTTCACAATATCAACAAACTTCAAATCTGGCTGATAGGAAAGCTTGCCTCTAGAAAAAAAGATGTCTATTAGGCTAAGCCCATTCAGGCATTGAGTGCTTCCTCAGAGAGCAAGCACTTTGATTTACTTGCAAAGAATTGAACAGAGGCAAGTATCACATTCAGCACGTCAGTGAAGAGTGTTCATAAAAATGATGAATGCCTCTTTAGAACAAGTAAGAATTGCTTAGAAGTAGGTAAAAACATGATTGTAGTACTTCATGGGACCTCTTCTCATACACAAACACAACTAAAGGAATTTGTGTACATGCATCCAGTATTTATGTAAACAAAGTATATCGTGGGCAATCATTAGAATATATCTGTGAGTGTTCTTATATCTGGAAGAATACAAGACCTGTAGAAGGCAGGTGTCTTTTCAGAGAGGTCGCAGTGTCTTTGCTCACTCTTCTGTCTCATCCTACCTCCAAAACGATACAAAGGTTCCATCAAATCACCAAAGAAAATGCAAAAGCTTCTAAAATATGTAAAGATAATGGAACTGTTGTGAAGAGTATGTACTTTAAAATGTTACACTGTGGACAAGTTTGGAATCCGAACTTGTCTGTTAGATAATTAGCCTCTTTTTTCAAAAATTATTAAATGTATAGGCAATGGGTAAGATGCGGCTAGTAAAGAAACTGAAACATTTTACCAAAACATGCAATAGATTATAAATGAAGTGCTACTTTGATCTGAAGAACAGCCAGTATCTATGACTTTAGCAAATTTTGATGTATATAAATTTCATATAAATAATTATATATATATAATAAAATATAATAAATTAATATTCTGTTAATGACATATACCTTACAGTTCATGCAGCTGTAGCATAGGAGAAATCCATATCTATATGTAGATTCTTTCCATTCATTTTGCAGAGAAAAATGCAGTAGTTGTCTCTTAGACAATTTTTAGAATAACCTAAAAATATCATTTGCTCCTGTGATAAACATGGAGAAGTTGTTAGTTGTTATGAGGAAGATGTCAAGCAGTCCTAGAAATGGTTTTTAGCCTTTTTAATAGAGTTCATAATATATAGATATATTTACTCCTGCGTAACTGCACAATGCAGATTTCAACTGATCAAGTTGCTGTTTGTTTTGGGTTTGCTCTTTCATAGAGGTGAAATTTTGATCTGTTTCCATGTCTTAAAATATCAGGATCTTGAAAGCTGCACTATAAAAAGGTTGCAAAACGAAATTATTTTGTAATTTGTATTAACAGACTTTTTTTTTTTAACCATTCACTTTTGATTAGTTATATTGCAAGGAGTCGTAAATAGGTGGATTTTATTAAGTTAGTATATCCTTCTCGCTTCTTGATTTGAGTTTATAGACTTATTTAAAATTTAAAAGATAGCGTTAAGGTTTAGTAATACTAATTTGTCAACAACTTATTAAGTAGCATCCACTTTTCATGCTGTGGTAGCAGAAAATTGTTGAGGGTCTTAAAGAGCATATAAGATGGGACCTGCTAAGTTGCCTAGTCCTTCTGCTTAATGTTAAGCAGTTCATTAAGGTGGATTTGCCTATGGTATGTTGCTTTTGAAGCAAGCCAGCAAAGATCCCATTCTTTTACTTTTCGTCTAAAGTCTGCATGTTCCTAAGAACGTGAAAAAGGATTTGAGCAGATCAGAGAGGGACAGGTTTCTTTAACTGTAACTTTTAAGTCTGTCAGAGTTTATCCATGATAAAACTTGAGTACTAAGTAATATGCAGCCTCACAGTCGGTGGATGTACCACATAAAGTAAACAAGGAACCTTGAGGTATCAAAGAGGCCACAGTGTGCCCGAGGTCATACAGACCTAGCAGAGACTAAGCCTCAAGAAGCCGCTGAGCTTTTCTTTTTCTGTTTAAAAAAAAAAAAAACACAAACAAACAAAAGAAGGGTATATGGAAAGAAAAATGATAATATGAGGGTTATTGATAATGAACATAGTGCTGTCAGAATAGATGTGTACTGAATAAAAAACTCTTGTGTATTATGTTTTGTCTGTAATTTTGATAAGTTCACTGATTCCACTTATGTTTGCTTTTTGTTGATATGCGGTAGCTTTGTAAGTATTTTTGTACAGGAAGAGAAGTAGAGAGAGGAGAGGACAACTAGAAATTGTTGTCTACCATCAAGATACTTCCTTTCTAAATTTGGGGAAGCTGATTAGTGTTCACTTTTAAGTCAGTATTTTCTTCTGCATACGTTTATGAGTACAAAAGAACAAGGATTTTTCTTGTTCACTGATTTCGGCAAAGTTCACTTTTAAGTTGAAACATTGCCTGAATGGGAAAAGGAAACAAACAACCAAACACAAAATGTAGATTACTTGTTTTACACAACCATGATTAAAACAGGTAAGGTGACAGTTTATACTGAAAACTGAAATGATTTACTTTTTTTTCCCCTCCATGTATCCAGTATTCTGTATGTTAACAGCATATCCAGGTAATGCTATTATATTGCACACGTTATTATACAACACAGAGAAAGTGTAGAATTGATAGCTGTTTGCAAGAGACATTTCCCTTAGAAATGGATGTTCTATATGTAGGCCTTCAGTGTAGCACAAATATTCAGCTGACATAAACACATTGGTGCAAAGAAAAGAAATATTTAATCCTGCTTCCTTTACAATGCGCAGAGGCATTTTTAAAACATGCCTCTCTCTGCAGCAATTGTTCACTTATACCATAAAGAAACCCAAGCTGAGAGGGGAGTGGCAGATGATTTAATGTATATTTATAATGTATATTAACTTGAATATCATTTAGTACATATGTTACTCAGTTTCATTAGCCACTTGATCCGTGTAACTGGTTACGTTTGTCAAGTTTAATGCTTCTTTTTAATAGTTGTATCATTGTGATATCCTGTTTTCTAGTGATTTCTGCTTTGTCTTTGGAGTAATGTGTTTCTGTTGACTGCCCAGATTTCATAACAGCAATTAGAAAGTCTTATAGTAAAGCAGAATCTTCAGAGGAGTAACCGTGTTCTTCCATTCGTAGTGATACATGAGATTTAAGTAGGACCTTTATTAGTAGTAGTAAGGTTTTTTCAATGTGTAAGAAAGGTTGCACTCTTCAGAGCTTGTGCATGACATCTCTGCACTCACATACTGGTAGATTTACCATGGAAATAAGCAAAACTACTTTGGTGCTTTGCATGGTGTCTTCTGTATCCTGTGAGCAGTTTTTATGTTTTATGCAAATACTGTGGATGCCTCTGCTGTCACCAGTAATGGCACCTTAGAAAAAAAAAACAGCTAGGAAACCCCTACAGATTTATAACAGAGATAAACAGAGATTTATAATCACAAGCTGTCAGGAGCTTGTTATGCTCAATGATTGTATGTGCCCTCCCTTCCTCATCCCCAGGTAACTGGGGATATATCTGTGAGCCAGAGTAGAGGGCTTTGGTTTATCGCTGAGACAGAGAAGTATTGTATAAGCCTATTGACTGTGTATAACCAAGCAAAGAAAAGAGTCATGTTTGGCTATGCCCAGTTAACTTCCTCTGCCAAGGGTAAATATCCCTTCTCTTTCCACATTAATAGTGAGCAGGACATGCAAAATCCTGTTATTTCCCTTTTTTATCCTGCAAAGAATTACCCCTTCACTGTTACATCAGCTTAAACTGCATGGACTTTTTAATTTACCACTCCAGGTTATTGACAGATAATATTCCTCTGTCCTAGCACTTGTTCAATCGAAAGAATGCCTCATAAACTGGAAATGGAAAAGGTTTAGCACAAAGTAACCTGGAGCTTGACAGTGGTATTGTTTATCCTTGAGAATAGTATGGTGGAAAAGTACCATCTTTCTGTCAATTTCTTAATTCTCATAGATTAAAAAAGGAATGGAGACTAGTTTACAGGGCATGGTTAGATCACGTTCCTGCATCAGATCGTGCAAATGGAGGATGCTCTTTACTAACTTACTGTCAAATAGTCTTCTACATGTTGCTTACCAAAGCTGTCCTTTAAGATAACTCACATTCCTGTGTTGTGTGCGATAGGCTAGTCCAGCAAGAGTCTCTTTCCCAGACAGCACTGAGTTAAGTGAATGTTGTGCTAACCCCTTTGGTTCTCTAGGTTCATTGTAAACTCTCCCAGCCATCAGAATGTATTGCAAGCCTTGAAGGGAGCAAGTGAGCAAGAATAACATGTGCAGCTGATGCAAGTGGTAACAGTTTGCTCGAGTTGTGATAGTTTTTTCTTCTTCTTCTTTTGGTACTGAAAAGAACCAGTGTAGCCTGAAGACTGTGTTCATTTTTCATATTCAGGAGTGATGTCCTAGACTTTCAAAACTTAATTCTTGTTCCCTTGTAAGTCCTGTGCAATGGAAACCTGTTGAGCATGGGATGCAATTTATAGGGATAGAAGATGGTTATTGCTTTTATTTGGCTTAATGTTACATAGTGTTGGAATGACAACCTTCAAATACATTTATTCACTGAAAAGATTAGCTGTTAGTAAATCTGTTTGACCAAAATCATTAAAGTCATAGAACCACTACTATGTGGCAACCATTAAATGCGCTATGTGAAACACATCAGCGTTATCTTTTTATCTGCTGGAAGGTACTGTGTACTACAAGAAAATAAACAGCACATTTGCTAGCATTTTGCATCCTTTTTGACAATTTTGGTAAATCAGCTAATATTTGAGCAGATAAACAGACCAGACTTGCTGTCATGTACTAGAGGAAGCTTTTTCAAATGAGCTCTGTAGACAATATGATTGTAATCACGTCATCTGCCAATGAAATAATTGTGTGCAGGTTCTCTGGATAAATCATTTCTGGTTGCTGCAGTTGATATTTTTATGTTTATATAGACTGCTCCACTGAAGAATCTTTGTGCTGTTAAATGAATGCTGGTTCACGTTTTCCAGGGATAGGATAGACGATTACTCAATTTACAAAAGTATAAATCAAGCAAAAGAGAAAATAGTGACTGGTTTAAATTGACACATTTAATAAATACTGAACTGGAGGAAAAAAGGTGTTTGCGAAGTTTAATCTGCAAATAAAGCTTATTAAAATCGTTATAGTTTAATGCAGTACTGTTCTTTATTTCTGCTTTTGACACACATTGCTTTGACTTAGTTTTGTTTTTATTTCTGTTTAGGACGTGTAGGAACACCTCATTTTATGGCCCCAGAAGTGGTAAAAAGAGAACCATATGGGAAGCCTGTAGATGTTTGGGGTTGTGGAGTGATTCTTTTTATCCTGCTAAGTGGTTGTTTGCCATTCTATGGAACCAAGGAAAGATTATTTGAAGGCATTATTAAAGGAAAATACAAGGTAACTGACAGTATGCTTGAGTTCTTTTCCAGTAAGATTAACTCTGCTCTTAAAATTTCTCTGATTACTTTATTTAGCTTGATATAAACTTGAAGTTTATAGAAAGCTGTTCAGTTACTCAGAAAGAGAGATGATTTTATTTCTCCAGTCAGTGGTGTTCATCTTGCATTTTGTGTCAATGGTAGCATTTAGAAGGCAAATTTATTTACTAAGATGAAATGATGAAATGCAACCACTAGCCCCAATTTTACATTGTGCTCAGTAAGATTACATAAAATATAGCTGTAGAGTACAGCAATCCATGTGTTTATTCTGCTTTATAAATCATTTAATTTTTTAACCAAATAAAAGCACTTTCATAAAAATGATCCTTGTATTGCCTTGATTTAAAGCAAAACGCATGTTACTGTAAAAATGTGGTTAGCCATTGTTTTTAGTGCTGCATGTAGTAAAGTTGATTATTCAGAAGGGACTACTTGCAACTGAAATCAAACTGCTGTGCATGCAAGATAAGCATGAGAGCCATGAGATACTGGAGCTACTGTGGAGACAAATTTAAAGCTTCTACCTCACTATTTCTGCTGCTTTGTCTAAGATCATGCTGTTCTGCAATACTTTTTCTCCAAAGATTATACATGTTCTCTGTGTTAGCAGTGTAAATACTGTCTGATAGTCTGTATGGTGTTATATGAAGATTTTTTGTTTTTATTGTATACTTACAGCTATTCAGTAAAACGTATGTGACAGCTGTGGCATCACATTTGGCCAAGATTTCTTAACTGTTTGCACTCATATTCATAGAAAAAGCAGTATTTCTTTAAACCACTAGTTTTGGGGTTTTGCTTAGGCTGTTAGATGCTTCAGTTTCACTTGGGAGACTTCTCAATGGAACCTCTCAAGTCATAAAAACTTCGGGAAGTTTAGAAGTTAATGTTTTCTTCCTTTTTTTCTTTAAGTCATTGCCATCACATTGTGCCTTGTCAGTTCCTTTTCTGTTCCTGTTACCACAATCATGTGTCTATTCAGTGAAAATAGTCAAGGATTTCAACGTAGTCTTGTTATAAAATTGCCATTACCTTCAGTTAATTATAACTGTGCATGTCATAGCCAGCTAAGTATTCCTGAGTTCTCTAATTTAAAGGGATAATTTTTGCTAAAGACTAATTATGAAAAAAAGTCAATATCCTTACATGAACAGTTCATAATATTGCAAAAAGTTTGATTATAATTTTGAATTCCCATTTAGTACCTCATCTAATTGTTTAATTTAAATAAAACTTAAGCTGTTCATAAATTAAATATTAGAAATAGTTTAAGAATGGAATCCTTTACAGCGAAAACAAATTTCTTAATTTAGTTTGATTTTATTGGTTATCCATCCTCTTGAAAAATTGGACACTACTGAAACCTGCATATATGCAAAACATGCAGATATATTCTGTATCATCCTTCATGTCCTTGCTTCTAAGGATAGAGCTCTGCTCTAAAAAGCGTGAAGTCCATGATTCCTCGTATTTTTGATCGTATATCAGTGTGCTCCCCTGTGTGACTGAAGATCTTGTATTGCTTCTTAATTATTGTAAAGCTGCAAGTAATTTTCTGGGGAGAATACTGCCATGGTAGCTATGGGACAAGCAGTTCTGAAGAAACATTAATCAACTACCTTCTTACTCAGAGTCAGTGACATGAAATTATAGCATTATACAGATAGACTGTTGTGTTTCCTTACATTGATGTCTGAAGTAGATTTAATTTCCATATTTATCATATGCAGATTTAACTGCTGGACAAAGCCTACCTGGTTTTGATATTTATAGTTAAACAAAATGTAAGATGAAAAGTGTTAGAAAATTATACTGGGATTATATCACAGTACTAAGGATAAAATTCAGCTTTTATGTGGTATAATGCTCACTGTCTTTACATCCCTTTAGGCAGTTTCTTTAACAATTAATGTAGTTTTCTAAGTTACCTTATAACTTATTAACTTCTTACATTTACTGTGATATTGATAAGTACCAGCCAATGTTAATCTCTGTGATTACCTTTGTAAAGAATAGCAGCTTTGTACTCTTATGGCTAATCTAATGTCTTTCTCCTGTGAATAATCAGATGAATCCTAGACAATGGAGCCATATCTCTGAAAGTGCCAAAGATCTGGTACGCCGTATGCTTATGCTAGATCCAGCAGAACGGATAACAGTATATGAAGCACTGAATCATCCTTGGCTAAAGGTAATAAGTCAAGCTCTATAAATACAAGTTACCTCTTCAAGAAAGAAATGAAATTTGTGTGCTTGTTTGAATTTTTCAAAGTAGACATCACATCATACAAAAGGTATGATAGTATACTTAGCTACAACAGCAAGCTCGCTTGTGCCTCTTACACAGCATCAGAGTTTGGGGATCAGGGCTGCATGGAGTGAAGTTTGAGGAAGGAATTCTTGTGGCTTTCAAACTCCAGGACAGGGGAGGGAAGCACCCAGCTGCCTTCCTCACTGCCTGCTGTTTGCTAGCAGATTTCAGGTCTGCATCTGCAGTGAAGGTTTCTTCATGTAACCAAGCACCTGGTATCACCAGTCATTTGGCTGACACTTGCTGTCCTATGTAGGACACACATCCCAACTCCCAAGATTACCTCAAGTCTCAGGAAGCTCCTAAGGCAGTTCTTGCATGTGTTTCTTTCATGGGGCTTTGATATCCAAAGCAGCAGAACAAATTACTTTGTGCTTTGCCAACTGTGGAGTAACTTGCAGCAAAGCAGTAAAACAAAAAATTAGGCTTGTATTGCAAAGTGGGAAACAAAATTTAAAAAAAATAATAAGACAGCAAGGCTCAAATTTAAAATATCTCTGGCCGCCAGTTTGTTAAGATTATTACCTAACTTCAGCTGTTTATAAAGCATCTAGGCTTAATTGTTCAGATGCTTCTATCATGTAGAAGAAATAAAGTCCCTGTAAAGTCACTATAAACCATGCCATTTATGTATGATGGAGGCATAGATAAACTGTTTAAGAAATCCGTATAATTATCAGGGTGTGTGTAATATTACATCAATGAATGTTAACTTTAGAAACACAAAACACAAGCAACCTACATCTTTATCATATTCTGGAATCAAAATTTAATTTAATTCCTATCAGTTTTTTAAACTTTTCCTTAAGTTACACTGAGTCTCCCAATTCTTTTTGCAGTAGTAGTAGAATTCTAGTGCCCTTCTTAACCAGTTTCTTAATGTTGAGAGAATATTAAGAGCTTGCTTTTTTATTTTTAATTTGGCTTGTTTTTCTGTGTTTTTAAAAGGAGAGAGATCGCTATGCATACAAGATTCATCTTCCAGAAACAGTAGAGCAATTGAGAAAATTCAATGCAAGAAGAAAACTAAAGGTAAAATTAATGTAGTCTTTAAGTGATGCGATTACATTCTGTGTGATATTTTACTAATTTTTAAAGCTCTAAGAAAAATGTAGGATTTAATATCAGTGATAAAATAATGAAATTGAAACACTTTTCAGAAGTGTTTTAGCACACTAATGTCTGGACAGCTGGATACTGTTTTTCTTCATCCCTGCCAAAACAGGGCAATATTTCTTACTTCTGATAGATTTTTTTTTTTTTTTTAACATATAAAAAAATACATTTGAGTCTGGAAAATGTTGAACTGTGTAAAATTTAATGGTTTTTTAGACTTCCTACGTAAAACCATTTGCCTCTTCGTAGTTTTGTCTGCTGCTTTTTTTTCTCTTCTTTCATACATTTTGCTTGAACAAGAAGTCAACAGTTGACGAATGCTGATAAAGAAGTGAAGTTAAAATGCGATTGGACATTAACTCCGTAGAGTTGCAATAAGTACTGCTTAGTGTTTGGAGCTCAAACTGTTTGCAAAACACATTGAATTCTCCTGTAAGCAGTCAGACTTCAAGCTTTTCTGTACAATCAGCTTTACACTTTGTTCTCAACTCCTCTCTAATTTTTAGGTTATATAAAATTGCTGCAAAGCTGTCTGGGGGTTGGAATCGTCTTCGAAAAAAATCCATAATAATACTAAATTTGGAATAATTTTATTACTCCAAAAGACGTGAATGTAGCAGGTTGGGGGGGGAAAAAAAAAACTACCCATTTTTTTTATTTGAGACTATCCTGAATTGGGGTTTTTGTTGTTTTTTTTGTTTGTTTGTTTGTTTTGGTAGGTGTTCTAACATTTTAAGGGATTTTAAGGACCTTTGCCAGATTCTTTTCTGTTCTCCGTACATGCCTTCAGTGTGAATAGTATCCAGGATGAGTCTATAAAACGCTGGATCTAAAAAGCTTCAAGAAGGAGTGGATGTTAGAGTCCAAGTGTCATATTACTTGCAGATAAATTCTGTACTCTATAAAAACTTTGATTTGATTATTTAGCATTTTTGGAAACTGGTCTGGTAGTTTTGGAATGGTAAATTTTGTCCTTCTAAAAGGAAAACATATACTTTATATGGTTTAAAATGGAGAGCTTGATTTCTGATTTACTGCTTCTTTAAAAGGATTTTTAAATTCTGTATGAAAAAGAATTGTTCTCATGAATCCCCTTACAAAGAAGATAGTTCCTGTCCATTAAAGCACAGCATGACCAGCTCTTCTGTTGGATTAGTTCAGTGATAACTGTTAAGTAGAGCAGGAGAATATGAAATTTTCTATCTACTCTTCACCAAGAAGGTCAACATAGGAGAGAGTATGAGATGCTGAGTGTTGCAGAGTCATAGAATCACAGAATGCTTAAGGTTGGAAGGGACCTCTAGAGATCATCTAGTCCAACCCCCCTGCACACGCAGGGTCACCTACAGCAGGTGGCTCAGGACTGCGTCCAAGCGGGTTTGG
>VZSV01000134.1:1597496-1618407 GCA_013398735.1 Nothocercus julius
ACATTTTTCCTTAAGCTCCTGTGTCGCCGTTTCCTCTAGTTCTTTCGGTGACCACCACTGAGAAGAGGCCGCCCCATCCTCCTCACTGCCTCCCTTGAGGTACTGATAGACACTGCTCAGGTCTCCTCTCAGCCTTCTCTTCTCCAGGCTGAACAGGCCCAGCTCTCTCAGCCTTTCCTCACAGGGCAGATGTTCCAGGCCCCTGATATCCTTGTAGCCCTGCACTGGACTCTCTCCAGCAGCTCCACATCCCTCTTGTACTGGGGAGCCCAGAACTGCACACAGGGAGTCCAGAACTGGACACAGGGAATCCAGAACTGCACACACAGTCTGGGAATCGTTCACCTTTGTGTAATTTAGACTTTACTGTATTTGTATTTCTGTTCAGGGGGCAGTACTAGCAGCTGTGTCAAGCCACAAATTCAACTCCTTCTATGGTGATCCCCCTGAAGAGCTGCCAGACTTCTCTGAAGACCCTACCTCCTCAGGTATTTTAACAGAAAGTATATGTACTGCAGTAAACCTATCTTAAATTTGTGCTGACTAGAGTGGAATATTTGTTAATTTTCACAAATTTATAAAGTTGCATATTAAAATAACCTTTAAATAGGAAAGTGTAAATGCTCTTAGGCCTAATATTGCTAGTAACTGGAGAGGATCAAGAGGCTGTTCTGCAGAGTTGTAAATTCCTACAGAAATTCTGCCTGTGTGTGTGCATTTAATTACAAATACTACATTATTTCATATTTCTCTTCACATTGCTCAAGTATGAGAGCATATTGGAATTGTGGCCCGTATTCTGAGGCAGCATTATTTACGAATTACTTATGAATTTATTTTTAAAAAAGGAAAATATATATATATACACTTTATGTGTGTGTGTGTGTGGTTTTTTTTGTTGTTTTGTTTTGTTTTGTTTTTTCCTTGACTTGCCATTTTAGAGAATGGTATGATGAAGAGGTCTCGTCTTGTAAAGCAGGGTAGACTGAGGGTTTCAGATGCTGTGAACCAAATCCCCAAAGCTTCAAGAGCAAAGAGACAAAATACACATACTTCAGGGACCTCCCAAAATAGTTCAAAGGGGAAGAGAGTACCTTTGCTGCACTGTGGACATGCAGCTGAGTCTTAGGCCACACAGTTATATTGGTCATAGCAGTCCCTTTGTCTTCAGCTGATATTTAGGAATTTAAATCATCTGACAGCCCTCCCATAGTTAAGTGTCTGTAAGTGTTCTGTAATCCTTTTCTACTCTTTCATATGATTGATTGATTTTTATAAATTAATTCAATATCATTAATATAAGATTTTGGGGATGTTAGAACTTTTTCAGACTTTTTTTGTTGCAAGTCTTAAACTTTGCTTCTTAGAATTCACATTTGAGTACTTAAATGTAAGCACTGTTTGGTTCTTAGAGAAGCTTACTGCTCTTAATTTCCATTGAAGTGATTGAGAATCCCAGATCTTTTGTTGCAGATAGGTAATTACAGTTTCATGGCTGATCTTCAGGCAACCAGCTTTGAATCCTTGAGGCAAGTGAGGGAGCCACTGTAATGTTTTTAAGAAGAATAAATTGATTTGACTCACACAGTACCTTAACTTTTGTTTCCAGCTACTTCCTCCTTTTCAGTAGAGTGAATAGGCCGCTGACATGTTTGGCAGTCACGGCTTTCCTAATCTAAAAGCTGCAGTTCCTCTTTACAGTTTCAGTCTCACATCAACAGAACATGTCTCTTCCTCACTGGGTGATGTAATTGCAGATCTCAGTATGCACTAAAGGTACAAGTTCTCTATTTTTTTGTCCTCATAGAATACATGAATCCAGCACACTTTCCATACGTTCTACACAACTTCTAATTTGGATCCGTCATTATCTTGTATTAGCTTCTGCAGTAATTAAACCGATAGCTTAACTTTCTCTCAGGAAAGCTTTATATTCTTTAAGAAAACATTGTGGATCTCATTGATGGGAGATCATAGTGACCAAGAAATCATATTTAGTAAGTAGTTTTCATGCCTCCCTGATTGATTAAATTAACTGATAAAATGCTTTATATCTGAGGATAAAAATACTAAGATTTCCAAGAAAAGATATTGCAACTTTCACCTTAAGAAATAGCTAGATAGAAATTTTTTTTTTCTTCTTCAGAAATGCACCAGTTATGTTTTCAAATATTTATGGCTCGCAAAGATTAGGCTGTTAATGATTCTAAACTGAAGAGTTAACTCATAGGAATGCAATTCTCAAATTGCAGTGGAAACTTGGCTGTTTTAAAGTTCCTTTCCTAACAAGTCATTGTATTATTTCAGATAATAGATTCTAATGAAGAGCACTTTAATATTTTAATTGTTGCTCCCTATTTAATCCTCCCATAAATCTCATGATTTGAGAAGCTTAGTATTGAAATGAAAAGCTTTGTCAGGAATGGGTAAATACAGAAGTCCTGCTGAGGTAAATATCCTGAAATGTAGACATTTACTAGATTATGCAAATCTTATATGCTGTCTTGTTCTTGGTCTTTCTAAACATGGAAGGACAAAATTTCACTTCTGTCATTTTTGCAGATTAGTCTCTATGTTCTGAGATTGCTGGACATTTTGAGACTCTTCCTATGCTATCAAAGCAATGGTCTGCAGTATGAAGGTGCTATAGGTAGCAAGTTAGACCACTTTCTCACATGCAGAATTACAGAAGATATTCTTTGTGATTAGAGAGCTTTCCAAAAAGAAAAAGCAAACTGAATAACTAAATTTGATGGCAATTAGCATACAAAATTTCATTGATAATCAGCCAGGTATTTTTCTGCACACATCTTCCTTTCTCAGTTACAAAATGTTAGTGATTCTTAGTGTATTCAGCTAGTGATTATCATATGCTTGTTTTGGGTGATCAATTTTCTTTTATCAACAGTTGTCCTCTTAAGGACTTTCTTAATCCTGCTGGCTGTCTAGCTGTTATTAATTTATAGCATTTTGTAGGTAACAGCAGCAGTAAATCATGATGGATTTTGAGAGAGCATGGCAGAGGCCTTAAGGATTTTTGAAAAATGCAGTAAATATTTATTAAACTAAAATACTACTTTACTGTTGAATAATATTTTGTGTTTGGCAACTTCTTTTGTAGAGGTAATAAACAGCTCAAAGAACAGGTGTCTTGCGACATTTTTCTGGTAGAAGTTAATATCAATTTGACTGTTACTTCTCTTCAAGACATTGTAGAATGTAGAGTTTTCAAATTAAACCCAATTTTAGATTTTTTTTTCATATGGTGAAGCAAATTTAAATCAGAATTGATCAATTATTAGCTCTAAAGACTGGATCTGGCACCTGAAAAACCCTATCCCGGTAGAGAGCACTTAGTGAACCACGAAGTGAATCAGGAGTTGGGTGATAAATTCAGCAGTCCGTTTGCTCTCTGCTGCCCTTCCCTTTCCTTGCCCACCACTTCAGCACCCTGCCTGCTGTCACTTGATTGCACGTAAGATCGGTGCAAAGGATTTTGTCTGTTTAGGACACATGGTGACTGTCCATCATATGACAGAAGAGCAAAGTTCTGTAATTTTGATGTGTCTTCATAAGTGCCTCAGGTAAGCAAGGGACATCGCCCACTCTGTTGCAAGGCAAAGAAAGGCTGTGGAAATGTTTGACATGCTGGCTTGGGAAGCTGAGTTGAGGAATAATCATTCAGTTTGGGAGTTTTAATTCATTTCAGGATGTATAGGATTTTAGGGCAACACTTAGAAAAGGCCATAAAATAATAAGTTTATGTTTCCCAAAGTACTCTTTGTAACTTTGTTTTCAGCACTGTAAGTGAAGTTGGTGAACGGTCCATCATCTTTGGAGCATTACACACTTGATTTTTAGTCTAAACAAATCTTACCTTTTACTTCAAATTACTTTCCTCTGTGTCACATGTTTGAATAGTTTGAAAACAATTTAAGTTGTATTTTGAAATGTGGCTAACCATTTCAGGGTAGCTTATTAGTGTTTAGCTTTGAATGGGTTTGGGTGCTTTTAGGGCATTGTATAATGCTGTGTTTCAGTTTAACCACAGAGAAAATCGAGCAGCACGTTATTTGTAAGACTGACTGACCTAGCACTGTTGCAGTATTTCCTGAATATTTATCTGCTTTCTGAACTCTGTGGTCAATATGTAACATGATGAATATAGAAGCAGCACTTTTTCACTGCGCAGAAAGCACAAATTTAAATCTCCATTACAGTTTCTGACCTGTTTCTTTGAATTTTGAGGTACAGGTTTCATATGGTGTCTTTATAAATGTACTTTGACATGTTTATGAGGATTACTGCACGCAAATTGAAAAGTTAATGCTTTTTTGTTTTCTTAGTGTATTTCCTCGGATGAGACTTGTTTTTCAAATTTGAAAGTAATTTAAAAGAAAGCTATATCTGAAAAGTAGACTTTCATAGTGGGATCAAACAAATGTATATCCAAGTTGTAAGCTCCACAATTGCAAACCTTTGTGGACCTAGCTTAACTGACAAGTAATTCCATGGAATTTAGATTCTTTGAAATATGGACAAGATAAGCCCATATCTTTATAACTATGAATCTTACCAACATGAGAAAGAATAAGAAATACAATTATGCCAAAATTAGCAATGATTTTGCAAATATTTGCTAAGGACCTTGTGTAATGCTTTTAAGTATCAACATTTGGAAAAACACAATAAAACACATTTTCCTACATACTGTTATCAATACATTGTTTGGTCTTATAGGTATAAATGACTCTCCCTATTTGCTTATGGTCACCAAAGAAAGTTCTGAAAAGGGAACAAAATCACAGAAACTAACAAAAAGTGTAACTGTCAATTCACTAAAACTACTTTCTGTAGCATCTTTTACAGCTTTTTAGTATTGGATTATTAGAAAATTTTTAACCCATGTTGTGTTGTAGTTATGGGTTCAACTGTTTCCAGTGATCAATTGTTATTTTTATCTTTATGCTCTTTCAGCTCTTTAACATTGTTCCACCTAAGCAATTAAAAAAAAAAAAAAAAAAATTAAGTCACTTTTTTATGTCCATTAATGTAGTGCAGCCAGTATTGGAAAGAAATCTGTTTTTACAGATGCTTAACGATGTGAATGTAAATGTGCTATTTGCCATTTGCTGTAATGTCACATACTTCTTTTCTTCCCATGCCACTCCACAAGTCCTGCTTGGTTCACATACAGAAAACTTGTTTAAGAAGAGGTCGGGGGGAGGGCATCTTGGCCATTTGTTCATACTATCTTCTGGCTAAACTAGTGTGCGACGTTGCAGCTTTATAAATTGCTTTTTCTGAAATCTTCGTACTGTTTGTTGTTTGTCCAAATGCTGCCTTCCTACTAGGACTTCTAGCAGCAGAAAGTAGGTATCCCTTTGTTTTCCTTTAAGGCTTAGAATTCAGCTATGCTTTGTGTCTTTGCATGTTTAAAATTCAGCTTTTTCCCCTCACTTCGCTATTTTCAGTTTTAATACTGCCTATTCAAGAAAAATATCCTGTCCGTTTCGGTCTAAATCTTTCCTTAACTTCCAAAATACGGTTAAGCAAAAGTAGAGTGATTTCCAGACAATTCTGAGCATTCTAGTTTAGAGGCAGTATTAAAATTACCTGGTTTTTTTTTGTTGCTTTCAGCAATACTTGCAACACAACTGATATAAAATTAATTTTTTGTTAAATTAATATAGGATAAAATGATTTGGGTTTGCCTGTTAATTCCTGAATTAATGTTTTTGTGGACTATTTCTTTCTCTTGTATACTAATCATATTCTATACTGTTAGTCATATATTATTTTCTTGCAATACCTTTGCATGGACTTTCCTGATCATCCTGTGTATTTATGTGATCTGTGATATATGCATATTCATTGTGTATATGCATACAGTTCATTTGAATAAATATCTCCTTAATGAAAGAGTATTACTGACATATACAGAGCAGGTTGCGCTTTGAGTTAGCTGCATGCTTTGTGAGAGACTCAAAATTCAAGCACTTACACCTGAATACTGTATTAAGCAGAAGTAACTTTATGCAGAAAGGAGTGTAAAATTCTAGATTTCTATAAATTCTACAATTAAATATAAACAACAATTCCAAACCCAACAAATTCAGCCTCTCAAAACACAAGCTGTAAAAAGTGAGGTGCAGTTTCATTATAGGTCACCATAAACCTCCATCCTTCTAGCTCTGTTCTTAGACTTTATCTGACTTTATAAATAATATAAAGTCACTGTGCGTACACACACACACACAGACATATTTTATTCTCTTAACTGCTTTCCCATAGTATTCATAGATCTGTGTCCATGGAAGACTGTAATTGTAACTGTAGAAAACATGTAAATTTGACTGTTCAGGCTCTGACCAGGAAGAAAGAGTTTGGTAAACACTGCATAGCTCAAATTAGGATAGGATAGGATCCTTAGTGCCTTTAGTTTTAAGTGCACTGTTGTGAATATATGTGAAACATGCATCTTCTACCTTTTTTTAAACTGTTAAAGGTATATATCTGCATACGCTTGAACTCTTAGGTTCTTGCAAAGATGTTTGCACTGGAGTGTAGTGAGCAGCAGTGAGCAACAAATTATTCTGTGGGTTTGGAAGCATCTCAGCTGCAGTGATTCATGCAGATATGGTTTGTACTGATGAAGGCCACCTGCTCTTCAGTTGGCATTCTCTTAAAATATAAAGTTATGTTGGTGCAAGTAGGGGATAGGTCCTGTCTCTGTAAAAGATCCTTTTCTTTTGTTTCAACAAAACAGCATATATTTCCTATTTTCTTTGCAGGGCCAACAAGCGTTCTTTCTTACAAATTATTAATTCCTATCCCCTGCCACCAAAGCATATCTGGGCTTGTATGTAATGTGGGAACTTCACAGTTTTGTAATTACTGACCCTAGAAAGTCATTTTTGACTAAAGCAGGCAGTTTTAAATGTATACACAAGTGTAATTTAAAAACATCTGCAAACAGATATTCCATCATTTCCACGGCAGTTTTACCAATTTAAACATTTATGTCTTGGGTTTTTTTTTGGTATATTCTAATCAGATGTCATCCAAACAAAACTACTGAGGCACTGATTTTTTACAGTTATCACTATATAGGTAATTTAAAGATAAAGGTGTTGTTTTGGTCCTTAATGCAGAAGCAAAGATTCTTTGATTATTTGTAATATGTGGGGAAAAAAAGCCAATCTAACTTGCAAATCTTACACTACAACCCTGGGAAAAACGAAGTCACGGTCACATCATCAGGTGTGCTCCGTCAGTGTTGCAAAATACCTATATAATCATATTTCTCTAAAGACCTGAACTTTATAATAATGTCCAAAGATTACATGCATGTTTTTTTTTTCATGTAACTGTGAGTGTTTTCATTCAGTGATGATCTAGCACTTGAACCTTTCTAAAATCTAACAATTTCTGACTATTTTTTCACTCTCCTTGATGCATGTGCTAGTCTCAAACCTCTTCATGAATAAAGTGAACTGTAAATGCTGCTTTCTGATATGTCCATGCCCGTGACGGCTAGGATTGTTTTCTAATTTCAGCGTATGTATTCTAAATCTATATTATCAGTTTGGGGTTTTGTGAGTTATTCAAACAGAAATGCAACTTTGACAATACAGCTACTCGAACTAGTTTAGGAACTTGGGGTCTGATATTTTTTTCATGTGTTTAGCACACATTTTATATACATGCATAAACAAATACATTTTTTTGCAGCAGCATCATATTGTTCACATACAACTGCAGTTATATTCTTCTCTCAATGCTCTAATATGTCAATACAACATCAGTGCCAAGCTATATTCTGCCTATTCTGTTTTTAGTATCAAAGCCATAAAGGTGAATGGCTCAATTCAGTTTATAATAATGATCATACTGGTTTGTTTTAAATGGCATACTTGGACTAGGTGGTTAAAGAGATGCATTTTCTTTCCTATCACCTTTAAAATATGCATATGCTTTCTAGCTAATAGTGTTTGGTGCATATTCTTTGCTGCCTATCCAAATCTACTTGGAAGTCATCGAATGCTATAGATTTCAATGGAACCCCTTCCACTTGAAATCTATGTGGAAGTCAGTGAAACTTAATTCAGTGGAATATTAACATAACCCTGCATTGCTCATACTTAAGATTGAATACACTGAGCTCAAAATATTAATTGCTCTGTTGGTTAGTGTTTACTTTTTTCACACATGATGCTCGGAAGTTTTGCTTTTGAAGTCAGTGTCAGTGATTTACATTTTGAATCTTGGACAATGAGATGAACACCCCTTGGACTGTATACGCTGAAGAAAACTCAATGTGTATTAGATCAGTTGGGGCTTCTTGAATAGTACGTGACGTGACTGTACATGTACCTTTATATACACAGAATTTCGGATACATTCCTCAAATCCCTTCTCCTGCTTATGAAAACAAGGTGTAATCTGGAAAAAGAGCCTGCCAATTCCACATTCTTTATGGAAACCTTCAAAAGTATTTTGTCACAGGGCACAGGATCACTGCAAACATCTGAGTCAAATAGTCTGGTCAGGCAGGGCTTTATGTGCTGTTCATCAGATAGAACCCATCCCCCAGAAAAGTTTCTCAATGTGCTAGATATCAGTACAATCTGCTGCTCCTGAGTTCAGCTGACTTTGTTGCAAAGATAATGTCACGCTCTTCAGAGTCTTACATGCAAAGCAGATTTCAGCATGTCCCTCAGCTTTATAAGAACATGCAAGTCATGGGATTTCAGTAGAAGTTTCTTATCTTTGAATATTACTTTAAAGATTTTTTTCTTTTTAAGAGAATAAGTAAGCAGCTCCTTCCCGCTTGTAGACATCGACTTCTCTAAGCAAATCATCTGTACCAAATAAGAAGAATAACTGGGTGCCAGAACAAAAGCACTCTATATTAGCATCCCAAGGCTTGTCCTACTTGCAACTTGATGAAATGGTGGCTGTGACGCTTGATGACCTCAGATCATTTCAAGGGCTTCCTGGGAGAACTGCAAGGACTCTAGAGATAGAATTCAGTCATAACAGAGAACTCTTCTTAAACTGTCTTCTCTATGAATTAGACAACAGATTCTGTAGTACATAACAATGATAACTTTCTTCACTAGGTGAAGAAATAATACCAGGTCATTATAGCCTAATAAAGAAAATAAGTCTAATTCGCAGACATCTTCTGCCTCAGTAAGCAGAAGTGTACTCACTTCACCCTCCATCTCAAAAGCAATTACATTTAAGAAGTAATTCTATTAACTGTAAAAGCATTTCAGGTACTAGTAATGAGTGCAGAGGACTACCATAAGCCTTCTGACTACCTTTGGAAAACCCCTGTAAACTTCTTTGCAGACAAGTTTATGGTACAATCAAAAAGGTGATAGCTTCTGATATACATCTTTATATGGCAGCTTTATATAATTTTTCTCACAGAAATTAAGGTCTTCCTGGTCACGATAGTTAAGAGGTGACGTTTCAGCAGTTTCTTCTCTTGTATATGTCTGTTTTTGTCGTGATCTTTTCTATTCTTCAGTATGCCCAGACGTGATATCACAGAAGCGTAAGATACTGGTTCCAGGCTTGCAGTGATTGAATCTGCTTGACTAACCATTGACCTCTGAGAATCATTGTTCGGTACCAGATGGTTCCAGAAAAATAGTTGAGTAGAAAGCTTATGTTTACAAGCAGAAATTATCTTCAATCAAACCAGACTGGTATTTTCTGGTCAAATTTTTCGGTTGAAGATGATTCAGTATCATCAGTTCCTGAAGCTGCACCCGAAGCAAGTGGAATTGGTATTTGTTCCATCTCGTAGCCATAACAGCATTTTAGACTGCAATGCAGCCATATTCAGTCAGCTGTAATCAGGTCCTAGTGAAATTTTTAAGGCCACACTGAACTGACCCATCTCCTATATAGGGTCCAAAGTGACTTCCTGAGGGTTTAGAGTCTTTCCTTGAGCAGCTCTTGAACAAATCACTTAAAATAGGCTTTTTATGAGCAGCCAGTGCTCCTAGCTTTTGAGACATGGTTTCACTACCTATCCTTTCTCTGGATGAGAATGTATGCCTGCTCTCTAGAGGTCCCTTCCAACCTTAAGCATTCTGTGATTCTGTGTCTGACTTTCAACTCAGTCAGTTGAGTATCTTCTCTAATGTAGGTTCCATGCTGAAAGAGAGGAAGTTGTGTTTGAGGACTGATGACTCTATTGCGCCCTCAGACTCTTTAGATACCATGAGCCTATCTCTGTCCCAATGAAAGACCAAATTACATTGTTATGTACATAACGCACTGGTATATATTATCAGTTAGAGGGGAGACTTCTTAAATGAAAGGATCATTTTCTCATCTGCGTCCAGCTGTAGACATGTAATAACATCCAAGAGGTATAGTGTACGCAAAGCTACAAATTTGTCACGTATTGTGCTGATGCTATGGTGGCACATAGAAGAAAAATTAAAAGAAATTAAAAGTCGCTTCCTTGAGAAGAGATACAGCTTACTAATCACCTGCATAGGAATTCACACTGGAATGCATCCAAAGGCTGAGCTATAAAAAAAAAAAAAAAAAAAAAGGTTAATTTTATATAATCTTTCATCTGCATTTGGAACTCTTCTGAAAGGTCTTTTTAGGCTCAACTGGATGTTCTCTCCGTCTTCAAAACCCTGAGTAAATAAACTCAGCAAAATCATTTTCTTCCCTACTTTCGAGGCTTAGCTGAACCCATGCCCTTATCAGCAGATTCACAGTCTCTATTTCCTCAGGTTTTGTGCTCTGCCTCGTGGTGTGCCGGAGGAGGGGAGCAGTTTCCTTCAGCTAGAGCATGCTCATTCACTGGCACACGTGGAGCAGGTTTTTCCCTTTTTCAGAGCACCTGAGCTTATGAGCACCAGGAGCAGGCAAACAATTAGTCTTGTTCTTTAGTGTCCATGTTTTAAAAAGGACATAACTTACATTAATACATATATGACTGTTTATTTTAGTAATTTATTTACTTAAGTAGTCAGCTGTGTTTCACAGCGGAGATCAAATGAATCGTCTCATGGCCCATGAGTGGTGAGTCAGTGAAATAACACAGTTGTTATCCTTCAAGTTTGTGCAGGAGAGTCTCAGGTTAAGAGTTGTACTGAATGCGTTGCAAGATTTTCTAGATTTGTAATTTACTCCTAAACCCTGAGGTCTCAATTCTTGTATAGGGCTTTTTGTGTGCTCTGTCATGTTTATTCCAGTTTTTCAAGGTTTGCAGAGAAGTTATTGGTTTAACTTGTCTCATTGTGGTTGGGGAGGTTGGGGTTTGTTTGCTTTTATTAAATTCTTCAAATACAGTGGATTACAAAAGGCTTTGAGAGAAGGAAGGCTGGTAGGAGTTGCTCACACCATAGAGTCCGGAATTTCAAGATACACAGCAATCTTAAGAACCTCATATATGAGCTGAGTATCTTCATAGCAGCACGCTGGCCAAGTAAACAATATATATACAAAGGAGAAGTTAGTGTAATACAGGATATATATAATTCTCTATCCAGAATTAAGAATTTGTTCATGAAAGTGCATTCAGTGTTTTACTGTCAGGCACTGGCATCTTTGCTGACTAATACAGGATAAGGTGATCATCTTTCCAAATGCTTATGGCAGGATGATGGAAAAACTGTGGTCTGTAGGTGTTCAGATTAAGTCGTTGAGAGCATTCTAGTAATGCACACAAGTGTTGGTGGCCACTGATAACTAGCTTTTAAAACAAGTTGTTCCGCAAGGAAATAATATGGGCTCATCTACCCTTGATTTGATTTGTTTTTTTACTCTCCTTTGCTATGAGTTCAGCTTTCCTTATGGAGTTCACTCTCCACAGTGCCTCCTGTTTCTCCATTTTGTCTCCATATCCTTCACGTCTTCCTCTCACGCTGATCCCGTGTAAAAATAATCCCTATTTTCCTGCAACCCAGAACAACCCATTGGGCAAACGGTATCAAGTGCTCTAACTGCTCTGAGATAACCAGGCAAACAGGTCCAACAGAACAAAGACTGGAGCTTGTGCTGCAGCATTCTTTTTCTCTCAAGCTGATACAGCAGTTCAGGTCTTCCCTCCTGTATCTAGAGGCTGAGATTCAAAAAAATTGTGAGAGCATCATTGTTTTCGATGACTTTTGTCTCTCTGGTAGATGTACGTGAAATTGGCCAACAGTTCAAAGTTGAGGAAAAGGGAGGTAGGGGTGAGAATGGTGGGGGCAGATCGACAAATAAACCAAGTGACTACACTAGATGTCCTTAGGAAAACAGACTAAAGCAGAACCAAACAAAGCATAATAAAAACATGTTTTAACATTGTTTAAGCTAATCTGTTTTTTTACAAGCAATCACAATATATATGGGCACTGCTGGAATGGGTAATGTTTATTCAGTGAAATTTCCTGTGAAAACACTGTTTTTTTTAAAAAAGTTCCTGTTCCTGTTATACTGGAAGAAGTATGAAGTGAAAGTTTCCTTTTCCAAAGTTCAGTTTACCATGAGTCTTTGCTCTATTGATTTTTTTTTTTTTTTNTTTTTTTTTTTTTTTTTCTGTTTATTGCCCCATAGGAGCAGTTTCACAGGTGCTAGACAGCCTGGAGGAAATTCATGCACTTACAGATTGCAGCGAAAAAGACTTAGATTTTCTTCACAGTGTTTTCCAGGATCAACATCTCCACACGTTACTAGATGTAAGTTTCCTATGATAAGCAGTTTGGAAAATTTTCCATATCTCTTGTTCATTATTTTGTTTTATTTTGCATATCTTACATTATCTTGCTTCTTACCAAAAAGAATTTACTTAAGCATGGAAAGCAGAAATTAACTATTTAATATACTAAAATTAACTTTAGTATATTTTATTTACAGACTACTTTAGAAAATATATGTTACTCTAATCATATGTAAGCAGCTAATGGCTTGGTGCCTTGTTTTGAGTTAATAGGTGTGTTTTTAAACAATTTGCTACTAGAATAGACTTCTTTTGAGAAAGACTGGATTTTATATTTTCATTTAAAATATGAATTGTAATTTCAGTGTACAGTTTTTTGTTTTTTAGTAATTTAGTAATATTAGACAAAATCTCTGGATATTCTTGTAAGACTTTTTTTTTTTTTTTCTGTGTAAAACAACTGAATGTACTGATTTCTGTCCTGTGCTTGGACACAGTAGGTGTTAGGCTCACTCATTTAGAACGTTATTAATGCATGGTTAGTGTGAATCATTAATCTGTAAGATAGCAGTATGTGTTTCACAGAAATGAGTGCAAAAAATTACGAAGCTGGAAGTTACAGACTAGAGCATTCTCGCAGTCATCAGGATCTGGCGTTCATTTTCTCACTGTCTGTGAGCGCAGTTCACTATTCTGATACATGGTAGCAGAACAACTGCTACCAGGGTGTCAGTGGAACACAGCTACTACTGGTGTGGAACAGCAGCTGTAACTGGGATCAGATGGTTCTTGTTTTTTTTTTTTTTTTTTTTTTCTTCCAGAAAACTGAAGTGATCTATTTTGCAAGGATCATTTTGAAAAACAAGTAGTGTGGTGTTTTGAGTGAAGAATGCTTTTGTGCTACTTAATTTCCTGTTCTTCAAGTATTTTTTGCTTTCTAAGTTCCTGTTCTCCTGTCCCTTGCAGAAATTTTGTGTATAATTTTCAATAGTTGTTTAATCAAACAGTTGCTTAATCACTGCAAGATCACGTTCCATCCTTCACATTTAGTTGAAGAACCCTCTTCTAAGCGTATCATGCTTTAATTGACTACTGTGTCTACATAGCATAGGAGTCTAAAATAAAGGTCAAAAAGAAACAGAAGAGTGTTCCAGCTTTGGTTCTGGCATATGTGGATTATTTCATGTTGAAGACAAAGTGTTTCTTTTCAGGCGAGACAAACTTTGTCTAAAACATTCTACACATTCAGTAGGAAAACTGCTGAGAAGGAAAGAATCAGGTGGTAGAGCTAAATTCACAAAGGTATAGGCTGTGTCTACATTAGCAAGTTGTGCAACACAGCAGTAGTAGGTGTGCAGAGCAAAGGCGGCTAACGCTGAGGACTTCTACACTTTGGGAGGTTTTCAAAGGTATTAATTTACACTTCTTGTACTCAAGTCCTATGGCCTTACTAAGCACTAGTGGGTGCAATACATTTTCTCATTTAGTGTCATTTGTAATTAATTATGCTTGGGGAACACTCTACTGTGAAAACCATAATCAGAGGATAATCAGAAGATCATTTCAATAATAATAATTATTATTATAATAATCAAAAGATTCATTTCAAAAATGTACTCATGAACCAAACTAGTGACCATATTGATGATGACTGAGTTGATACTACATCTTAAATATAAGAGCTTGAATTCCTCAGTGAATATTACAGTTCTAACAAGATGTCTAAGCTTTCTACACATTGAAAGGCACTCAGAAATAGGATTCATTCCAGCTATTGTGCTCAGTAGGCAAATGGTTATCGTAGTGGAGATTCTGAACAGGTCCAGAAAAACTGTGGGTTCTTTTAGTTCCCCTCTCCACCCTTGCATTGGTAGAATCCAAATATAAACGGTGCCTTATTTCTTCCAATGTCCAAACTCTTTATTTAAAACGCTATAGAAATTACATATACACTTCTTGCAAACTTTTTAGTAAATAGTGGGTCATCTGGATTTTGTGCATCCTCCAACTTCAAATGATTCAAATCCACGTGTTCTTCATTCCAGAAGAGCATCCAAATCACAAGCCTGTGTCAAAATATAAGCCTCTGGGTACAGCTTTCCCACCACCTAGCTAAGCACACAAGAGTCAGGAGCCAGAGAAAGTAAGCTAGCTGTTAAACGATGAGGGCGTTCCCCTGGCGTGGGGAATTCTGCACAGTTCTGATCTGTGTTCTCAGGAACTGTTTGTGCATCCTATATTAAACAATCCTTGAATTACAGTCATATGGGGATTTAAGAAGACTTGCCTAATGATTTTCCTGAATAACATCTCCACCAAATAATTTAGAAGTACCTTTCTATTTATGTTAAAATATATATGTCCCATTTATCCAACATGAGTTCATTTAGCTTCTTTTACAGACACTTAAATAGATAAATCTTTCTATACTGTATGCTGCAGTGTAGAAAGGTGGTCGGATAATATGAGCCAGATATAAAAGTCTAGACAGAAAAAGAATGATGTAAGTGTAATATAAGAGCCTAAATACTTGTATCACTTATGGAGAAATGTTTCAGATATTTATTAATCATTATTTGGTCATCCTATAACTTCTTCGATAAAAATTTTTTTGATAAACCAGATGACCTTAGTTTAAATATTTCACCGGATGGTATCCCTTCTTAGGTCTTCTGGATATGAAAGCATGCTTCTGCAATATTTTCACTTTTATTTACTCTGTTCTTCTTCAGTACCAGTCTGTTCATGGTATTTTAGTAATGATATAATATTGGCCTAATGGTCTGCCGTAGACTTTTAAACAAGAAAAAGCTGCAAAGAATTCATATAATATTCCCATGCTTTTAAAAAGCCATGGTCATTCTCTTAGAGAGACAAAGAGATTCATTTAAATGCTCGCTATAGCAATATACTTGTGAAAACAAAACGATATAAAAAAAAAACAGTTTTGTTTTATTGTGCTGTGTTGAAGGGAGGAATGATAGAATCTTCCCAAATATATTGAATAATTATAATAATAAAACATTACAATAATAAAAAACCTTTTTTAAAAGATTCCAGACTTACAAAACGTGTATTTGAAAGTACTGGCAGAAGTTATCAGCAATATTATTTAAAAGAGCAAGTGTTTTATTTCATAACTTGGGTGAGGCAGCTTGGTTTCTGTAGATCTATCAATCTATGCCTTTTATCAAGCTATGCCTTTTTTTTCTATCAGAACTCTGAAAAATCATCCCTTGTGCTCACATGAATTCTGCCAGGGAAACTGTTTATTCCTCTCACAATGTTTGGGGTTAATGAGGCCATCAGAACAAGTTGCCTGTGAAGCACTGTATTTCAATAAGGAAGATTTTCCTAAGTCTGAATTGCATAACCTGTCATGAAGTTGTGGCTGACAGACTGCATTAAAAAGTGCTGTTCCTTTTCCTTGGCCTTTTTCCACGGTTAAATTTGTTCTCATGTTCCTACTCTTTCTCAAGAGTCATTCTTATTTTTAGATTAGGCACATGATACATGATTCCTGCTGCTTAAATACCTTCTTTTGCTTCTGAACTGAAAAGCAGAAAAAGGATAGCTGCCTTTATGCAAAGACTGCAAGTTACCTACTTGTGGGGGTGTTTTTCCAGATAATGCAGATCACAAACTAGAAGATTATTTCTTTCTAATAATGTATTAACTAATGTATTAATTAAGGTATTATGAGGTGTTATGCGGTTTCTACAGCCCTGAGCCTCAGGGCTGTAGAAAGCAGGGTTCCTGTCATTCCATTGATGATACACTATTTTTAATAAGAGTTATGAATTCATTTTTTGCACAGGAAAAAAGGTGTCAATTGTTTGCAAAGTAATTTATGTTCACTCTGAATCCAAACCAGCATATCCTCATGTGGGCTTGTTGCACAGTTTCACTGAACGATTTTCAATATTTTTGCAGAATTCCTTTTTTATATTGAGTTGTTTTTTACTTTACAGAATTAAAATGCTTCATTACTAAAAAATTGTATTTTGATTACCAGGGAGAAAGCCCTCTCCCTGGGCTGAAGAAAAGAGCCCTCTAAGAACATTTAGAAATACTCAATACCTAAAAGCAATATATTGTTTAATAGTTTATATTTCTTGTAAAGAAAAAAAAGTATATTTGGGTTGGACAACAGCCAATTTTGTTGACAAAACAAACATGTAACATTTCTGAAATGTCATCAAAATCTGGTGAATCCTGCAGGATGTTTCTGCATATGTCTCAGATATTCCTGTGTTTGTTCCCATAGAAAACTTCATAGATTATTTCATTTTGGTATCCAATTTAGATCATAACGTAATAAAGTTAAGCGTAGGATATAACTAATTTAATGGAAAGGCAGAGTTAGATTTACGATTTGAAAAAAACTTTATTGTTACCATTAATAGATTGTTAGAAACCTTATCAAGTGCTTTCGTTGCAATTTTTTGTATCGACTTTCAAAAAAGAAATCCTGGGAGGCATTGCTGTCTTTTGTCAGCAATATTGATACAGAATAAATGAGATTACTGGTTCTGGAGGCATTGATGTGTGATTGTTTTCTGTGTCATGACTTTTTTTGATTTATTTGTTTTGAAAAGTATACCGAGCTTCAAGGCTGTACGTAACGAGGAAGATCTTAAAAGTTTTGTGTTATCTCCATCAACACATCAAAGAAAGCCAGGTTTGCTAAAAAGTAAAAACAGAAGCAGCTATAGGACACAGCTGCCTACATTGAGGGAAACAAGGGAAATCTTTCTCTTGTTGAGTCAAGTAGTTTAGTCACCTCTTTGGGGAGGGTTTCTGTGAGTGATTCTGAATGCAGATGTCGTTCAATTTACAAGAGAAATTTTCACTCAGCAGGAGAACAATATCGGCTTTTGTGTGACTGGGGCCTCTCTATGCTGCAAGCTTTGTCTGCGTCTGTCCTGAGTCAGATAGTTCTCTAGGCAGATATGTTTTGGCTGTTAGTTTAAGAAGTTCGTTAAGTTATTTTCATAGCTGAAATCTTTAAGGTAAGTGTAATTATTCCTGAAACAATATTTGAAATAGAAGGATTTTGAACTCTGAAAAAAAATTATTTTACTTTTTGTAAAAAGTAAATAGTTTGACCAAATGTGAGATCATTTTTGATCTTTTGATAAATATTGGTGATTGGATAATCATATCTATGTGTGTAGTCACTTCTTCTTTCGAGAGATTTGTTCATATTCATAGTGCATATATTCAGGACATACTGATTTTTGAAGAGAATGTTTGTTTCTATGTTTGTTATCCATTGTGTCTAATGGTAACATTTCAAAGGAACATGCATACAGACAAACTTTGGAGTTCCCTTAATATTTATTTTAAACTCAGTCATCCAAGCAAATTCAGTCCTGAAATCCAGACTTTTAAGGAAATATATTTTCTCCTTTGCTAAGAAGAATGTTGTTGGAACTTTGGTTCAGTTTCTTAGACATGGTTGGCTAAAACTTTTTACTGTGTTTGTTTTGTTTTGTTCTGTTTACTCTGTCAATGTTAGATGTTGGCAGGGTTAATCTCAATGCCTTTTACAAAAGCATCAGTTGTTCAGCAGTGTCCAGCTATGATTCATACTGTAATTCTATACTTGAAAATGTTTTAATCTGTTATATGACACAGAAAAGAACAACAAAAAAGTCTATAAAAAGGTTTAACATTTCATTAATTGTCTTGATTTTCTGTGTTTTGATCTGAATGGTTGCTCTTTTTTTCTATAAAGATCATGGTGTGGTTCTAGTTTGTTGGATCAACACTTGCCCTTACTCTCTTGAATGCTCATTACACTAAAACTAATAAATGGAGCATGTTTTAGTGAAGCACGAACGCACGTCTTTTGCAGTAATAATGAGAAAGTGAACGAGTGCTAGATGTCTTCCTAACCTCTCCCAGACATTTATGCAAAATAAACCTGTCTCATTTTTAAATCACCTTGTTTTCCTATTTTTAGTTATTCTTTAAATGATACGTTTTTAAGACAAAAGCAAGTGGAAAATATTTGTTTAAAAAAAAATAAAGAAGGAACTCTGCTGGCAAGAAAGCACCTTGCTATTTGGGGAACCAAATCTGGCTCTTATCCCAGTCGCTCCCAGCAGAGGCAGCGTGCTCAGCCCCAAGGAGTGGGAGGGACCGTCTCTCACTCTGAAATGGAAGCTCCTTTCCCAAGTAGGATAGAGGGAGCAATGAGCAAACTTTAGAGAGAACTGTCTGGAGATTCCCTTCTGCAGGTGGACTGGATCATCATCACCATCACCACAGTATGCCTTTTCTCTAAAAGGTAACTGATCTGAAAAGGGCCATATCTGAAAGAAAACTAAAAAGCAGACACTATTCTAGAGTAATGTCTTCTGTGTTGTTTCATACCCTTCTCTGAAGTACCTTCCATTTTCAACTTCACTTATGTCTTTGAATTTTACTTCCTGTTCTCCTAGGAAACTGGCATAGACCACTGTGCTAGTCAGTATCATTTAATTGTTTCCTTATTCTCCCTGTTTCTCTGTCTTAAAAATGTATATAGATTTTGCTTATATGTAGACTTCAGAGCAGGAGCAAATTTTGGTTCAGCATTTTTATAATATCTACTGTAATACTGGTTTACGACAGAGTCTGTTAAACACAAAAGTGATAAAATTAAGAGCTAATACTAGTGTTTATTTTGATTGATATTGCTTTTTGAGAAATATATGCATCCACCACCTTTCAAGAACGCAAAATTCTGGGTCAAGTTACGTGGCTCTGTAATAGGGTTTTTTTTGTTGCCTTTAATCTGTTTCTTCTCCTAACTTATGTTTTGTCATTCTGAATATTTACGAGCATAGTACTGATACAGTGAATCATCAAATGAAATTCAGTTTAATAAAATACGTATTTTAAATGAGAATAGTACTATTTAGCCTGTTCCACTTGGCCTTATGTTGTCCTCTGTCAATAGTATCACTGTCAGTGAGTGTGTGTCTGTGTGCTATGTTACTATATGTTACTGTAAAAGCATAGAGATTTTTAGCATATAGAAACAAAGAACTCCTTTCATTTCAGTGTATTTTGCAGTATCGGATCCTGATCTGACAGAGAACCATAAAATTGTGTTCTTGGCACTTGTGAGACATATAATTAACTTCACTGATACTATTTTTTAAGGTTTAGAGAATAATTTTCATATTTGACTTTCTTACACTTTCTTTTTTCTAATATAATTCAAGTTTTACTTCAGTACTTTTATTTAATAATTATGAGGGCCGCCTGGTTTTATTCTAATAAGACTTGAGATTCTCAGACAACCTTTTTTTTCTACAGGACCTTGTGTATTTGACAAAAATAAATGCTGCAGTGCCTGAAATACAGTTCACAAATATTAAACAACATTTCTGGTTTGTTAGCGTTGGGAGTTTCCTCCAGAACGGAGTTTCAGTCTACACACAGTTTACATTAAAATACCCAAAGGCAGTATAGTAACATGCTAGTAGAATACGCTGTCATCTTTGAAGTCAATCAGGCCTCGCTGCATCCTACTTCCCATTGCTCAAGTAGTTGGCTAGTACAGGTTGACTTATCTGGATACTGCAGAGCTCCTTGCAGTGCATTTTCATTTGCAGTATATCATTAGGTAGAGTTTACCTGAGTAGGGAGAAACAAAAAGTGTTTGCAACTCCCACGTCCTCGCGCAACATGTGTTCCTTGTCACGTAACCGGTGAGAAGCTGTACCCTTTGCAGACCCTCCGTCATCATTGTGGCTTTATCCAGTTTTATTTGGCTTGTGTCTGGAATGAGACTGGTGGTTCTTGACATCCTTTTGTTCAAGGTGATGATCTAGCTCTGAAGAGTAGAGTTCAACTGACAAAAGAGGGCTTGAAGCTTATTTAGCTTAGCCTGAGTCTGTAGCTAAGGCAGTAGGTCATATGTGGGGAAGGGAAGCCAGGCAGGAGGGAGGGACAACAGGCTTCTTGTGCAGGGATATCAGACGTGTTCCATGTAAACAGAATTTATTTTGTTTTTGCTTAGGTTTACTTTTATCTGATTAGCTGCTGGGCATCTTAAGAAAGTGGTATGCCTTTTTTTTTCTTCCTAAGATCACTTTAATTCAGATTACTAATTCAGTGATATAATTAAGTGACTATAGAATCATAGAATCATAGAATGCTTAAGGTTGGAAGGGACCTCTAGAGACCATCTAGTCCAACCCCCCTGCACACGCAGGGTCACCTACAGCA
>VZSV01000134.1:1618973-1722841 GCA_013398735.1 Nothocercus julius
TAGACACTGATGAGGTCTCCTCTCAGCCTTCTCTTCTCCAGGCTGAACAGGCCCAGCTCTCTCAAGAAGAGAAGCGCTCTCAGTTTTCTTTTTTAAAATTTGGATCATAAAATGTCGTTGTTGAATGTGTTAAGCTGCTGTGCCAGCTCTCTTGGTACTGTTTTGTGCATAAGAGTACCGTTGCCTCATCCTAATTTCATTTCTTTCATCTCTCAAACAGAAGTTAAAACACTGACAGTGGAAACCAAGAAACCACTGGGATAAGGAATAGGAATGGAGTTGACATAAAAAATGGCTGGAAGGACTGGTGGCAAGAAGTCCCTGAAAAAGAGATTAGGTGGCATGCAGAAAATACCTGGTGTTGTAGAGGGATGGAAGATACTCTGGATGTCTGCAGTAAGCTCAGGGCAGCAGGAATTGACGTGCTTCTACCTCCTTAGAGGAGATAGGAAAACCTCTTAGTCTCCTCAAATCTGAATATTTTTGTGGTTTGGCACTATTTAGTTAAGATTACTTAGCCAGGGTTTTGTTACCACACTTTCTGCTTCCAAAGGATGTATGTTTGCCCATATGTATCATATACGATGTAGAATTTTGCTTAATTGCACCGTATTCCTCTTTGGCAAGCTACATGCATGTGCTGTCTGGTGTATCTTTCAACTTCTGCTGTCAATTTTTGAGAATTGCTGCTTTCACAGTCAAGAGAATCACATAATGTAAATTATTTTTATATGAACATTAAGTTGAATTTTTCTCAAAATCTATAATTATTATATTAGGGTCCTAATTTATTGCATCTGTTAAGTTAATGTTCATGATAAAACACACAGTAAAATGTTCTGAGAGACTGCTCAGATGATGTCAGTCCTTTTCTCAACTCTTTTACATCTCAAATTTGAAATCTTACTGGACATCTTGGCACCTGATCATGTGGTAAGCCAGGGTAAGTGAACATCTTTGAAGCTACTATTGTCAGGTAACATATGTCTATAATATCAGCTTAAAAGATAGGTCAAAGGTGAACAGAGTGGAAAAAAAAAGAATGCTCTCCTATGAAGACAGTAAAAAGCAATATACCATGTAATATACATTGGCTTCAGGTGGAATTTTGTGTAATTTCCCCATTTATGTCTGCTGCAGTTCTACTGCAGGATTGTTCACAGAATTTAAAGATAGAGTTTTTGTTTTGATCAGATAGTTTAAATGCAGCAGATGTCCCAACATTTACGGGCATAGGAAAATACAAAAAGTTTCAACTAGAGGCAAAAAGTTATTAGCTAGAGGCACTTCAGCTAGAGGCAAATCTGCAGTATGGTTGAGTCTAAGAGCCACTGTCACTGTTAGCTGCTCTCTTACTCCTCCCATTTTAAATACTGTCAAAATGGATGCTGTGGTGTGTTCCTGCTGAATTTATAGTGTAAATAGTGGAGGGGAAAAAAAAAAAAAAAAGCTTCATGTCTGTAAGTGGTCAAAAGAGGGGAAAAAAAGGCCCATATTGTGCAGTATGGTGTGATTAAATAGCTTACTATGGTGATCTTTCTGTATAGTTTTAGTATCTGGGCTCATCCAGGTATGTCACTCAATACTGATTTGAAACTCTTCCACAGAAACAGTATGGAGACTTCCCCAGACCTAAACAGAAGCTAGGACTGAAAAAGCTCTTTTATTTTGACTGACTTGTCCCGTTATACTTCTGAGTTGCTATGCTACAGACCCCACAGAAGGGTCGTGTTCTGTGATCTGTATAAGTAGAAATGAAAGCTCACTTGGTCACTGGGTTGGTGTATAAAGAACACAAAATGAAGGAAAAATATATGTATATATATTAATACTGATAAAGGTAATAAAGGCAATATAACTTGGAAAGAATGCCAGATTGAATGAGGAAGAGGCTGATGGGAAAAGAAGAGGAAAAGGTTCATGAGAGGAAAAAAAAAGTCAAGGGGGGAAAAAAATTAAAAATTAAAATATCTGTTTGGATTCCTTTAAATTCAACTGTAATCATTTTTAGATCTCTTGACAATAGCATCTGCTCCATTGTCATTCAGCCAAAAATATTCAGGTAAACTAACTATATTCTATAGTTTTTCTGGGCAGGTTGCTTTAGATTTTGTTAGGAAAAAAGATCCTTTCAGTACTTAAAATCTTGTAACTTCATAAAGTATGGAAGTAAAAAATTGTGCAAGCAAGTTTACTACCTTGGCATGGATCTTAGAGCACTTATCAAGAAATTTGAGGGAGTTAGATATGCAGGTGGTATACAAAATTTGATTTCAATATAAAAAGATTTAGCTGATAAAATACTGGGTGGTAATGTAATGCCATTTGGCATTTTTGCCTATTGCCAACACTGGCAGAGGGCCATATGCTTCCCTTCCTGCTGCTCGTGTTACCAAATTGCTGCCAATAGATAGACCCTGTGAATGCAATGAGGAGGGTTTCTTTCTGTATTCCTTTTTTACCCTTCGGCAGATTATACAGGGCAATGCATATGTACTCATTTCACTTTGTACTTTTTAGGGTTTAGTAGATATTTTTTTCCCTTCAAAAGGAAGTCTGTGATAATTTCAGAATTCCGCCTTGATAAGACTATTATGATACCTGTCATCCTCTGCCTTTTAGGCTATTTTCATCCTCACTAGAAAAGAACATTCATGATCTGGACTTGCTCTTCTGGCAACTCAGCAGGACCACAGCTGGCAGGCAGTTGTTGTCACGTCTGGCTCGCTGAAGGATCAAGGACTCTATTCTAGCAGCTCTTTAAATAGATCAGTTAATGTATTTCCTCCTCCTCCAAACAGTAAGGCATTATCTACCGATAAGCTCAGAATATCCTCTGTACTGGAGAAATGCAGTCAACCTGCTAACATTTATTATACAATTTCCAACTGGCGTTTAACTTTGTCGTTATGTCAAGTTCGCAGTCAGAATTTCAGCTTTTGTGTAGGTAGGCAAAGTCCATCACTCTTCTCCACAGAAGACAATGTTTGGCAGTTGTGTGCAGTGGGAATTAAATTCAGGAGAAAAAGATTTTGGCTCGGTTTGCTTGAGTTGTTCTTCCTCCTCCCTCACCTAAGTGGTTGAGTTATTGATTTAAAACAAAGCAAATGAAAAAGCCTGGATATGGGATGGTTCCATGAAAGAGCTGATTCAGTTTATACGGTGCCACATTTTCTTAACAGTTGCTTTAGAAAAAGGATAAGCAAAAGCCTTTTTAATGTTAACTTCCAAGACAGGTAGCAGCAAGTGCAGTTCTCTTCTAAATATAACAGATTAAGAATATGTGAGAATACAAGTGACTTGCAGGCCAACTGCAATTTGTTTCTAAATTTTTGCAAATGGAAGTTCCTTTAAAATAAGTAAAAGAATATGTATGTCTCAGTTCCATTACATGAACAATAATGAATAAAGTGAAATTGCAGCATTCTGTTTTCTACTAGAATGTATTTTTTACAATACAGATAATTTGTTTTGCACGAGTGTAGAAGGATACCGAGTACTTCTAATTAATGCTTTTGCTGCAATGACAGCTCCTCTCATTTCGGCGCTGTGAGTTAAGCAGAAGGAAACATTTGTCTGTTCAGACAGAATTTGTGTCAAAAAGGTCAAAGCTGTGGAGGACTGTAACGTGCAGAGTGTTAAATATGGTTTGGGCTTCCATCTGGGATGAGACAGTAATATGCACCATAAATTATTCTGGGCAAGGAGTGGTAGCTGTCTGATACTAAAAGCTATCTTCAAGCACAAGCCTCAACAGTGAGAAGCAGAGGGTTTAGAAGAACAAACTGTCTTTAAACACAAATTAAAGATAAAGCCCCAGCTGACTGTGACCTTCACTATCTAGTGTGTTGTAGCGAGGAGTTGTTACCTTCAGAAGAGCATTTTGATGGGAGGTAGAACCACAAGGAAACAAGCAGGCATCAAAGGTTAGAGTATTTGGCATGGAAAAAGACACTGTGAAACTGAAGTGGGAGAGCAAAGTTTTATCAGTTATCTAGTTGGCTCTTAATTTTGAGAGCTTCTGCTGATGAATATTGCTTCATTCTTAAGTCACAGGCTTCTTTCAGCTTTCAACCCAGGAAGCTTTTGCGGTCAATGGAGTGTCATTCAGAGGATTTGTGAAAGGTAACGAAGATTAAGAAGCCTGTTTTTCAGTAGATGTTGCGGCATTGTAAATGGAAGTGGAGGCAGCACCTCCACTGGAGAGTTTTAGGTGGTACAGAACCTGAAAATGATTAAAAAAAAAAAAAAAAAAACTTCTAATATGACAGAGTTGCAAATTGTATTGCACAGGAAGTCAAGTATATAGGGACATGCATTTTTAATAATTATTTCTTGATATTAGATATTTGATAGATATTTGAATTTGGTGATTTAATATTTGAGGTTGGCAGCCCTGTATATGCCATCTGAATTATAACTAAATCCTGCCCATGTGTTGATAGATCATATTTATTTATACTCTGGCAGTTCAGTAACTCTTGTTTTGAGTTAAAAAAAAAAAAAAGTTTCTCCTTCACATCATAGAAACGCCCAGATTCTGGCAGAGAAAGCAGTAACTGATTTTATCGCATAATTTAACATTGATTGCATTCAAAGCAAGAGCAGGCAGCAAGGCTAAATGTGTGCTACTTGTTAAGGATCTAAATGTTTGGCTGTGACATGAAAAGGGGATTGCATTTAGACAGTGTTCTGACTCCTGTTACAGGAAACAGTTAAGACGGAATTTGTGCACATCTGAAAAACTAGTCAGAGGAGAAAAGTTTGTTTTGTCTCGCCTGCCTGATTGTGGAATAGGCTTTTGCGTAGTCTGCTTTTAAATATCAGAAGAAACACATTCCCTTTATGCAGGCAGAAGGTAAAAAGTCTCAACTCCTACGAAGAAAGCTGCTCAACTGCTCGTGAACTGCTCAACTACTTGACTTGTTGTGGGTACTCTCTTAACGTTTGTGTTGTAGCATAGACAATTTAAAAAACACTTGTCATTTTAAGGAGCAATACTGTTAATTTGGTCTAGTTTTTGATAACAAAAAAAAATGGAGGGAAGAAAGTGAAATGATCAGCTAGAGTTGGAAAGCACAAGTATAAATAGCTTCAGAAAGCAATTAGAGTTTCAAAAAAGTAAAGTTTATCAAGAGTTTTAAACAGAAATTGCATTTTATGTACAGAATTTGAGGATTTGGGGTTGTATTTCTAAGAATTCTGTGTTAATCTCAGCTGTGATTTCCAGGATTGATAGTATGTACATGGAGGTTTTGTTATGCTATGCTCTAGTCTCTGAAAGAAAAGGGTCTTTGTAATTTAAGATGCTTTATGCTGTAGGTTTTTTTTAATATAGAACAATGTTTATGAAATAGTTTGTTTGTATTTGGCAATGCTTGTTTTTGTGTGCCCAGTCATTCGTATATTATAGTATATATTTATACATGTATGTGTACATATAATTTTAATAGTCTTTTCAATATAATGTTAACATAGTACTGAAACTGTCTTTTTATCTCATTCTTATTACAGCTGAGAATTGTAGGTATGGATCGTGGTGTCTATATACTAGACACATATATGTTCATGTAGAACAAAAATAGGACACCAGACCGCAGTGCATAGTTAAAAGTCCTTTGGGGAAAGATAAATTCTATTACAAAAAATTGCTTGGCAGTTGGTGGAGAAGTGGAAATTATCCGGGTCAGAACTGATGGGAAATAGTAAGGGCTGGGTAAAGATTGTTTTAAAATTAATATTGAAATAAATAGACCTCTTTTTCAAAGTTTTGAACTATGCTGTAAAACAAAAATGAACTACTCAGCGAAAAATTGTTTTAAGTGACTTAAAATTTTAAGAATGCCGTATCCCATAAGTCGTAAATACAGACGATCAGATTTTTAATTGCCGTGTTTATGCTTTTTGCTGAGTGATGTTGTTGGAGTTGGGCTGCTGGGGGAAGGGGCAGGGATTAGTTGCTGTCACTTCAACCAAAGCAGTCCCTCAAAAGAAAGCCCTAAACATGGTACGTGTGGATTTTGCCTGCTGTAAGTAACCTTAGGTTTTACAGGACTGCTGAAATACAGCATGTTGGAAAAAGGCTTTCTTATGTGAATAAAGCCTTTAACTAGTTGAATATGGAAATGTGTTCTGTACCACAGGATATATGAAGCCTGGATGGAACTGGCATTCATGTTTACTTTAATCTGTGTAGTGTGTAAACAAGTTCCATTCAAAGCTTTGTGCACATTTTGCAAAATGTATGTGTAAAGAAGTTTCAGGAGGAAGGGGGGGTAGTTCCCTTTCTATTCAAGGAAACAAAGTTCTTGTGGATGTGTATACATGAAACACTATTAATTCAGATACTTTCAGGGATGGACTATTAGGTTGTTAATTCAGACTGTGTATGCATGACCTTAAAAGTATCTGCTTCTGCCATAACCATAGTTTAAGTGTAAAACTACTTAAGAATATTGCAAAACAGTGGGTTTTTTTAGAAGGCTGTAAAGAAGATACAAGGGCTTCACCCGTTCCTGTTGTGCTAATGCATAGCACAAATTTGTTCTCTCTTGCCAGTTCCTGGTTTGTTCTGGCTGAAAGCTTCTTACCATCATCTATAACCAGTAAAGACTAATTATGGATAGAGTCAATGTGGGGCTTTTTGCTTGTTTGTTTGTTTGTTTTGTTAGTTTTTGATTTTACTTCTTTTCAAATAACTTAATAACTGATAAAAAAAAATCTCTTCTGATTTAACACATTGATTGCTAAAGTTAGGAATGAAAAATACAAGATAATATTAGTGAATCTTCCTTTTGGTTGTATGAATATATACCAAATGAAAAATGCTTCAAAAGTAGACTTTCTTTTTTAAATGTTGCAAAAAAATATGAAAGTACTATTGAAACAGTATATTAACACTTAAAGAAAGTACTGTGGAGTACTAGTGCAGCCTGTGTTTCTGGGTTTACTTACAAATTGCATTAATAAAAGCTACAATAAAAAAATGGAAAGATTTGCTGGAGTTCTTATATGCATCAAATGCAAAGTTCAAGTGTGTTCACATCACCCCATAGTCCTGGCTATTGAAGTTATTGTTATCATCTCATGTCAGCCACTGTGAGGTAATAGCAGTAGAATAGGCCATGAAGAAAAATCAACTTTTTTTTTGATTCCAGCAATGAGTTCAGTAGTAATGAATGAGCTGTGAGCACCACTGGTGGATTTGATAACATAAAAAACCATATATTTCATTTAGCCACATTCAGTCAAGGAATATAGAAGGATGCTTTTAACAGGGGGGTTGTTCAAAGCAGCAGGAGATTTAAATGGCTTCAGTTACCCTCTGGAGAGGCTTATTTCTTTTTTCTGACCATAGCAGAAAACAAACAATTCGACTGTTTATAAACATGTGAGCTCTCCTCCCCTTTATTTGAAGTTGAGTATGATTTATTTCTCAAAATTGTATACTCCACCTTGACATCAACCAGCAGTTCAACCTTAGTGTATGTAGAACACATTTTGTCCCATCAAATGATTGTAAGACCAATTCACCTTATTCATGGTTACAGAGAGAATTTGTTAGGGTTTGTCATAACAATACAAAGTGTGTGATTTCAACAGTTTGTTCTCTTGTTATTTCAGCTTTATGACAAAATTAACACAAAATCTTCACCGCAAATCAGGAATCCTCCAAGTGATGCTGTACAGAGAGCCAAAGAGGTAATCATTCTAAAATACAGTTCTGACTTGGAAAGTTTTATTGTGGAACATTTTCATCATCATTTACAATATCACTTAAGATAGGTATTTTGGCTTTCTATGTTAATTAATCTCTGGGCTGCCTTCTAACATTGTTTACTTAAGTTACATAACATGTTGCATAAACTTGCAGAATTCCATTATGTCTGCAAGGATTATATAGTTTCGTCATTTAGCCTTTGACATGACAATAGCAGTATTAAAAGGAATATTCCTGTTGGGCAAATGCAATGTCTTTTGTACTTAATATAATCCCATGCAGCAAAAGTAAGTTTGATGTTTGTATTACTTCTTCCTAAAATACATATATAATTTTTTCTAGATACCAGCTTTTACAGTTGAAAAAATAGTATCAATAATAGTCCTAGGAAAATTTAATCTAGCGATATAGTAAAGTATACTCCAGAATTTCTTAATTCTTAAACCTGACAAATGCAGGAAAAGTAATAAATAAACAGTTGCATTATATAGCATCAATAAAAATAGTACTGTTGTTCAGGATGATCTCATTTGAAAATTTTGTTTGCAGTGCTATTAGAGTGAACAAGAAGACTGTAAAACAGTGTATAATAACTGGAGTCATACTGGTAAAAGTCCCAAAGTTCTATTACGCAAAATTTCCTAGCTGTATATCCTGAGAGGTGCTTCAGAAGCAGAATGCTTTGCTTTCATTGCCCAAATAGTTGCATGTTCAAAATGCAGGAGAAAATATCATGTTGCAAGGAAATGAGTTACAACATTTACTCCTTCCTCCTTCCCCCAATAGTAAGCTGAAATTTGGCCCAGATGTTACAAAATCTGGAGCTTGGAGGTGGTGCACAGATGTTAAAAACATGACATGCAGATAGTCTAATTTAATTTGCAGAGGCTATTTTATGTGTATTTTTAATTTTACTTTTTAGTAAGTTTGAGACTGTATGTTGAGGGGGTGATATGTCACCCGTGCTTAGTGCTTCATTTCGGCCTCAGTGCTACTTAACTGTTAGAGGAATGTTGTTGTTTGGATGGGATGGAGGAAGACGACGACTGTTTCCTTCAAATTTCTTTCATCACCAGATATTTATATTTTATTTATTTTGAAGGGTGGTATTTTGATCAACCAGTGAGGGTTTCTGTTCGTTTGTTTAATAACTTTATTTAAAGGAAAGTTACAGATTTTTTTTTCTTGCTTGCTTTGCAGGTATTGGAAGAAATTTCATGTTACCCAGAGAACAATGATGCAAAGGAGCTAAAGCGTATTTTAACACAACCTCATTTCATGGTAAGTTAATGATACTTTTGTTGTTTTTAAATATGTTCATCACTATTAAAAAAATAAGTTATCCCTAAAACTTACAAATGATGAAACTTTGTACAAATAGGATACCTCTTCATAAATATTTCTAGTCTGCTAACTCACAAAATAGCTACAATTACCATGAGATCGATATATTTGCAAGCAATTGCATAGCATGCAGCAGTTACAAGGCTAACAACAGTTTCTTAGGAATGCTTCTCCAAAGGGCAAGTGCTCATCGAATAGGACAGATGTGTACATTTGTTTGGGTTTTTTTTTTTTTGCTTTATTTTCCTTTCTTTTGTTTCAAAAAGAAATTACAAGGGAACACAGCATGAAAAACCTGATAATCATGCTGATAACAGGTGTTACGTTGTATTGGTTGAACACTCTTCAGTATTTTCACTAAATCTTTATGGTTAGTGAAATGGTTATGGCAGTGGTTAGACAACTAAAAATTCATTGGGCCTGCCCAAAGGCCTCTAGTTTAGTGCTTCAGTTTGGAGTAATATAAATTATGCTTACAGTTTCATGGTCTTTTGGAGCTAGCTGGGAAGGATGCTCTTTTGTGAAAAGAGCAAAGAAGCCTTTTGAATGTCCAGAGCCAGAACTGGGATTCTTTATTCTTCTTTTCTTCCCCAAGGTCTCATAGGATAAAAGATGTGAATTTGTTCTGAAGTGCATGCTTGTTTAACATTACATTACAATAAATCAATAGTGTGCATTGTCTGGTGAATTTGTATGGCAGATCAACAACTGTTTCACAAACCTGATTTGTGGACAGTAATGGTCTCCAGCTCAGGGGTGTGACCACTTAATAGCTATTTCAAATCACTGACATTCACAATCTTTTGACATTAGCTGAAGGATTTCTTCTTGTTTACGCTGCGGATAAAGTTCACAAGCTTCAGAAATAAAACATTGTTTTCTTAAATCTGATAAACATTATTATCAGTTTAAAGTAATGTATTGTGACTGTCCCTAGCCCAAGGATTATATGCTGTGGGCTTTGTGGAATTCGCTCACCTGAAAGCTGAATTACTGTCTTGTAAAAAGCCTGAAGGATAAACCTAAGAAAGAGTAAGCCGAAACCCCTCTCATATTCATGTATAAGATGAAATGTGGATAGCTGCATGACCCAGTATGTTCTTTTGATGACCAAAGTAGCTTTGGGCGTATCTGTTTTCATGCTTGCAGCACCAAATGAATTGACACTTCTGATTATCCCTTTACAATGCTTTGGGTGGTATCACATACAGGTCTCATCTCAAAGCATGCAAACTAGAGTCCCGTCAGATAAAACTAAGCTGCAGAAGCTCCCGTGTAACCAAGCTGCTAATGGGCATTCAGCCCACAGGACAGGATGGCAGCTGTCAGAATTAAAAGTGCCTGAAACACAGAGTATGAAGATCAGGTCCTCAGCGCCCAAAGCTGTGTACCCCGCTCACCACTCCTCATTCATCGCACTAATTGCTGATGTAGGTGTTCTGGTCATTTTCCGCTGTTCTCTGCAACAACCACCCACCAAATGCCACTGCCTGGAGATAATCCCAATCCTGATTGTGTAGCAGATGTGGTTCAACATTTAACAGGGATACATGCTTGAAATAAGGGGGAGGTGGAAAGGTACAGTGGTGTTCAGCCATGTTCTAAGAAAGACTTCAAAAAAAAAAAGGAAGAAAAAAAAAATCAGAAGCGGTGCTAACGGGTACTTGGCTCATTTTTTGGAATCTGAAAGATTCTTTTTTTTTCTTTTTTTTTGTTTTGTTTAAGTGCTACACAGAGTTGTACTTTTTTAATGGGTGTATATATATATACATATTATATATATATTATATATATACACACACCCTATGGAGAGAAGCCATTTTAAAAGAATAAATTATTTTCAAAGTAGGCATCAGGAAGAATCATTGTGGCATATCAAAATTTAATATGCTAAATCAAGCAACAAAAAAGTGAGTCTGAAATCATCTTTTATAGGTAACTCTACTTCTAACTGATTATCCTCATAAATTTAAAAACAGTTGTCTTAATTTTCTTCCATAAAAATATTTTTGATAAGGACCAAATAGTTTTGATAAATTTATGAAGTTATCCTTTAGAAAATGGTACACTTTAGAAGTGCTGTTGTGGGAACAAATTTAGGATGGTACTCTTTGAATACTGTTTTGCAGATGTTAACACTTTGTCAAACTCATAATAATGTTTTACATTTTTAACATTTGTATAGGCCTAATGTCTTTGCCCTAGTTTAGCGTGCTTACATACTCAGTTGCTGCACTTATCAAAGAATATTTAAGCACATTTAATCAGTTGTGCCATTCATTACAGCAGGAAACAGTAAAAAAAATGAAGTGGCATTTGAGGTATTTATTGTTTTATACTGTTTATTAGGCATTTGCAACTGTGTTTATGTTGGGTCTGTGCTCCGAGAGGAGAGGGAGAATATGAAAGTGGTTGTGTTAATAAAAATAAAACAGTATTTCATTCTTTCAGTCTGTACTGACTCATACTTTGTCTTTGTTATAATGAACTGCCATGGGATCTGAATAGATTTTCATTTTACAAACTACTCATTATAGAACAGTTTGCCCTAAAATGAGTTTCCTAATTTCTATGTCTAGGCATGTAAATAGAGATAGCCTAAATCTGACCTTAACAGTTCCCATTACTTTCAATATCCTTGCAGGTGTTAAGACAGTAAGGGAGAAGTAGGGCAGCATCATTCTCACTGGTGTATCTGCATTTGACAGGTTCCCTTGTACAGATGGCAAAAGCTGGGCATGTGCATGTGCATTTGTAGGCTGCTGAAGTTTATCCTAGGTTCTTCTGAGAGAGGAGTTCCTATACAGAAAGTGAGGCAGTAATATCTTGGATTTGCTCTATGTTCTGGAAAAATCCAAAGACATTTATAAAGAATGAACAAGGGCATCTGAGCTTGTGGAAGCTTGCGGAAGTCTCACATGTTGTTACTATGGTTTCCTCTAGGCCTTACTTCAAACTCATGATGTAGTGGCACATGAAGTTTACAGTGATGAAGCGCTGAGAGTTACACCTCCTCCCACCTCTCCATACTTAAACGGAGATTCTCCAGAAAGCGCCAACGGCGACATGGATATGGAGAATGTAACACGGGTTCGACTGGTACAGTTCCAGAAGAACACAGATGAACCAATGGTATGGAAGAAACTGTAGTATTTTTTTTTGACTCTTTACAGTTGTGATTCATAGAGTTAAAGACCAGTGTTATGTTGATTTCAAAGCAAACTTCCTCACTTTGAAGTAAATCTACCCATATATTTGGAATAATTTGGCATCCAGTGTATATACTTATCCTCTTGTGTATATCCTCCTGTGAAAGAAGACAACTTAAAATGCTACTCACACATGCTAAAGTATGTACCACTATAGCTATTTTAAAACAGCCTTGCAGTGGTTAGACTAGATCAAGCTTTAAAACATAAAACTGTGCTGAGCTGTTTGTGTTTTAATGCAAAATTACATTTTAACAAGTCAGAATCTTAGATGATTGTATATTAAATTGCTGCATCTTCATCTGATAAATACCATCTGTTTTCGTTGCAAGGTAAGCCATCTGTAAAATTAAATATAATACATATATAAATATACACCTTGTCAGTATTTAAATGGCATATTTAAGGAAAAGTTTTTATGTTAAAATATATCCCCTATTTTCAGACTTTCAGGAAAAGTGACCATTCTTAGCCACTGAAGAATCACAATGCTGAATGTTTTACTGTTTTATCTTAAGACTGTAACAATTTCTTTCTCTAGGGAATCACTTTGAAAATGAATGAGCTGAACCATTGCATCGTAGCAAGAATTATGCACGGAGGAATGATTCACAGGCAAGGTAATCATGTGTCGTAAATAGTTTTATTTTCAAATGAGATTATCTATAACAAGTATGTAACAACACCTATTATTCTTTTTGATTGCTACTGTTATGTAGTAGTGGACCTCTCTATCTGGGTGGAGTCATGTTAGTGGCCTTTATCACCTTGCAGTTTTAGAGATCTGTCAGTGTTTTCAGATGAGGGCCCATATGTTTCAATTAGGCCTTAATTAGGGGAATGGGATTATAGTTGATCCAAAGATTGAAGTATCAATATCAATATTTTTTAAGCCATACTTATATAATACTCTGTTTTTTTAAAAAAAATCTTTGGGATAGTTACAATATTCATCCTTGCAAAGTGAAAAAGCTTTGTTCAGCAGAGAAAATTGGGCTTCTCCCCATGTCTTTGCACAGAAATTCTGCTGGCCTTTCTGCATTCAGGGTTGAAAATAATAAAAAAAGATTTAGGAAACAGAAATATTTTTTGTGCATACAACTTGAATCTTTATTTTCAGTTTTCACTAATACAGCAAAACCCTGCAGACATGCATCTTTTCTCATCTACAGTCTACTCCATTTTGTAAGTCCAAATCAGATGTCAGAAATAATTCATGGCTGGATTATGACCTCCTTTAAACAGATACAAGCTTCCCTCATAGATTGTTAGGTGCAAATTTGACTTGCACCTTTACAAGGTTTGCTTAAGTTTTTCCATTTTGTGAACTTTTTCTTTTGATAACACAACAATTGTCATAACTTGTCAGACCAAAGTTCCTTGGAGACCGCTGTTCTGTTTCAAAAGAAGATAAGCTCAGAGAATTACGAAAACAAAAAACAAAATGTAGTCGCGCTTTCCCTGATACATTGATTCCAATTACTCAACCAAATTTTCCAAAAGGTGTAAAAGATGGTTTTCATCAAGCAAAGATGAGAATTTGTATAGATTTATATATTCCTTTAAAGAATCATCTGAACTTAAATTTAATTGGATTCTAAAAGTCACATTTGAAAGGAGATTGTTCTCTAAGACTTGCAGGAAGAAGGTTTATACTTAGTGAATCGTTATCCTCTACGGTGTTTTCAAGTGACTGTGTTCTATTGCAGGAGAGTATAAACCTCTCAAAACTTGTTAAAAGTGTTCCAACTGTACACCCATTAGCACCCTGTTTTTATTCTTTTTTTATTTATTTATTTTTAATGATACAGTACCTTTTATTTCAGAAACTTTCATGGAAAATTTAACTTATTCTATGTGCTTCATCTAATTAAGGTAGTTCTTAGGCACATAGACTGAGATGGAAGATGAACCATACTTCAGTTTTTCTGTAGTATTGTCATCTTTTTTTTGGGGGGGGGGCAAGGGGCAGGGATAGATTTCTTAGCACTCTAGATTCTTGTAACTTCACCACTTCAGTCAAAATGCCTTTATCTAAAATATTTCTACTGAACAGAAAAACATAAATGTAAACTGACAGTTATCTCTGGCACAATGTATCTTTTGAACTCCATTGACAGGATCTGTGGCTTTTTTGTTTTCTTTTATTTTCAGAATGTTTCTGTTTTCTCCTCTTTTTGTATGGTAGATCCTCTTTTTGTATGGTAGACTGCCAGGCAGTAATGGCAATGACCCAGTAGGTATAGTGGGAGCATTACAGTAACTGTATAATTTCACTTAGTGCTATTAACAGTAAACTGTGAGATTCCAAATTACAAAATACAGTAGTTGCTATGAAGTCTGCTTCTCATCTGTATGCCAGCTGCATCTGGTTCTGCTGATTAAAATTACGCTTACTGAAAAGATGAGGAAGTTAAAGTAGGAAGATACGATTGTAAAGATGCTATCTGCTTTCATATTCTAGAGGGTTCAGCTCAATTAATATGAAATGCCACCTTTAGTTGTTAAAATTTGTCAGTTCATTAATATGTCTGCTTTTGTAGGCTAAGTATATGATCGGTATCTTAGATCTTAGATTTAAGTACATCTTGATTTTTCACTCTCACATCTGTGTTTTAACTTAGCACAAGTGTCTGTCCGTTGATTATTGATGTAATCCATTTAGATTCCTTATGTTGTAAATATACTTTCAGGGCATGTGCTATATATAGTCTGAGCTTTTTGCAGGTCTCTCTGTCATAAACCACAGATTTTTTTCCTCATGACTGACTGCTTTGGGGATGTGCATGCCAAAAGGTGAATTAACTCTAAGATTTGTTTTAGAAGAGGTCCCACTGTGGCATTTTTGAAAAAGTTCCCATGGAAGAGGGAGAATTTGCTGACTGCCTATTTAACCCAACAGTAAAAGCAGTAGCTGTACATTGTATATGCTACTTTCTCAAAGTGACTTAATGTCAATATCACCAAAATAGAATCACACTGATATTTTAAGACACTGATACATATGGGTAAGGTTTATTCAAATCTAAGAAAATCCATGTTATGATTTGATGAAAGTATGGTGTAATGTTCACAGCTTTATCCTCTCCAAGCTACAGAATTTTGCTTTGTCTACAAAAGCATGTTTCTGAATAGGGACTCTGAGAGTTTGTTCCTTCTTTCCCCTAGTAGAATAGGAGCTCATAGAATTCTGTCTCGATTGGGCATACACTTACTAAAAATGTCTTCACTGTGGTGTGTAAAGAAGGAAATAGTTTATTCCAGAAATCCATCTATCTTTTATTATTACATGAATAAATCATGAATAGCTTATACTAAAAGTTCTGAATATACACAATACACCCAAATAAAGAGGAACCTACATTAGGTGGTTAAGCATATGTGTAACAAACAGGTCATAGGAGTAACAAAGGGGAATATTCACTATTTACAGATGTCAAGAATACTTTTTGCCTACAAGGATATATGTAAACAAAATAATTCTGCAAATAGTAAAAACCTCTTCCATCAATTTGGAAATTTCTTCATATGTTCTACCAATCCATCTACCCCATATGACAAAATGACCCTCTATTGTTAAATGGCCATTCTTTGTTCCCAACTTCTATGAATACTGCTACATTCCAGTTACATACAGAACAAAGTTCACTTCTGCCTGAGTAAAAGAAACAGGAAATGTTTCAGAAGAGGGGATTTCATTTAAGTGCACTGTTGAAATGATTTGATACAAAGCTGTTAGAGTCTGATTCTCATCCTAATATTTAACTTTATCAGATTTATGTTTTGAAAAATGCTAAAAAGTATATATACTGCTTCAGGGCTCTTTGTGATTCAGTGTTATTGTTCCATAACAATTAAAGTCATTTCAAATACAGTTTAGGAATGTCATGATACAACAAAAACAGGGCCATGTTTATTTTAGAATATCTTTTGAGAATTGGATACTGAATGGTAGCTTCCTGAGAAAGTCTGCCAAAACTAAATTTTCAAAACGTTTCACTAAAGATGTGGTCATTAATATTCTGGATGTGAAATATATTAATTTGAAATTCAAATGCAGGACTGTTGCATTTGCATTCAGTAAACTATTGTAATAAATTTTCTGCCAAAGAGTAGAAGAATTGTGATGAGTCTTTTTATCACTATCAACAGATTAGCGTCTGTAGAATTGCTCAGAGGACTTAATATGACCAAAGAACTTAATCCTGAATGTCCTGAAAGTTTTTGTAAACTTTGGGCTCTCTTCTGCAGTATTGCCACATGAGGCCGGCACAGCAACAAGACAGTTCAGGATTGTCCTCCTTCAATCAGGCTCTTTTTTTGAGGGGATTATCAGGCACAGAGTTTGAATTTTATATGTTTGTCAAGCTGGATGTTTTACTAGTATGGGTGTTCTTTGGTAAAGTTACTATTTTAATATAGAAAAAAAAATTAAAAAATTAAGAAAACTTTCAAAGTTCTAGTTGACTTGCCTTTTTTCAGATGATGATCTATAGATATGTTTTGGAAAAAAAATTCATGAGCTATTTCTTTTCCAAGTAAAATTAATTGTATCAGGTACATTGTTTAGAAAAGAATAGCTGCATAAGTTATTTAGGTCATACCGCAGGAAATAATATACATGAACATAATTTATCAGTGTGGAATGATGGTCTTGTCACATTATTTCATTATAGAGGAAAAACATCTGGCTAGCAATGTTGTGGAGTTCTCTTAAAGAGCTACTAGAATGTGAGATGGGCTTGAATTACTCTGGTCTAAAATTATGGTCCAAAAAGCCTCCTCAGTTGCTTTAATCTGGAGGAGATGTAATTCATTGGTGCATCCATGCTGATCTTTTGTAGATTTTCTTAAGAGTCTTGTCATTCTAACTTGGGGCATGCCATTCCCATTTCTGCTTCAGCAGATCGATTTTTGACTCTCCTAAGGTAAGCAGGAATTTGTTTCATGGCCTGAGGTTGTAGGCAATCATACCAGGCATCTACATTCAAGTTGAAATTAAGTATGTATACATAAAATGCATTACGAAATCACAAAAATAAAGAAATAAAACAGCTGATAGATAAAGTAGTGTGTGGCCAGAGACCAAACTACATTAAGCAGTCGTTTGATAAAATACTTGTCTCCAGCATTTGATTTTGATGGTTTCAGATAGATATCTCTGAACATTTTCAGCTACTAGCTGCAGGTGGCTGTCTATTCAACATGTAGATTTTTGGAGTGTCCTCAGAAGTGGACTGATTTTTTTTTTTCCTTGTATATGGTGCCAGGGCATCTTAGGCAGGTTTATTGACTTTCTTTTTGAAAAATGGATTCCTAATGCGTAGCTACCAATGTTCTTACCTGAATTTAGGCCAAATTTTTGCTTCAGTCTCATTTCATAATTATGGATTTGTATGAATATTTGTATTATATTACAGTTTTCTCATAACATTATATGGTGATAATCTGTTTTGTTAATTCTGCAGGTACACTACATGTAGGTGATGAAATCCGAGAAATAAATGGGATCAGTGTGGCAAATCAAACTGTAGAGCAACTACAAAAAATGCTTGTAAGTGACTGAAAACTTGCTGATGTTCTTTATAAAATGTTGTCCTTTGGCAGAACTCTTTGTTGCAGTGTGGCTTCTCCTTTTTCTTCTATTCTTGATAGCCTGCATGGGCCTGTAACAGGAAGATTTGAGGTTATATCATTCAGGAAACAGGCTCTTCCTTTTGTTTTCTTAGTGTCTTTTTTGCACATTATACAAGAAGGCACCTCCAGATACTATTTTATTTATTCCCTTTAGTCCCAAGGAGAAGATGGTAGTCACAAAGTCATTTCCAACAGATACACATCTTACCTGCTTTGGAGAATGATTTGCGTGGTGGAGATCTTCAATCTAGACCAATTGTGATCCGAGTATACACTGCGAGAAGAGAAGCTTTGCATGCCTTTTGGTATAATTGCTGTACAAAGTCAAAGGCAATGAAAAAAGCCTCAGGAGGTCTCCAGTCCAATCTCCTGCTCAGTGCAACGTGTACATTGAATTCAGCCTGGGTTTCTCAAGACTTTGTCCAGCTGAGTCTTGAAAATCTCTAAGGACGGAGATTTTACAGGACAGATGCCTCTTTGGGCAGCCTGTTCTAATATGGGTACCGTCATAGAAGGAAAAGTTTTGCTTGTACCCAGCTGAAGCTTTCCCTATTTCAATCTGTAGCTGTTGTGACTCATTCTCCTGCCGTACACCTCAGTGAAGAGTATGGCTGCATCTTCTTGGTAGCCTCTTCTTAGGTACTGCCTGACCACTATGAGGTCCTCCCTCCTCTTCACGCTGAACAAACCATTTTCCCTGAGTCTCTCCTCATACATCATGTGCTCCAGACCTCTGACCATCTTGGCAGCCCCCCACTGAATTCGCTGAAGTTTATCAACGTACTTGTACTGACAACTAAGGTGGGATGGAGAAGAGCGTGATCACGAAACTGGGGGCACAGTATTTCAGTTGTAGGTTAGTGTATGTCAGAAAAGGGGGTAAAATCACTTCCCTCCATCTGCTGTCTGCCATCACGTTTGTATAGGCCAGTATGCTGTTAACACGGCTGCCGAGGAGCACTGCTGCTTTCTGCGTAGCTCACAGTCCACGCGGCTCCCCCATCCTTTTCTGCAGAGCTGCTGCCTAGCAGCTAGTCCAGTGAGTCCCCGGTCATTATCACAGCAAATGTTTCTTCCTTGCCAGGTGCAGGATTTTGCATTTGGCCTTGTTGAATATCACGAGATTCCTGCTGCTTATTTCTCCAGCCTGCTTAGTTATCTCTGACTGGGAATCCTGCCCTAGAGCAGTGTGTGTGATAAATTATAAATTCACTTCTCTTTCAGCACCTATTGTAAAATGATTTTTTAAAAAGAGAGAAAGAAGCAGACAGTGAAGTGGGATTAAACAGTAGGATGCGCTTCTATCTGTAGCCAGAAAATTAAATTATGAGGCCATAAATTGTCATATGAGCTGAGGCAGGATTCTCACATCTGTATATGGCCCCATTATTCCTTCTTTAGTCTATGTTGGGAACATTTAGACTGAAAAATAAAGCCCTTATCTATATAAATCCTGAATCCTGAAGGTCAAGACTCACTAGACTACTACTGTCAACTGACTTCTGGCTTCCTGACTGAACTCCATTACTGTATTCAGAATGTCCTATCCTGTCATACATGAAAGTAGGGACAGATTCCAAAGATGATTGCATGTGGTTATGGATATTAAAAAGAAAGCAAAAATATTTCAAACTCCATCTGTTTCTTTGCAGAAAAACTTCATTTTGGACCTTGCTGATGGTCACTTATATTCCATAGCATATGTATATTTTTTTCTGTGTACAACCCTAATCCTGGGATCTTGGATGGTATCACTACTCCTTTTGTTGTGTTCAAAATCAAACGGACAAGCTCAAGTGAGTCCAGGCAAATCTTATTTGGTTGGCTTGCAGTAAGCCAGCTAGAGAGAGAAAGGTAAAGGCACCAAGGATTCGCCTTAAGTGGTCTGCTTACCTTTCTGCAAAAATTAAATCCTGCAGTTGTCGGCCACGTGGTAGCATTTATATGCTACCTGACATTTAGGAAAATATGCATGTGCAAATATGCTGCCACAATCTGCAGCTGTTCTGCAGTTACTACTTGTTATGAATATTCTTTAGGATAATAAATGCAAACTAGCAGGTCCCATCTTCTGTCCTAATGAGAGGCTATCTTGATTCTACCATTGTGGAGTGATACGTGAACCTTTCAGAAAGTCTGAATATTATTTTAAAAGGGAAGAAAATGTCACTTTTGTAGTAATGACAGTGCAAATCACAAGAATATAGCTACAAAGAAAAGGTTGGTATGGAGGAAGCCGAGAAACATGTGCATTTCTTCACTGAAAATTCAGTTCTATTTTCTAGACTTTCAAAAAAAAACAGTCAGTTGAACAAACTGATGATAATGTATGTTTGGCTTTTAGATTATTAAGAGGTGATCTAAAAGCTTCTTTCCAAGTGAAATTAGAAATTAGCCATGGTATTTTAGCTTTTCTGAGTGTTTACATTAGGGAAAAGTACCGCTACTCTTCAACTAGTGGTTTCAACTTTCAGTGATGGTTTCAGTTTCTTTCCTTTCAAGGATGGTTTCCTTTGAAACGTTAGTGATTTGGGGATTTTATGTTCAATGTCCTGGTCATTAAAGAAGTGCTCCTCTTCTTGCAGAGGGAAATGCGAGGGAGTATCACCTTCAAGATTGTGCCAAGTTATCGCACGCAGTCTTCATCATGTGAGGTAATGAATATAATAAACCTTACCATTTCCTCCTCAGTCCTGTAACTAACTGCCTGCTGATGGCTGAATGTTACTGCTTTCTGGGAAATTGTTTCTGCCTGTCCTGTTAGATCACGCACACCAATTTTACAACAAAGATAACGGAACATGAGTAGGTCCCACCTACCTACTCAGCCCTGCCTTCATATTCATCTCATCAGTACCTTAACTAACTCTTTACAGCCTGTTATTAAAAAGGAAGAGGAGGAGGAGATCCTCTAGAGTTCCTTCAACTCATGCATTTAGGAAGCCCCTTTTAAAATCATATTTTAAAGTGCATTCTTCAGGAAGTCTATTAACATTCCTCGGTTTTTAAGCTTGAAACATTATTTTATTGCTTTGGGCTGTTAAGGGTTAATTGAAGAATCTGTTTCCATATAACCCTGTTCAGGTAAATTTGTGATGATTGTCTGTAACAGTTACATGTGACTTAATATTATGTTTCCATGCAAAATTAATATTTTATCATTGTGAAAGAAAAATAGGCTTGGAGTTCAATTCTCACTGAGCTAGAAACTGGATGTTTAGGGGTTTTTTGCACAATAAAATTGAGGTTGTGAGAAAAAAAGTTATGTTCCAGATTCCATTTGAGAGAATTAAATTCTAGAAAATGGCTACTTGAGAGATACTGTTCCCGGTGTAAGCATACAGATGGCATATGCCCTAAGTAGATGATGCCAGTCTTTCTGTGCCACATACTTAACTGCATAAACAGTTCTCAAATTAGAATTACAAGCATGAAATCACAATCTCTGTTGAGGATGGCAAGCACCTTAGGTTAATTAAACCTGGGATTTCATCTCAGTTGTTTTTGTCTCAGCAGATGCTAGAACATACAGAAAGTACTATTGTGTTTCAAAGCAATCCTTTTGAAAAATAGTCTTCCTTACTTTTAATAGAAGTCATCAAGAAATAAAAGGTTAAGATTTTAGAAACAGGAGGAGTGTTTGAGAGATTTTCACCTGAGGTCTAATTTTTTTAAGGAGTATTAATATTAAATATAAAAGCAAACATTTTTCATGAAGGTCAAATGCTCTTGTAAAAAAGTTTCAAATAAAAATTCTAGAATGTGTTGAGGAATTTATGTTTTGACTGCTATTCTGCAAGCAGTAATAATATGAAAAGTGCTTCACTTCCAAGTATTAGTATTCAACAATTGGAAAGACTACAAACTTCCTGGAAAGATGCTGATTTGGAGAAAAATAAGTCCAACGTATGAATTTAATACCATTAAGTGTCATTTTAGTAATAGTAGGTCATCTCTTTTCCTTAGTTTTCTAAGGTGTAGGTTCTTCACAATATTTATTCCACACAAAAGAGGAACATGGACTCCTGTCTTCACGTGGACAAAACAGGGAAACTTAATTTATCACAATTTGTGGCTATTTGCATTCTTTCAATCACAGACACTTAAGTCTATTCCAACTGCTCTGTTGCAGCTATGACTTTGAGTAATTTTACAAATACTAAGAGTAGCTTTACAAATGCTACATAAAAAGCTAAAGATTTAGATTCATCCTATTAAATGATCTCTAGTCCTTTGTTACAAATAGAAAGCTTCCTTTTCAGAATTTTTAAGGATTGTGATTCAGATGAGGAATCAAGTTCTTAGAATCAAGTTCTTAGCCATTCATAGAGGCCAAAAATGAATGGTGAATGTCATTAGTAAGCCCCAAAAAGCATTCCTTCAGTGCTTTCTGGCAAGATACATACAGAGATAGCTGGTCTTCACTAATGTGTTGCTGCTTTACTAGTTGAGCTAATTTTGGCAGTACTTCAGATATTTCTAGAACTCTGTTGGATGTTTTTTTTTCCTGCCTTCCTTCATGGACAATTGCTAATGTAGTATAATTTTATACTGACATTTGAATACAAAATACAATCGACATCTCCTACTGTGATCACATAGGACTGCAAAATATCTTGTTAATCTTATATATGCAGAAATAAATACCAGAGGTGAAGAATCAGAGATAGTCTGCCTACATCCTATTTTACACAAAATCTGCCTGTATGCCATGTATACAGAGTAATGGGGAAGGGTTGAGAGGAACCTATTTTGACCCAATGAGATTTGCATCTCACTTGTCATATTTTTTCTCTTTTGTGGACATTTAAGAGAAGTGTTGAGGGGTTAGTTTCTGAATATTAAGTCACTTTTGAAGATACAGAGAAGTCTGGTCCATACAGGATGTAAAAATACTTGAGTATTGTTCCCACTTTTCACTGGGAAGATTTCAAAATCTCAGGCAAAAAAAATCAGATTTTTTAGGTATTTGTGCATCCATGCCTTCCATTCAGTCATCAGGGCTTCGAAGGCATTCTTAAGGCTTTTTTGAAGGAGTTGGGGGGTTTTAGGATTATGGGTTTTTTTTTGTTTTTACTTTTGGTAACATGTTATGTAACATGTATATGTAACATGTTAACATGTATCGCAACTATACATTTTTTCTGAATTAGTGTTTATTAATTTTTAAGAGAAGCAATTCAGATATTCTTAAATGCAGGTAACTTAGTTATCAAATCTCTGATGCAAAATAGGAGTTATCAATTAAGATAAACTATTCATTGAAACACTAACATTCCTGTAGCTTATTTAGGAACACTTTTGTGCTTCAAAAAGGCTCTTTGGCTTATTTGTTTTGTATTTTTTCAAAACAGCCACAATAATTTTTTTCTCCACAAAATTTGAAAACATGTCCCTAGTCTAATTTCTGCAAAAAAAGTAGAAACCAGCACAAGAAACTGGTTTTAAGGTTAGGTTTGGATTTAGTCTGTCATCTTGACAGTCAGTTTAAGACATAGAAGCTTTTGATCTCTAACACACACTTCAGATTTTGCAGAGTAGACTATGCTTGAAAAGATAATACTTGTGAGTTACCATAGAGTCTTGATCACTGATATCTTGATCGGTTTTGAGAACATCTGTTGTTTTATTGGTCAGCATAGTACATACCCTTAGTTTTTCATGCATCTAGGTAAAACATTTAGCCTAGGTGTTCTTTTCTGCTTCACGTCTCAAGGAAATTGCAGGCTGGTACATATATGTGAACATAAGTAATTATTACAACACAAATTTCTAATGACTGATAGCTATATGCTATTCAAACATTTCACCTAATCCAATATCCGGATGAGTAAACCTTTTGCTCTAGCTACATGTACATTCTTACTTTCCACTGAAAACAAATGAGTAACTCTTTATAGTTTTGGATGTGTAAAAATGCCAAGGGAAGTACACTTGTTTTACAAGGAGCTTTCCATGTAAACAACAACTCATAATTTAGAGTGTTTCTGTGAAACATTTCTGTTGCTTCACTAAGAATAAAAGTCTTTATACATGTATATGTAAGATTTTAAAAATCCAGTGGTAATCATCGTGGATTTAAGAATATTTATGTAGCTTTTATGTAGCCTTGCAATGTTTCCATTAGCGCTGAGACTGTAAGCCTTTTACAGTTGTATTATAAATACTTCCAGGAAGATTCTTTGAGCAAATTAGGGACTGAAAAATATTTGCAGATTCTGGAGATCTGACAAATGTGTCACTAATCTAGTCGTTCTTGTCAAGCCACATCAGTAGACGTAATTGATGTCTATGGGATTATATGTTAAGATTACATGCCTAACTTTTTAATTTACCATGCATAGTCAACACATAAGAACAAAGGATCAATCCTGGGCAAACAGTTTTGCCGTCATTTGGAAATGGTTGTGTTCGTTCCCTCTAAGGATTCATCTGTGGTGCTTGAAGTGAAGAACAGGGATCCAAAACTCTTCTGCTTTGTTATTTGGCTTAGGTTAGACAAGTTTGAGAACTCTAGATATTCAAGTAGATATTCAAGTATTGAAACAAGTTGATATCTCTTCTGCACAACTCAGAATCATCAGATCTTCCAAATGTTTTTTGGCTCTTATCCCCAAGAGGACTAAGACTCTCTCATTTATTGGGGAAACAAACTCAAGAGGCAAGCTGAAGTTTTCCACTCCAGTTCTAAGCAGTCCTGGCATTCTGCAAGGGAGTCTCTGCTCATTTCATTCTGTTCTCACTAGACCATGCATAAGATACAGTTTTCCTCTTACCTTTGAGCCTGATACTTTCATTAGGAAAGGCTAGGTTTAGAGGAAATAAGAACATACATGCTTTTGAAAATGTGACTAAAATGACTTTATATTTAAAAGCTACAGATGCTTCTATTTATTTCTTGGAGTTAGTACTGAAGTCGCCAATAATAGTGAAAATGTAGATTTTCCCCCCATTTGTCACGATGAAAATATGCCATAAGTAATATGCTGTCTTCTGAGAGTTATGTGAGGAATATGAATTAAAATATTCTCAAACCAAGAAAGTTTTCTTCAAAGGCAGAAACCATCAACAGAGTTCAGAAATAAACAGTATTTTTCAACTTGTTTTTCTCCAAATTACTTGGATACTTACAGCATTTTCAAAGCCTTCCCATGCCAAACCATCACTTGACTAGATTACAGCATGTAGATCCTAACAAACTAGATTTTGAAAGTAAATTTAAAAAATCCCACCAAAGTAAAATTCATTCTTCACCTCTTCTTGAAAGTGAAAGAAATGGGCAAAAGCAAAATTATTAAGCCAAAGGCTCAGCAACTTTGTGAAGGGGATTGGTATAAGTGGGAGATCTACTTAGAGAGAAGAAATACTCTGAGCCATACTTGATGTGGAAGGTTCAGATGATAGACCATGTAACAAAAAAACAAACAAACAAAAAAGTAGCAGTCCCTTTAGGCATATATAATCTTTTTTCTGCAATAAAAAGTAGCTGATGTGGTCTCATTTGAATAATGTGGGAATGATTTTGTTAATAGAACTAGGACTGATTTTTCCCCAAAGCTGTTATATATCGCAAATAACTGAGAGCTAAGTGAGCATCCATTTTGCCCTTAGACATGTAGCAGAGGAACCACAATGACTTTACAGCCATAATATTATTAAATCTGTAGTCAGCTGTATTAAAAGCATCTAGATAGCTATGTATGAGACTTCATATGAAGTCAGATCTAATTAGTCTAACAAATAAAGTCCAGAAGCTCTAAATGAGTTTGTTACACACAATATATGGGCAGCAAAAGTGATAAAGTATTGCTTTTTATTTTAATTGTTTATTGGTGCCTTAAAATAGCTGTGGGTTCTATCACAAAATTGCTAAAAGTTAGTGAATATTAATGGAGGAGCTTTATTTGAATGTTTTCACATGAATAATTTATCTGCTGTTTTGATATTTAATTTGATCACAAAGGGCCCTTGTGTTGATAATATGTAGCAAAGATAGCTTTTTATTTGGAAACTCTTTCAGTCCTTCATTAGCAAACATTCTTCAATGGAACTTTGATGTACAACATTTTATTCCAAAATTCCTTTGGAGGATAGGGGATTTTTTTAACAATGTGTAGTTAAGTATTTGATTTCCTGAAGATGTGGCTAATTAAATTCAATTTTCTGATCTTACAGAAATTAAATTTTACTGTACAGTTAAAAAATAGGGAAAAGATTGCTCAACAACTGGATTTTTTTTTGCCTTTGTAAGATCCAATCACAAATTTCTATAATCTTTCCATAACATTTTCTAGTATGCACTCTCTACATCTAGTCTGTTCTCACTGAAGTGTAGGGCCAGTCTGAGTCAAGAAAGGTGCCTTTTTTTTATTTGATACGTTTTACAAAGTTTAGTATTAACTCCCATAAAATTATTGGAGTAAAATTACAGGTTGCAAATTAGAATGGGTGAGGAGAGGGAAGAAGAGAGTATCCAACTTTCTTCTCATATGTCAGCTTCAGCTTTTTCTGCTTTCAGACACTGCATGTAGATCCATCTTACAGAGCAGAAACTGAGCCACATTGACCTCAGACAGCATATCTGAAAAAAAGCTAAAAACTTGTTTAAAATGCAGTATGTGCCTCATTCTGTTCAAATTACTCAGTGGGTAACGTTTAGGTACCCACCTTTAGCCAAGACTCCAGTGTGGTCAATCACCTTTAGCCTTGTCAACCGCTTGAGAATTAAGAGCTTGGTGACACTCAGTAATTAAAAAGCTGTTTGATTTCTAAGGCAAACAGAAAAATAGTTACTCCATAGGACAGATCAAAATGTCAAACATGAATCCCCAACTACAGAAAAATGTTCAGATTTCTGGAGCTTGTTGTGTGGAAACGTTCACAGATGAAGCAGCTAAGTAGATGGTTGTAAGGCTGTGGATGTAACTGTTCATTTAAATATATCTGTGTTCCTGTGATAGTGTTGTGTTGTTAATGAACCTTGTGTCTTATTTCAGAGAGATTCCCCCTCTACATCCAGACAGTCCCCAGCTAATGGTCATAGCAGCACTAACAATTCTGTTTCGGTAAGATTTCTAGTTCCACACAGAGCAAGTGTGAAAGTTTTGTTGGTGCTCATCTACCATTACTGTTTCTCCTTCTCGTGTGCTCAGTGGAAAATTCTGTTCTGCTGATAGAACCAAGGTTATTATGTATCTATCTCCCCATTTTATTTTTTAAGGGTTTTTTTCCAACATAGTCGTCTCATTAAAAACCATGTAGTAAGTTAAATGTTAATGACTATTAAAGTGCCACGTCAGTCATCCTTAAAACATTTGTTAGCCGTTTCCGCAAAGCTAAGTAAAGAGGAAGTCTGATTTCCACCCTAAACTTTGGAAGCAGTGTTTGAAGAAAGAATAATTGTGCAGCTGGTATTCGGAGAGACTTTCAGTTTTGTGTTTCGAGAGACCTCTGGAATGTGTCCTGGTTTCCGCTATCTGAGTTAATGAATTGGTGTGCCCTCTGCTCTTGTGGTACGTGCACATACTGTGTGACAACATGAGCCTTGCCTGGATATGAAAAGCAAAAGGAAGTGGCTTTAAACTGCACTACGAACCGAGCTACTCTCATCACATCTTTAACACAAAGTACTTCCTGTGTTGTGTGTGTTCAGGTAGAAAGGTGCTCTTGATCGCCTGGATTGGGAAAGTGTAGTGGATGTTAAAATTCGTGTTGTTCATCATTTGTCGTTGTTCTGACCAATGTGGTAACTGTACATGCAAGTTCCTTCAGTCAGTGCTGTCAATATTGTGAGTTCTTGGGACTGGCTAAAAAACAAAATTAAGCCTTTTAACTAATAAGAAAATTACAACTTAGAAATTATTTGCCGCAAGGTAAAGTACTTTATTCTAAAGAAAAATGGTTATATGAATGAAAAAAATAAGAAATTTTGGTAAATTCGTTTGAATTCATAACATGATTCATGGTAGTTATCTTATTCCTTGGAACAATTTGTCATATTATATATTTTCTATCATGAATTTTCAGTATTTCTTATAGCATCCTTCTGATTAAAATCAAGCCTAAGCATTAAGTGGAAAAAGGCATTCACATGAGAAGCCTCTTTCACTTAGAGGTGCTTTTGTGTTGAAGATGCTGCATTGTTTATTAAAAAGCACATTTTCTACCTGCTTAAACTTTTTACCTGCTTTCTTCAGCTTGCTGCTAAACAGCCTGGGTTTGAGTTTTCTTTAAGAAAAAAGTATTTCTAAAAATGGATCAATGCTTTATATTTTTGTCTGACTTACAATTTTATTATTTTATAATGTGAATCACTAACAAATGATGCTGTGTACCCTTAAAAAGTAAAATGAAAATTTCTTTTCCTGGGTTGACTTTATTCTGCAGGACTTGCCATCGACAACACAACCAAAAGGACGACAGGTGAATAGATATCCTCCACGGGAATTTTTATAAACTTAGCTGCTAGTGAACACCCCTGCTTATCTTTTACCCCTCCATATCCTGTATGTGCTGGACTAAAACATTTGAGCTTGGAATTTTTATTCCATTTTCCCATTTTTCTTTATAACTCATTTGTATGTGGCTAATCCAAAATATCATTTTTTCGTGTGTCCATATATGTGACAGTTACAAAGTCATTTTAAGTTGAGACTTTGTTTTAATGCTTTAATATATTTACTGTTGCACAGGCAAAAAGTGACCTTTGCAGAATTTTCATTTTAGAGGAAAGCTCAGTTTTAGGTTTTAGCTCAAAATGACACTGAAAGGGGAAGTTTATAATAATTTAAAACAGTGCATAGACAGAACTTTTGAAGCTTGACTAGTTCGTACCTAACTACTTTTACAAAGCTTTTCAAAGAATAAACTCAGGATAGTTTCTATTTAGAGCTGATAACCCTGCATATAATCTTGTGTGTTTTCAGTCCTAAGGACCAGATTCACTAAGATCCCTAAATAGTGTAACCTTCACCTGAATGTTTTTTGTGCATGCCTTATACATGTCATTCTAACCCAAAGAAAGATCTTCCCTTTCCAGAGAATTCTAGGAAATCTCTTTTAGGTTCTGCAGATGATGCCTAGTTATTCTCTAAACAATATTAAGATTTTTTTTTGTTGCAGCTTCTAAATGAGCACATAACATGTGATTCATCTTCAATAATTACTCATTTAGATGTAGCATTTCCAGAACCTGCCTCTAAATCTTTAACCATGGAGACAAGCTCTTACTCTTCCAAGGGTTTTAATAATATTTCTTGCAATTCATCTTCCTGCAAAAGAGTGGACTCCATAATCTATAGTCTTTGAAAATCTTTTTGTACTGCTAGCTCAGTTGTCATATCACATTTTTAAATCTACAGCTACACAGTTCCTTCGTGTTTCTGATGTGCTCTGAGGTTTTCAAGGCTGCCTGAACATAGTCCTTGGAAGGCTCCCTGCTCCCTCCCCACACACACACACACTCCACCCAGCATTTTTCCCAGGAGACAAGAGTTAGTTAAAGACAATATCAAAATGATGTTTCTCCTCAGACTTAAACCATCTATACCTATTTATTTATTTATTTAAAAGGATTCTTTTCCCATTGAGTCAACATGTTTTTCTGGTAAGTTGTTGTCCTGGAGACCGTAAGGACTTGGATAACTGATAAACTGCTGTATGTGAGCAAGCCTGTAATGCTCCATGAACAGCCACTCTTATCTCTGGAGGAGGATTAAATAGATAAGTAGGGCTCAGACAGGAGCAAGCAGTTTAAAAGGAATAGTATCTAGATGGTAAAAGTGGTGTACACTTTTTTCTATTCCTTTGTTACACTGGAGGCAAACAGGTAATCACAGCAGCATTGACTACCTCCTAGAAAGCAAATTAGTAAGTAAAAATATTAAAATATCCTGTTTTTAAATATCCTAGGATAAAATATCCTGGTTTTAAAATATCCTGTTTTTCAAATTTAACAAATAAATGAAGAGAGAGGTTGGGCGTTTTGTCTAAAATCACACTCTTAATATGTAGCAGAACAAAGATCAGGTTTAGATTATTAAATGTTGAGTTCTGTGTTAGTATTATCGTCAGATGCTCTCGCTTTAAACAGATTGACAATTTAAATAGTATTTCAGGTACAAGATAGTAGAGATTAGTCATTTTAAGTTAATTTCCTATAGCTTTATAGTGTGTTTGGATTACTATAGGAATTAACTTTTTAAAGTGTCAAAGTAGTGCTAATACTGGGTATTTATAGCTTTTTTTTGGAGCAGAATTAGAGCAAGGTTGAAAACTGGTACAGTTTAAGTGAAATATATTACTTTGCAATATAAAACACATTTTAAAAAATAAGTCTAGTCAGTTTTTAGTTAGAAAATCAGCAGACTACGCATGGAGTCTCTACAGGGTAATGTATGAATTTCATAAACTGTATAAGTTACCCAAACCATTACATCTGATCTCATAGCTAACATAATTATTGAAAAAGGCATCTGACTCTTCCTCTTCATTCTGTATCATGGTGTTCGTGACATTTAACTCTGATTTTTAAGATCCTTGGACACATCAAGACTGTAGTTAGCAGCCAAAACTGGATTTCAGTTTTATTTTTATTTCCAAGAGTTGTTTATTTCCTAGTGTCAAGGACCTCACTAACACACAAAGTAAGGTTTGCTATATTACTAAAATTGTGAAGTCAGAGTCCCCATTCTTACCGTTTGTGTCCCTTGGAGAATAATTTACTCAAACCACTAGTTTTAATTTCTGTGGGAGTAGACTTTTATTGTAAAAACTCTGTAGAGATTTTCCACATTCCCCCTAAACAACTGTATGTTTTAGGCACAAACCTGGATTTCCTATTTAACCTAAAAAAAAATGCGGTATTAAATTTTCAAGCTAAATATTAATGATCCATACTGCAGCACAAGTTCATTGGACTGTTCAATAATATTTGTGGTCATCATTTTTTTTAATTGATTTTGCAACTTTAGTTGGAAATAAAATGCAGCTCAAGTTACAGGGTGCCACATTTCAATCTGTAATGATTTATTACAAGTAATATTGTTCTGAGGGACTCTACCAGTTCATAGTAGATCCACCTAGAGTCTTCAAAAGTAGATCCACATAGAGTCTTCAGAAGTGAAAATGTATTTGTTGTTGTTCACGTTTTGCAGTATGTGGAAGACATGAGTATTTAAAATAACATCACGTCTCCATTGTTCTTTTTTTTTCTTCTCATTTTCAACTATCACGTATGCTCTTGCCCCTCAGTTTCTTCCTCTGCTTGTTTGCAAACAGTATGTGTAGCTACATGTACATATCAAATTTTCACCTTTTGTTTTGTAATAGTACTGTCCATACCATTAATAAAATGGCGTTTTTTTTTAAAAACTCTTCTTTATAGATATATGTAAGAGCACAATTTGAATATGATCCAGCAAAGGATGACCTCATCCCCTGCAAAGAAGCCGGCATCAGATTCCGAGTTGGTGATATTATCCAGATCATTAGTAAAGATGATCACAACTGGTGGCAGGGTAAACTGGAGAACTCCAAAAATGGTACTGCAGGTCTTATTCCTTCTCCTGAACTTCAGGAATGGTATGACTTAGGTTTTCTACAGAAATACAATTTATCTTTGCTTGTATTTCTGTCCTTCATACTTTTTCACTGATGTGCGGCTAGTTTTTATGTAATCGTTTTACTTTTTTTTTTTTTTTTTTAAGAGTGGTTTTCCTCAGATTCTGTAGCATTGATTATGTTTTCATATATACTAGCATACAATATCAAGTGTATAGTTACATCAGCAAAATAAACAGCTATTTTAATAAACTTTATTTGTGCATTCTGATATGCTTCAGGGAACTTTGGCCTAAAGGTTAGGTGCAAATGTTTGTATGAAGGAATCAAATATTTTTTTTCTTTCAGGTTCTAAACATTGTTTACACTAATGCTACTGATTTGTGTGTTCATGCTTAGGAATGAGGTGTTAAGATAGTTATCAAGCAGAAGGGTCATGGAGGGAGCTGGGTCTTTCCTCTCCTTTTCTTTATTCATGTGAAAGCCAAGAAGCAGAAAGAAATCATAGCACAGAGATTCATGAATGATAGGTAGCCTGTTTTGCTAGAATTTGGACAAATACCAAGTCCAGCACCATAAGTGTTAAGGCCATACCTCAAGAGAATTTGTCAATATGCCCAAAATATTCCAAGCAGGATTGTCCATATAAAAGAACTAGAGTTCTTTAAGAGTATAAAAGCACCCATATTGGCTGAGTGAGATTTTGGTAGAAGAGAAGCCAAGGGTAGATGGCTGCTCCGTTGCATCTCAAGAGCTCCCTTGCAAGTCCTGGTGTAGGGCCTGGCGTAGGAGACCCTGGTATACGGGAGACCCTGGTATGCATCACAGTAGGGATTCATGCAGTACTTCATTTTAAAGGTCAGTGTGAGGAGACTTCCACAGCTTGCCCTGAGATAAATCAGGCCATAGTGGCCTTTCCGACTTCATACTCTTCCAGTCCAGACTGCTGCTAAGTGATCTGCAGCCGTTTTAGTTTCCCTTCTTTCCATGTTCCCATGATCTGGGAGTTTTATGTCCTACCACCATCTTTATTGCAAAATATCTCTGTAAATAAGTGCTTGTCATCAAAATGCAAGTTTTGAAAAGTTTAGTGGTTTTTTGTACATTGAGCGCCCTTTTTCTAATTCTAATATCTTTTTAAAATATATTTATTGCAATAAAATATATTTTCTACTCCATATGTCAGGCGAGTCGCTTGTATTGCCATGGAGAAGACCAAACAGGAGCAACAGGCCAGCTGTACTTGGTTTGGAAAGAAAAAAAAGCAGTACAAAGACAAATATTTGGCAAAGCACAATGCAGGTATGAAAAAAAAGGTGCAAGTATCTTTAACAGGTTAAGTTTTTAGCAACCTAAGCCTTTCCTTAATTGTTCAGCTGACACTGTTATAGAAACCTAAATAGTTACTTAGGAAAAAAAAAAAAGTAAAATCCTATTTATGCCAACATCATTTTGCCTGTTCTCTGCTATTTAAACATAGGGCTTAACCAGTGAGAGTGAATGCAAGCAAGCCGTGATAAAATAAATGCATCATAGCATAAAAAAAATCATCATAACGTTTGCTTAAATTGCTTTGATTTCTGTATTTAAAGGAGCAATAGAAACAAACAGGATATGAATTTTGCAATCAGTATGATGTTTTTAATATTGTACTGTGCACTACAGAAGACTTTCCGGAAGCATCATTGTTAATAGGTGTATAGAGTTATGGACTGTATATGTGAAAACATTATGAAGGGACATATTTCTTGGAGATTTACAGCTGGAAGCAGAAGAGTCACTGCGTATTCAGCATGTGTTTTCCTCCAAATTGGTCAAACTGAAAGTTTTTTCTCCTCACAGTGACTTATGTCTGAATTTTTTAATTCTCTGTAGATTGCCAACAAAATGAATTGTTTTATAAAGTTTTGAAAACAGAAGCTTGTAGACTAAGCTATTCTTGCTGAGCAAAATTCATTAGTTCAGTAGGAAAGCAGAAGAACCCATTCTTCATGAGAAGATTATTTTAGTTTGTCTTGTTTTTTAATATAAAATAATATGCAGTCTGCCTTTACTGCTTTTTCATTAATCTTGCACACTAGATTGACAAGTATGTTGTGGTGCCTTGAGAGAATGAGATTATCAAAATTAAAGGACAGATTTGTCCAATGATAATGAAAGTAGTTTTACATAGCATTATTTGGAGATAGGGATGCTGCAGTTTTTTTCTTAAACACTCAAGAAATAGATTTGTATTTTCACATTTCTTTCTATCTTAGTGCAGTATCAGAATTTATAATATATCAGTACTACAACATTTAAATTAAAATTGAAGTTCCAATCTAAGAAAGTCAAGGAACAGTAATAGTCTCTTATACTTCTTAATTCACAATCACTTTTGTGAATTTTGTGAATTCACAGTTAAATATACAATTGCGCATTAGTTCAAAACCCCTTTTGTACTGTCTGCAATTATGAGACAAATACAGATTCATAGTTTTAATTTATTTTTATTCTTTTTCTGGTTGATCATTCTAGATGTTTTACAGCTTTCATTTCACTGCAGTAATATTAAACCATCTTTTACTAATTACTGACTATAACAAAAACTTTTGAGAATAAACTGGATTTTTATGACCTAGAGTCTTTGACAAAATTATTTTTAAAGTATTATCAGTTTTCCCAGTATACATTCATTAAACAGGCTTCTCCCCTCCGTTGTGCCTACATGACAGTTTGCATGGCCATGCTATGAAATGCATTGAGGTTCTGAACTGGCCCCAGATCAACCCAATGAAAAATGTGGATTCTTTTTCTTTAGGGCAGATACATTTTTTTTAATTCAAGTCACAGCACAGCTACTTAGTTAATAATATCAGTGGGACTGAACATGGCATACTATGAAGGAATAAGCAAAGGAAAGGTTGGCCAGGGAAGATGCAAGAAGTGGCACTGACCCAGGTTTGTTGTTTGTGAGGACACTGAACAGAATAAATCCCAGTCAGAGGACAATAATTTGGACTTCTTTTGATTGACATAGGAGGGACATTTTGGAGTAGGTTGATAGCAGTTCAACTTCACAGTTTGCCTGTCTCAGTGCTTACCACTATTAATGCTCTTGGTCATTTTTTCATTAAAACACAAGTTTGCCAAAAATTGTAAATATTAACATGAGAAATTATCAGAATAGGTATTAAAGAAAATAACTATTACTTGTAGAATGCCATCTGACACTTCCCCTTTCTCCTAAAAAGTCAAAAGTTTGACCAACGCACTGATTGGAGCCAGAATTTCTCTTTGAAATGTTAATTCATCTTAGCATCCAGGAAATATTATAGGTGATACCAGTAATGCCTTCAGGAAATGAAGAAAAATGTAGGGTATCAAGAGGTTCCCTGAAATGATCTAATGCTCACATTAACAAGTTCATTAACTGAGGTGATATGGAATTCAGTGTTTCATTTATGGTATCATTAGCCATAAACATTACTACACTGTATTTTTTCGCAGTATTTCAGTGCATCTGTCTCAGAATTCAAAACTGATCTTCTGTCGGATCCAAAATGAGTATAATTGATTTGGATTGAAAAGTCTAATCCATCTGTCATAACCTTGATTCCATAAGAAAGTAGATTTTTTTCTTTCTCCTGAACATTAGCATATAATTTACAGTTGAGCAATATGTAATCCTTTTGGGGTCTTATGTTAGTTCTCTTAGGGATGAGATTGTACTTGGATATTGAGAAATTAGGCAGTAAAGGACTGCACTCAGTTAAGATTTCTATAGCTAGCTAATGATTTGAGAGCCAATATTGTGGTATAGTATGTCCATGATGTTACTGGAACTCAAAATGAGATTATTCTACATACCAGATTTTGTTTTTGAAGTGAAGAGGAAAATATTGCAGTTACTTCTTATAAATAAATGTCAATATTTTCTACAAAAAAAAAATCATCATAACACTTTTCATCTCTCCATATTTGGCCCTAGAGTATTACATCATTTAAAAGGCAATTTCACGATCATATGTCTCAGCATTCTGAAAGCTGTTTTAAAGCAAAGCCCACAGGAAAAAAACTAAATACTTTTCCATATTAGGTTCACTGACATTTTTATAAATGCTCTAATAATGACATTTGCATGTTATTGCAGGATTTCCTAAAAGAACACTGAAAGAAAACATACTAGAACTATGCTTCATATTATGCTTAAATTGATGTAAAAATTGCCAAACTTTTTGTAAAATATGTTTATCATTTCTTAATGTGATTTATTTGCCTTGTGTTTAGACTATTGCATGGTAAAGTTTATTTTGTGCATATACTTTTTATTTTACTAATATATTATGAGCCATATCTCAATGACCCCTGTACATTTTTCATGCTGTCTTACTCCCAATGGCCTCTGTGCATGTAAGTAACCTGTCAAGTGACAATGCCTCTTTATTTGCTTCTTACTGTTTCCTTTCAAGAACTCCTTTTCTTTATTAGCTAGTAACACAGAAGCGTTAACAGATCGGTCGCTAAATGTGCCCTGTGCTCCTTTCTTGTGTATAAGAAAAAAATAATAATGTTCCTTTTGTGTTTGAAAACCCTGCTATCATTAGATAACTCCCTGTAGACCAAGACGTATCTTCTCCATGCTCCCGGTTTGTGATGAAGGCATTAATATGTCTCGTTCTTGGTGTTTGTTCTTGTTTGTATCTAACATTAATGTGGTTTTGTGGGGGTTTTTTGGTAACAGGAAAAGATACTTGCAGAGCTAGGTCGTTAGAATGGTAGGACTGTTCAGTGTCTGTAGATCTTTAGCTCTTTCTAATATGAAATGAACTTACTGGTTAATTTAAATACTGTGAAGTTAGAAAAAGGGACGTAGGAAGAATTCCATATTTGTAGCTGTGTGGAATGGAAGGAAAAAATCACTAAATTTGCACTCCAAAATACAAGATAGAAAGAGGTTTTCCTTCAAGTCGGAATTCAAAATGTTGCAAGTGGGCAGTTATGTCAGTTGACTGGTTTGACCACAGTGAAGTAGTTGTACCCTTTCTCCAGGGTGAAAAGGCAGCAGTTGAATGCAAATACAAATAACAAAATAGATAAATAAAACCTCTAAAAAGGAATGTATTGATTAAATCCTTTACCATATTTTATTTCTTTAAATGGGAATAGGATGCAAGGAATGTGTGCTTTCTAGAAAGCTCGGCAGTCTTAATGTCCCTTGATCATGGTGAAGATTTACGGGGCAAGCCAAGTGCCCCCACTGCCTTCCCAGAGGGGTTTGAGGAGGGGGAGAGGAGGAGGGAGGAACCCAGTCTCTTCCCGGAACATGGGCAGGATGTAGCAGAGACAAATAAACCAGCCCCAGGGCTGGAAGTCTTCAGAAATCCCATCCTTTAGGTGCAGTTTCCTCTCCATTCTTACAGCGGCAGCAAAGACAAAACTGGAAACTCATGTTAGTTGTTGTTCTTTTCATGCTTTCCGATTGCTATAGACTTCAAAAATATAATTAAATGCCTCCCGCTTATTTTTTATTAGAATTCTGCAGAAATAACCAAAATAGCTGTGTTATTGGGCACAAGGGAAAACAAGCTGATTTTAATGAGCAAAATTTGAAGATGTTATATACCTTGGCAATTGACAGTGCATTGATTTGATGGAGTGGATGGATATGATGGAATTTATACATTGCATTTGAAATTATTTCTGAAATAATGCCTATTTTTACAACGGTCGCGATTCTTACATGTAGAGTAACATCACTTTTCATTAAAACTTTTCATTCTGTCACAAGTTTTAAAAGCATGTGAATTTAACTAGCACTTGTGTTTAAAGAGAACTCTAATTACAATTAATATGGTAGTTGTTTTGAAGAAGAAATATTGCAAAGAATTAGCCCTCTTCTTATTCGTTCTCATAAAACTTGTTTAAATACAATTACAAAAGTAAGCCCTACCGTTAGTGTAAATAGATGTTCTCGTATTGTATTTATGTTGGTCACTGTCTACTGATTTTTTTTTTTTTTTTAGTATTGCTAGCCTTTAGGAATGCAAACATGTGAATGGCATGCTTTTTTAGCTGATTTTTGTGGTCTGCTGAATACTGCATGGAAAGACATGCAAACTCTTCAGAGCATTTCAGTAGCTTTGTTACTGCTTTTAACAGTTTTTAAAGAACGTTTTTGTTAAAATTGCTTAATACAGTGACTTCATTTTCTTTAATGTATCACATTTTATTGTAAATCTAACACTTGTGAATTTGTTATTTCTTAGCACAATTAATTATCTCCCTTAATATGCCTTTTTCTCTTACCCTGCGGGTTCTTTTTTTTTTTGTGTGTTTTAGTGTTTGATCAATTAGATCTCGTCACATATGAAGAAGTAGTAAAACTACCAGCATTCAAAAGGAAAACACTAGTCTTACTAGGTAATTTTGAGTTATTATTCTGAACAGCTAGTCTTGAACGTCTTGTGGTGGCAGATATATAATTCATTTTTGTGTTGTGGATTAGGTGCACATGGTGTTGGAAGAAGACACATAAAAAACACTCTCATCACAAAACACCCAGACAGATTTGCATACCCTATTCCTCGTAAGTAGCCATAGCGAATGTAGTACAAAATTGTGTATAGCATTTTTGACAGCATACCCATTGTAGTATTACATGTGTTCAGTTGTACCTCAATGAAGCTTATGCTAAGGATGAGTGAAATGTGATAGTGCTGGATATATTTCTGTTTTTCTTTTGCAGAGGGAGGGGTCATTAATAACACCACTTTCACATTGAGTATTTTATAATATTTGCAAAGCTTCATATTAAGCATATTTCTCTTTTCTCCAAATGTATACTAATGTAGTATGAAGACTGAAACACGCTTTTATTAATTGTACCATGCCTAAATGTTTTAAATTACTTTTCACAGTCCAGCCTTGAGGACTGGTAATATATTAAAATAACTGACAGTAAGATCTGACAGTAAGGAAAAGAAAATGCAATTAGCTTTGCCGCTCATAAGCGGGTTGGTAACAGCAGCACTGGGATGATTGCCTTTGGTGACAGTCTCCACTCATACCACTGCAGGAATTGCATATGCTAGTAAACCATCTACTAGATATATACACATTTTTCTAAAAAGAAGTATTATGGAATAAGAGCACGTACCAGCTAAATCTGTGCACTCTATTTCACGCTGACTTCAGAAACACCATACCTTGCTCAGAAATGACATTGATGACCACTGTACATTAGTATAAATATTTGTATCCTTTGTTAGTGCTTTAAAATTGCAGCTGAGTGTTTTTCTAAGGATTTTGTTGTTGCTAAAAAGCATTGCTAAAAATATTGCTTTTAAGAACATATCTGTAAACCTGTTTGGAGGGAGGAGAATGGTTAGATAGCGCTGGTTTAAGTTCCCTGGACTCACTAAGGGGTCAGATACCTCATGGCAAGCACAAGGAAAACATAAAAAGCTAGACCTTTTGGAAGCATTAGTCTTTATATCACCTTAGCAGTAATGTGCAACTACAGTGTATGCCACTTTACTGACTGTATCTAGATACTAATATATGGAATTAGATACTTAACAGTGTAGTGCTGGAAGGGTATGATATACATTGCACCTATGTCATCCTGTATAGACAATATTCTGTGGAGGCTAGGAACCCAGCCAACCTGTCCTACAAAAGGAAGAGTAATATGTGTTTCACATACAGTGTGTCTTTCATCCAAGTCCTCTCAGGTTGCGCTAGGCTACTGTTTTATTTTAGAATTACAGATGAAATCTTTTTTTTTAACAGTATTTACAGCATTTTTGCAAAAAGAATAAGAACATCTAGGGGAGATGTAGCAGAATGACCAACCAAAATGCCATATTTAAGCTTAATAATGCTTTTGTATTCTGTGGAATTTCAGACACAACCCGACCTCCAAAGAAAGATGAAGAGAATGGGAAAAATTACTACTTTGTATCACATGACCAAATGATGCAGGATATATCCAACAATGAATATTTGGAATATGGCAGCCACGAGGATGCAATGTATGGGACAAAACTGGAAACAATACGAAAGATCCATGAGCAGGGACTAATTGCAATACTTGATGTAGAACCTCAGGTAATTTATATAAAAAATGGGACCCCTCAGAAATCCTTGGACCATGTTTTATTGAGATACATCTATTTTTTTTTTTCATAGATTGAATGCTGTAAGTCATGCATTCACAATATGGCACAAAAGTCCCTGGAACACTGAGGTATCAGTTTAGGAAGTAGACTTCTGCTAGTCTTCTGGTTAGAAGAACATACAACAAAAAAAACTTCCTAGGTTAGCTTGGTAGAAGACTACTATTACTTGAGATGCTATTTCTTGCAGAATGACTAGGTCAGTGTAGTTTCTTTATAGTCTTTTGTTTGTTCTGATATTCCAGCTTTTTCAAGGAGGGAGGGAAGTGAGATTAGGAATTCAAGAAACATCAATAGTTTGTTCATTCATGATACAAAATCTTCAGTGAAAAAGTCTGATATATTTTCTTTGAAACACACATGTAGTCATGACTAATTCACAGGGATGTCTTCACAGGGATGTGTTTTGTTACTGAAATAAATATGAATCTTATTATAGCAGATAGAAGAAAACATGAAAGGTGATTGAGAGAAAAAGCAGTTTAGTCCACAAGGAAACACTGTTTCCTGTAGTAACTGTTCTATCTTGACAACCACAAAATATCAAACGCTTATCAAAATTAAAATCGTGACTAGTGTTGTCACAATTTGCTCTCTTCTTTCTTTTGAGTGAATAGATTCAAGAAATAAAAATTATTTAATAAGATATTTGAGTTCACCTGAGGTAGGTTTACTTGTTATCCTGTGATTCAGTCTGATCTGGAGGAAAGTTTCACTTGCAGTAGTATTTCTTAAGTCATGACTGAGTCAACTTATAATAAGAGCTACCATTCCTTTTGCAGAGGTTTGGTTCAGAGGAACTCTGTGGTACATTTACTGCATTGGTGCTATGCTCACTACCCTTTGTGCTTTTTAAAACTTTGTACCTCTCATTTCACAATATTTTTTGTTGTTTCAGAAAAATAATAATAAAAACAGCTAGAATGAGTCTGACTAGAAAAAATATATAATCAAAATTTATTCTTAATAGTTTTTTTTCTACCATTTATGGCATCACTGTATTTAACTAATATTAACCATTCAGTTTACTTATAAACAGAAATCTGTGCTCTGTGTATGGGAAGAACATCTCTGAAAATTAGCTAAAGTCTTAACTGTTTTGACAAATTCTAATAATCATTTAATGATAAATGTAAAATTCACCACCACCACCCCCAAATCAGGACAATACTAAAAGTTAATTGTTTGCATTATGAAGTGCTTGACTCCAAATTATTTAAAAGCAAGTGACAGTTTTTACAAATCATAGGTTTTTCTAATCTTTTGCTCTTGTGACTAAGCTTATTTCACCTTGATCATGGACTCTTTTGAAATACCTGACTTTATTTCTTTTAATCTAGGCGCTGAAGGTCCTGAGAACTGCAGAGTTTGCCCCTTTTGTTGTTTTTATTGCTGCACCTACGATTACCCCAGGCATTAATGAGGTAAGACGTGTTACCATGTAATGTCTTAACCAGTATCAGAATTAAGGATGGGATTCCACTATGCAAATAAGACTTTTGAATTGTTTCCTTGTCTGTAAATAGAGAGGCTGAAGAAAAGTTGCATAACAACAACTTTTCTGAGTTGTATTTATCATTATCATTATCATCACTGATTTTTCTAATGCGAAATAAGAGCTTCAAATTGGAGTATGTATGCTAAAATATGTTTTGTTTTATTTCAGTCTCTCCTGTAGCCAAGGTGACAGATAATTAACACAAGTTACTCAATTGTGAGTGCAGTGCTAACACTAGATGACAATGGCCTGAGCTTAAGAAATGGGTGTGCATGACGGTGCTGTCGTTCCACTTCTATGCTGAAATATTCTTCCTATACAGCATATATCAGGAAGAGCCTTTTAATTTCAAAGACTGTTCTCTAAGAATTAGAAGTTTTGACCAAAGGGGTAGTTCCTTATGGAATAATTTTAGGTATTCGTGCAGGTCCACATCCTGAATTTATACAGGCCCACATTTCCTACTTAATTTTTGTAGAGCATCAATTAATTTCAAGCAATTCAGGATTTAGGTCACATCAATATGAATGTTATTTGTCCAAAACCTTAAGCTGCTGAAATTTTTTTGAACCCTGCTATTAAACGTATTTAATTGAATTTGACAGTGAATCTGTTCCAAATCTCCTTGATATCTCATTGATCATGACGGGAAAAAATTCAGTGATCTTTGTCTCTAGAGCTTGTCTGTTTATGTAGAAGTTTATCACAGCATCACAAATACAAAACCATGACATGACTGCAGAGGCTTGCAGGAAGATAAGGAACAGGATAGGCTTCTGGTGAATCCGTTCTAATAATTCTATCCCAATAGTTTGCTGTTGCTGGCAGGAGTGGTTCTTCTAGCTTGCTTGTAGATGCTTATATGTGTTGGCCATGGCACTTGCCAGATCCTCCAGGGAGCCACTTCAGCTCCAAAGAGGATTTCTGACAGTTCTGAAGCAGCTCACGAAGGATCTGACAAGGCCGAGTGTCACAGCAGGCTGCAAAAGCACCCGGCCAGAAAGAGAGGTGGGAGGGGAGCACTGGGTCTTCTCACTTCCATAGCAGGAAGTTAGGTCCTGTCACCGTGGCTTAGGAACCACACCCAACTGTACTCTAATTCCAAAATTTTGTATTCCAGAACCCAGTACTAAATTTGTCTTTGTGCAAGCAAATGACGTAGCGTCACTTGAAAACATAATCACTCTTAGATTGCATCAGACAACCATTCTGCTTACAGCAGCACTAAGTAGGCCCAGGTTTTCTGTGGAATTATGTAATCGCTTCTGTGTGCGTTAATCCATACCTACGTTTCAACTCCCAAACAGTCTTATCCTTGGCCTCACTCATCTGCCAGTGGTATTTGCCTTTGAATCTTACAGCTGAATACGCTGAAATTGGGCATAGTAAATACAAGGGAGAAAACCGTTCTCCACGGTACACTGAGAAAAGGAGAGAAAAATACCTCTCTTTTAGCACTGGTGGGGAGATGTTTATTCATGGCAAAAAAAAAATATTAGCAAAATGAAGAAATATTACATTTTAAATATTGAGGTTCGTGCTTTAGGACTATGTCTTTAAAAAAAAAAAAAAAACATTTCCAGTGATTCAGTGATTAAAGTCTCTGTGCACATAGGAATTTTCTCAGGCACATAGATTGCTGAACATGGACCACACTTATAAATTATCCTAAATTATGAAGCAATTGAGTTGAAAGAAAAGAAATAGCAGTAGCAAGAGTCCTTACGCCAACCCAGTGTCCTGTTTTGCAAGATTTACTGTATTGCTTAAAGAGATAAACAAATCATGCCTTTGTATTAGCAGTTTACAAGACAACATAATTTTAGAGTGCATGCTTCATATTTCTCATTCATTTTTCCTTTTTGAAAGCTTCATATGCATAATAAGTATCCCTTTCTGTTTATCCTCTTATCCTACTTGGTTTATTTTACAAGCACCTTATGAAAACACTTCTGTAAATGACTGTCCTTTCCCTCCCATGTTTTTTCTTGAATTTCATTTTTGCTTTTCTTTTCATTTTCCTGCACTCGTACTAATTGTACATAGCTGCCAAAATGGTGCAGAAAACTGCCTGTAAGTACCAGCTAGGAGCTGATAAAGGTAGTCCTGGTTATTTTAGTAGTTTTAGAATGTAGATATGCTTGTTCCTGTTCAGCTTTACTTTCATTATTGAATACAAGTTTAATGTAATAAAAACTTTAGACATTTGTGCTAAAATACATGTAATGAGGATTATTTGCTAGTAAAAATGAGCTAGAGAGTAAAATTTCTGCTTGTTTAACTGTACATCTGTGCTTCATGGTAACAGCAGTGCAAAGGCCTAGCCTCAAAAACATCTGTCTTGAGGCAATTTAGCCTGTCATAAAACACACCGAATATCCCAGTATACACAAAGTAGGATCGCATGGTAGGAGTCAGGAGACAAAATATTTTGCTTCCAGGTTGAATATAGAAATATTCTATGAGCATTTCTGCAGAGGACAAAACCAATTTAAGCCATACAGGAAATTTCCGATCTACTCACCTGTCTCATTGCAAAGAAACATTAAATCAGTTTGTCAGCATGGTAAAGCAGAGAGAAGAGGGGGCACCCTGGGAAACTTGGGAGTAACCTGTAACTTGTTCTCTCTTTTAGTTATGCTTCCTCCCTTCCTGTAGTCACCGAGTAGAAAGGGTTTTTCTTACCATGTTTGTAGTTCATCCCCTGTTTAAATTAAGGACAATTTTTTTGCTATTGGAGCAGAATAGGCAAAGGCTTGATGGCATCTTAATGCTTTGCTCACAGTCGTAGAAGGGAATATTAGTCCTTTGTGCCTTGGCTGTCACTGTTCCAAATAATGACACTCTGCAACTAAATACACATGTACGATCTGTTACATGAGAGCTGAGGGAAGGAGAAAAGATAGATGCTCTGCTCCCAAATGTGAAAGTTAAAAGTGATCATTCCTTTATCTGAATACGTTGATAGATATTTATTGACACTATTGAAAGCACGAACTGTGGAGAATGTTCACGGCAAGATAGTTGCTTTAATGAGAAAAGTTCATACTCGTACATGTTGTAGGACACGAGGAAATCTGAATAGCAATTAGAGCTACATATGAGTAAAGAGTTCCAAATCCTCCTATTTCTTTTCAGGCAGTGTTAGTGTTGTGCCACAGGGCTAAAATTCATTTAGAGGTGCAATCTGGTTTTACTAGAACAGAGTTTAAAAATGAAATTAGTCTTAATGGGATATGTTTAAAGCACTAAGAGTATTCTGCTTGGCAAGCGCTGTTTTTAGTACATGAATTTTAAGTAGAAAAAATCAGATCCTCAGCTGACATTAAATGTTGGCTATCTTCCAAAATCTCTGAAAATCTTTCTAGATATTTGTCAAAGGTACTGAGCCATTTAAAATATTCCACAGAAATATTTAATATTAGTATTTACCATATTGTTCAACTTAAGAACAGCGTAAAACAAACTGAAGGCACTGATATTTTCTACAGAAGCCACAAGCATTGCTACAGCTGCATATTATTCCGTAAAAGTAACATCCAGTGCATGTGAAGAGTATTCGTGTGACTCTGTTTAGGTGGAATTTTGGGTTATTATTGAGAGCAGGTGACATTCCCTCCCCATCTGGGGCTGCAGCTCCAGGAAACGAGCAGAACTGTAACTTTGATGCAGAACTTCTCCTTGGGAAGTGGTTGGTTTCATGGTATAGGGAAGGGGAACTAAGGGGAAGTGTTTCAGCACAGGTTATTCCCTTCAGAGGACCTGAAAGCCACTGGTTTGCATCTGCTTGTCAGTGTAATTAGCTTTCCAAGTATTTGTAACAGGTGGGTTTCTTATTAAGCAGATAAAGTTATGTTCCTAAAATAATTTCTTTGGAAAAGGGTTATAGGCACTACTTCTTTGCTTCTTGCAGCCTAATGCTCTTCTTCTAATTAAAAAGTGCATCCTTGTTGTTTGAACAAGTAGGATAACCCCATTAAGACTACAGAGCAGCAGTTCTGTTCATATCAGTACTGCTCATCTGTAGCTTTGCCCCATATCCACCCCAAGCCATGTGGGAAGGGAGAGAATTACTTATTGCTCTGGCTATTTCAAAGTTCTTGGAAGCAGCAGTCTGTAGAATATAACAAATGATCTTTTGAATTTCTAAGGGAGGTTACAAGAGGAAAACTCCAATTCATACTTGCGTATCGCTCCACAACCCTAGAAACAAGCTTTCCGCAGTCCCTGTCCCGCTCAGAAACCCAGGCCAGCAAGCCCATCACCGTAGCACTGCTGGCAATAAAGAAGCAGGCAGAGCACCGCAAAAGCAGGAGATTCACACAAATCCACAAAAGGATGTAGTTGATTGTCCTTCTTTCTTGACCTTGAATGGCACAGTTAGTGTGCAGAATACCCCCCTCTGAGGTGCTAGAGAAGTGTATTCAGCAACAGGAACTACCGTGTAAGGCAAGAGAGAGAAGTTGTTTAACAGGAAATGACTTTAAAGGAAGCACCCCCCAAAAAACGATGCTGAACAGTAAGACTTGACCAAAGCTGGGAACAGCTGCTACCCAACAATATCTCCCATCCTGTTTGTAGTGGTCCTACCTGGACATAGGCCAGGCGCCTTGTATTTGTGCGCTTTGTACATTTTATTCCTATATGGTCTCTCCTGCTCCCTGTCTGTGCTGCTTTCCTACGCTCTCGTCCCATGCCTGGCCTTTGGAATCCTAGACGAGTGTTTTATCCCAGGATGGCCAGCTAATGAACTGTGTTTGAATGTGAGTTTCAAGACAGAAATTGCGCTATTTCTTCCTTGTAATTTCCACAGAATTATGAGGGCTTTTAAATCATCCATATGTATTTTTTCCTCTTCTATGTAAGCAACAGCTAGAAATCTGTAGCACGGGAACGTGGAAGGATCCAACTTACCTCTTTCTTTTTCTGCTCGTTGAATAGGACGAATCGCTTCAGCGCCTGCAAAAGGAGTCTGAAATCTTACAGAGAACATATGCACACTACTTTGACCTAACAATTATCAACAATGAGATTGATGAAACAATCAGGCACCTGGAGGAAGCCATTGAGCTTGTTTGTACAGCATCCCAGTGGGTTCCCGTCTCCTGGGTCTATTAGGCCGGGCTCCAGATGTTTGGGGGAAAACAAACAAACAAACAAACAAACCTTACCATTGCCGGGAACCACCTCATACATGGAAAAAACCTCTTCGTTCTTGACCTTGTGTCAACAGGTCTTGGCCCCTAGAGACTACCTAGATGTAGTGTGACCTAAATTTATAATTATTGTCATGTCCTAATAGATAGGAGGAGGAAAGAAAAAAAAAAGCGCTAATTTAAAGAGACAGTATCTTTTTTTTAATCATTTCTCCTAAACTTTAACAAAATGTATCTTTAAATGTATGTATTATTCAGTCCTTTGGAATGTTATATTTTTGAAAATCATAGCTTTTTATTTCGAAGGCCCCTAAAAACTGCACAAAATAGATGCTGCTTTCTATAATCTATTTTAATAGTAATAATAATATGATTCTGTTACCTTTACTTGGGGGTGGAACACTACATTCTTTTTAGAGTCTGATTTTATGAATTTGGAATACTTTGCTCTCCTTTATTTATTTGAAATAATTAGTCTAGTGGTTACAAAACAAATTCATAAATTTTAAAGGCCTTTCTTCGCTTTTTTTTTTTTTTTTAGAATAGTATTTTTAAGTATTTTTGTGTAACATCCAGGTAATGTGATACTGTCTCTTTGAAGAACTCTGTAAAACTTTTAGAAATTTGAAATTGGGTCTTGACTCTTAATGCATGTGGACAGTCGCAAGCGTTCATGCCGTTGGTGTATCTGTGTTGAAAAAACTGTAATCTACAGCAAAGTACATTCCGTTCATGGGAAAAAGTACCCAAGGGAATAAAGCAAAATATTATTCTGACTAAGTTGTAAACCTATGCACATCCCTTGCATTTTGGGCAACTTTATAAAAAAAAAATGATTTTTATTAATAATAATCATGTAGTGAAATGTGTTTGTAATTTTGTCTCAATTTAATTTGTTGTAAGGTGGGAGGGGGCAATTACTGGTTTCACCATTTCAGATCTGTGTTGTCTGAGAGTATTAACGTTTTAATTAAGTTGAAGCAAAGAAATGCTGATTTTTAATATGTATGTAATTGTTTAAAAATGCACACATTTTAGAAGAAAAATAATGTGCAATGAAGAAACCAGTTCAGGCATTGCGATAAACTGACTATTCCAAAAGACTCATCTACAACAGCCCTGTAAATTCCTTTAAAAATGGTATTTGACTCTACAGTCTGACCAATTTTTTTTTTATTTTATTTTAAATATACTTCCTTTTATGTGTTCAACAATTAAATGCTTTTGGGTCCTTCATTTCATCACAGATTTATTGAGGGAGTTTGAAGAACAAATCAGTGAAAAAACTCTTCTTCAAGGGCCCTGGTAGTAATGCGGTCTACAGCGTATTCCAGGGAATCTGCTTACGAGCTCAATTTGAGCTAATTTAGAGTTAGAGCAGAGCCAAGTAAGAAAATTTAACCATATGATAACCTTACGTTATGTTTCGTTTCCCTTCTTCATGCCCTCACCAGCCCAGATGGTTTATATTTCTTCTGAAAAAGCTCAGTTGGTTGCTCAGTTGTATAGCATGAAGTCATAGTGTTTGTGTTAAAATTACACAGTGCCCTTGAAGGATTTATCCTTCAAGTTGTACTGTCAGCTGTAACTGATCTACAGACTGTTTGTTATTTGGGATCACTGCATATATAGTCAGAAAATGTTTTCCCTGTTAAGCCTTTATCATACAGTGCATAGGCTGCTACTTCTGTCCCGCCTCCTCCTCCTGCAGATGAGGTGACCTAACCTCTCTTCTTCTTGTCAAATCCATAGGAAAAATCTAGGTCCAGCTACACCTCCAGGACAGCCGAAAGAGACAACTTGTTTATTCTGCGAAGCATTCGCAGCACATCTCCCGCTCAGTAGTACACAAAGGAGCTGGAGCCAAAGTTTCACCCTAGGTACAGAACTTACGGATGCTACAAGGGGAATCACTGTGTGACTGAGACCCAGAACAAGGATCTTACCCCACCCCTGTGACTTTATAGTTTGTGGAGAACTGGCAACAAAAATAATGAGAAATTATCCTGTATAGACCAAGCATAAACAAGCCTGTGAATAAGAAGGCCCTTATCGGATTAATAGTAGCTGCTCATCTGTTCTGGATTTAGCCCCTTTAAAAGGGGTAGATATAAACTGTGAACTATATAGTGAGTAACAGGTATTTTTTCAAGTACTAGCGTGTCTTTTTAGTTCTGGATGAATCTTAGCAGGTGTACTTGTAGATCAGCTGTTGCAGTGGTAGTATTAAACACTAGCTGAGCTCATCAAGTAAAAGGTCAATTCACTCTCAAAACTACCTCTTTTCCCAGTAAAGCACAAAGATGAGAAGACCTGCTGAAAATCAAGCAGTGGAGTGTATCTGATGTTAGAAATACAAACTTCTCTGGTAAGCGTTGGTATCTGATTTCAGTGACACATTGTGCATCTCAAATGTTTATGGCATTAAACAGGTAAAGTAGTTTTGATAATTAGGGTATAGCCCACCATAAATGGTTTGACTACACACTTTTGACTCTGTTAATGTGAATTTCTTGAAGATTCTGTATATTCAGCCTATAAGGAAAGAAAACTCATAGACCCATGAGGGTGCTTCTGCCTTATGTAGATGAAAATAAGTAGTGATTTAATATAACTGATAAGCTTTTCTTCTCTAAGTGGAGTTACTCATTCTGTTAATATTACACAGTAAAAACTCTGACTTGGAGAGCTTTGGTTCTTATATTTTCACTGCATAACATTCTACCAAGAGACAAAACCATGAAGCACATCAGTTAGTGTACTGTCCTGCCTTCACTTTACCATGGACTGTTTTCCTTGTAATAACTTTAAGTAGCAAGAAAAAAAACGTGCTTGGAATCCACCTAGGCTTTAAATACAACTAAACCATATAGCCCAGTTAACTTTGTGAACCAGCTGCAGCACAGTTCCGTAATCTGTAGAGCAAACCCAGAATTCCTTAGCCCGCCTGATCCATACCTCTTCTGACTCCTTCCCAAACACTTCTGATCCATTGATACTATTTCTATGGCGTGGAGAGGGCAAAAAGCTCCCATAAATTGAACTGGAATTTTCCCTTGTGAGGGGAAGGCTCATGCAGATGCAGAGCTAACATTAAGATTTTTTTTTATAATTTCGAATTGGAAAAAAGACCTCTTAGTACTATAAATACTACTGCATAATTTAGAGTATCTCTTGGACTTCTCTAAATTTATGCTAAATGTGACCTCAGAAGTGGCCCTGGGTTTGGGAAGAAACAAACATTTCTGTTTGCCCCTTTTATACTTTTATTTTTGTACAGGGGCTCATAGATTTGTAAAGAAAACTTGATCTTATCAGTATGCTGCCTCTCAGTCTGACTGCCTGTGATTTCAAGGTGTTAAATTGGTCCAATAAATGTTCATTAACCTCTGCTTCCATTTACTTAATAAAAGTACACTAGGTTATTCAATGTCTCAGAGTGATAAGATTATTGTATTGAACTGGTCACCTAGTTTAGACAATCCTGGCCACTGTCATGCAACTCACTTAAAAAAGCATGCACTTGTTCAAAATCTGAAGTTTATTTCTGATCTAATCTCCAAAATTGAATTTGTCCATATGTTTTAGCTTTTGTTTGTTCGCTTTTTTGTTTGGTTTGGTTTGGGTCAAGAAGGGTGATGTACCACCATCCTCTAACCAAAAAAAAAATCACTACCTGCTTTAGAAACTGAGTTTCCAAGGTTACTCAATCAATTTTGAAGGGACAGCTTAGGAGACAAGATGTAACAGCCTGAGCAGCATTGAACTGGATTGTAAATTTTAAGAACTGGGTTCTAGAGCCATTAGGAAAAGTTAATTTGCAGACTAACTTGAGTATTTGTTCATTTTTGTTCTTTGCTCAGAGGAAATTATTTCAGAATATTAGTATTATTTGTATGAATATTTGGAAATATCACTGAATATACATTACTTTTTACAAGTCTAGATAGAAATATTTGATGCCAGCAGTTCTGATCCTGTTCTGTTACACTGATTGGTTCTTGATATTTTTAACAAAGGCAACTGGAATTGACTTCAGGTCTTAAAATACCCAGAAGAATAAAAAGCACAAGAAAATTATATTTCTAGATTGATTCACACGACAGTCATTGATTGAAAAAAGTTAAAGGAACAGTCCTAGTTAAAGGAGCAATCACAAAAAAAAGTTATATTTAAGGCATATTCATTCTTTAATAAGCCACTGTGTTATTTCTGTACTACTATAGACAAGGTAAGAGACAACTCATAACTTTTACCAAGGAGACTGCTTCAAATTATGTCAAATACATATTAACTAAATTGTCTTTGCACAATAGTAGCTCATCAGAGTCAAGTGATGCTAAGGTAACTTCTTCCAAATGATTTACACCTTATATGTATTCTGTGAGGATAAATGCAGAAGCATTTAAGTTAGAGTAGAGTGTATTTTTTCTAATAGTACAGAAATAAATACTAAACATGTTCCAACATTTAAATACTTACTATGTTTTTTTTTACTATTGATAAGCGCACCTAACAGTAAGTTTCTTCCACATAAGTGATTCTTGGTCAGACATAGTCTTCTGCTCCAATCCTGTGAAAGCTGTACTGAAACAAGTAAAGAAACTTCTGACTTTTTATGATTTAGCCTGAGTTTAAAGGCCTTTAAAGCCTCTTTTCCAAGTCTGTACATTACATAAATATTCAATTCTTATCTGGGAAGTATGTCTCCCTTGGCTGTAAACTCAGTTAAGATTTTAGAGCGTTAGCAAGTTAATCACAAACAAATTTATGTGGCCTTAACCTCCTCTTTCTGAGAAAAAAATAAAGCAACAGGCAGGGAAAGATTAGTAAGTTAAATTGGGGAATATCTCTATCATAAAGCCTTATGACTAATATCTGCCTTGAAGTTGGTTTTGTTTTGTGAAAGAGACTTGAACTAGTAGCCTATTTCATACCCTATCCTCAAAACTGTTTGTGTTGAGTATTAGCAAAGTAGAGCAATTGCAGGTTTTCCCTGATCAATGGCAGCTCATATTTCTATCTGCATAAAAGAAATACCCATGGGGAAGAGATGAATTTGCTCGTGTTTTCACTGTATCTCATCTTGAAGCTGAAACATGAGTCGTTTTCTCTGTTGGCAATTAGCCAGATGGAGCCTTTGCTATCACCGTTTTTCACAAAGTGGTCGTGGTGGTGCAGCAAGCCCTGTAAACGGGGGGAATAATGTGTTGGCTGTGCTGGGTGCCATGGTTGTGAGCCAGGGAATGTATCACAAGCATGACTGTAGACCTCTAAAAGACACAGGAGAGCAGGGGGAGCTCCTTGGCCTTAACCCATGCCCAGATCTATTATTGAACTAATTTGTTGAATATATGTTGAAGAGATTTCAGTGGATGTGAAAGAGCAAAACTGACTTATAATGGGGTCCATGTTTGTGCAACTGAGGGGTGGAACACAGCAGCACACTTGGAAATTTGATTTTTAGTTACGTTTTCCTAGCAGTTTGCAAACATGTCTTTCCTCTCTATATTACCTTTTATGCCTGTTGCAAAAGGTCTTTGAATGATTTTCTCCATATTAACCAGAGGGGGAATGAGAAAGAGCAAATTATTGATAAATAGTTTTGTAGAATATTTTAATCAACTGGAAATACTGTAAGTTACAACGATTTTGTTTTGTACACATTACGTTTTCGTACACATTAATATAAAGTACTAAAGAATTTATCCTAAGCTTACATAAAAATTTATTTTTGAAGTCTTTTTAAAACTCAGTCCTTTTTCACTAAATTCACCAGTTTAGATGTCTAACCATGTACTCACTCTGTACGATACGCATTTCTGTTTATCAGGGTAAATATAACAAGAGCTCTGTGTCAAAAGTGTAAATCACTACAGATTGATTTAATACGTCATTTAAGACTTCTAAAGCTATCCAGCTGGCAAAAGAGAATAAATTCTACAGTGTTATTTTATATCACTTATGAAAACCTTCTAAACGGTTTTCTCTTTCCTTATTTACTTTTGGGGAAAAAAATACACTGAAGTGTGTAAAGTATAAAAAGCAAAAGCTCAAAAATTCACAAATAATATTGTCAGCATGCCTCTCCTAAAGGAAATATTTTGGTTTTCCCTGTTGGCTATCAAGAGTAAGCATTTCAGTCCAGCCTTCAGAGTATTTCTGAAGTTTCGTAAGAGAAACTGAACAGAGATCCTGTTTCCGTATTTCTGCTGCTTCCAGGAAAATACCTTGTTTATTTTAGCAGTTTAAACAACTTGCCCTGCCTGGCTCTGCGTCTGAAGGGGTTTAGTGCAGCCGAGCATGGTTCAGTCTGGCGGTCTGAGGGTTCTGCTTTTGCTACATTATGATTTGCAATTTTAAATTAGCAAGACTTCAGGCAGAGCACAAAATCCTTCACCTTTCTTGTGTGTTACTTGATTCAGTGTTTTTCTACTGTCTGTTGTTTGGCAAACTCCTTCAGTGCAAAATTAATCCATTCAGAGCAATGAAATGATGCCCGATAATTTCCAGCAGCCTTGGTTTTTGTTCAGGTTTTATATTTTAACTGCTGTGATTTCAACATCCTTACCTGCTTTTGATCCTTAATTAATTTGCAAGTTGGAGATCAGTGAGGGTGTTGCTCTTCAGTTACCCATTCCTGCCCTTTGTGGCATTTTTGCAGCAGAGGGGTTGCTTTGAAAGCTCTGGTGTTGTGTGGAATGTTGTCCGATGCTTAATCTTAAACTAGAAGGGATCTCTTAAGACCTAACCACAGTGATCGGATCCTCTCTGCCTCAGTCTCTCAAACTGTATTCTTGATTGCGGGAAGAAGTCAGACATGAGGGATGGATATCATAGCTTCTATATAATTTTATATATGAAGAAACCCTACAACTCTTGGGGTCGGGGTTCAGTGTCTGCTGCCTCCTGAAAGACAGTCTGGCTTTGTCCAGGGCAAACAAATCTTAACAGCTTCTGTACAGGGAAATTTGCATTCCCTGGAGATAGGTTTTGGGAAACCCACATGGCTGAGAGCGGAGCCCCCTCAACACCCTGGCCACAGATCGCTGGAGCAGAGAAGAGCTTTGAGAATTTGGGCCTCAATCTCCAGCAAGTGGCAAGTTGTTATGGTTAGCATTGTATCCCGACAAAAGCCCAAAACTTCAAGTGCCACAGAAAATGCTCTGCTGAAATAAGAGTAAGCATCTGTTTGGATACTAACAATAATGATGAAAAACAAGGTGATTGTAAGTTGCGGGTTCAATCTACAGAGCAAGGCAGAGTTTAAAACTGAAACTGCTTCTCACATTTTTTTGCTGTTTGTTATTTAACAATCCCTGAACTTTAATAATCTACATTCTTTCTTGGAGAGCTCATACCCAACCAGACTTTGCTTCATATTGTATCTGTTGATAGAAATTACACAGTAGGGTTAAACCAGCAAAGAGAAAGGTAGGTTGCCTGCAGAGAAAATGACAGACAGTGGTTCAGTGGAGCAGCAGACTCGGGAGAGCTGACATCTGTGCTTGACACCCATATTCGTCTGCTGAGCACGTGGGGTAAGTCACTTCACCTCTACCTACATTTCCTCTTCTGCCGTGTCGTTTGTTATCAAATGCTGACCATTAGGCTGAACAGTTGTGATTAGAGACATTTGCAGGCATTCTCCAAACACTTAGGGAATGGTAGGAATTGGGTAGGTAGGACTTACAGTATGGTAGGAATCCCAGTAACATTCACCATTCCGTCCAATATGGGTTTAAGTAGGTGCTGTAGAGACAGGCATAGGCCTCCAGCCTGCCCAGAAGATGGGTGCGATTCCACCATGACATGGATGAAAGATTTAAGTATTCCAATCCTCACAAGCTCCTGGCTCGATTCCAGGTGTTTCACAAATGAGCTTTTTTTTTTTAATTACACCTGCGCTGGCAGTATATTTCTTAAGGTCATTCATTGACTGAAGGCAGAAAACTGAGAAATTCCCTAAGCTAGCGAAAGGGAGAATGATTCCCTTGGTGCTCTCTACAGGAGATTTCCTTTTGCCAAAACAACAGCTAACATAGCTGAAAATTCTGGGCTGTCTGCAGGATGTAGGTAACTTTATAGCTGTTTGCTTGCAGCAATTTGTGTTTTATGTTATCTTTATTTCAGGAGCAGACATTTCATGTGGTGGTAGCTGACTGAAGATAGTTGGTCATTTACTTCCTCAGGGAGGATTTGAACACTATTAGCCAAATGGATTAAATCTAAATAAATCAATAGACATATATTGCCATCCTGATGGACAGGGAGATGACACAGATCCTTAGGAGTGGGACAGAATCATTATGGCTGGAAAAGACCTTCAAGATCATCAAGTCTAACTGTGAACACCTTCAACACCATGCCTGTTAAACCATGTCCCTAAGGATGCAAAATTGCTCTCTGTGCTCCTCCACTGACCTTGGGGCCAAATGTGTCCCGAGCTGGACCTTGGGTGTCACAGTTTCCAAAATTGAGAGTCACTTAAAATGTCTGTCCGCAGTGCCTGGAATAGTCACCAACAGACAAGGCGTAAGCGGAGAATAGGGAAGCTCCACAAGGAAGGAAGGGCAAGAGCCCTCTGGCCCAAAGCAGGGCCCGGGGCGTGCTGGTGCCCGGGCTCTGCAGAGGTGCCCTCCGAGGGGCAGCCGTGCGGCCCTGTGGCACACCGAGTGCCCGGTGCCGTGGCCGCTGCCGCGCTGCTTAAGGGCCTTGCTAGCAGCCGCCTTCACGTGGCACCAAGTTTTGCAGCTCTGCTAGTTTTACCCTCTCCTAGGTCTCTCCCTCTAAACTTACCCGGCCTCTCAGCTTTGGCTAATGACAAATCCTAGTCCCGGAACTAATTATACTTACTTCTGCCACAGAGCTTTTTCTGCTGTGTCTTTTCCTAGGTACCAAGACCTAAGGTGAACCTATTCTAGATGAGGATGTACTACTAAGAGGCATGATGGTTTATTGCATTATAATTTGTTTTTATCACTTAGTGTTTTGTTTGGTTTATGGCAGTTGTTCTCCCTGCTCATTACAGCAGTTCTCAGGTCTTTCTTTCCTCAAGAGCCCAGCTATGCCCATAACAGTTTGTGTTGTGTCTTCCCAGATGTATTACCTTACATTTGTCAGCATCTATTTTATCTGCCGTAGTGCCCCAAATTGCTTGGTTTCCATCCAAGCCTACTTCTGGCCTTGCTGGCCTAAAGAAAGATATTTCACTGCTACTTTTTGCCTATCAAAAGAATCAAGAGTTTCAGCACATGTATTCTCAGCAAGCTTTATCTCACTGAAAGTTTATCATGTATTTCTAATTTCTGACCTCTGCCAGTCCCTACATCAAGAAAGTGTCTGTCCACATAGTTACTGATAGATATCCTCTTGTCATGCTGAGACAGCTGTTCAATGTGGTGAAGAATTGTTACTCAACTTCTTCCAAATTTGTAGGCACCCATCTAGTTGTCTTTTGTTAGTGATTGATCACGTTTGCACATTTGCTTACTCCTTGCCCTCTTCGCTCAGCTTTTTTTTCGTGATCAGAAGGAAAACCCTACTGAGCTACATCTATGCACAGCAGTTGCCTGCGAGTTCAGCCCACTTGGCACTCCGTGTTTCCTTGCTTGCAGCATCCCTCTGCCGAATACAACAGAAACTTGGCACGGGGGTGACTGCTGTAAAGGTGGCATTTTCTTATGTATTAACAGACATCCTCGTTATTTTCCTCCTTCCAGAAGCACATCTCACCTGCTGAGTCTGTTGAGTCACCAAGCAGCTGCTGAACCTGGAGAGTCACCAGGAAAAATGAAAATATCTTGAAATACCTTTCAAGTTCTTGCCAGCCTGAAAGCCCATCATCACACTGGAGTAAGCAACACATGAAACCAGGGTAAGTGCAGTTCTGGCTTCCCTCCTAAGTGTGAGATTATGTCATAAGCCATGCATGGCCAAGAGTCATTCATGAGTTATGAGCCCATTTTTCTCATAGCAACAAAAATCAATGTCTGTGCAGGACTACAGTATACGTGTCCTTTCTGTAACTAATAACTTACGTTTCATAGGAAGACACCTGGTGAAGTTTCATGTGACTGAGGCAAATGCAACTTCCTTGTAATCGCCCAAGAGGGATTGTGTGTCCCTGGGCAAAACTCAGTAACATGCCCCTGCTCTGGCTGAAGGCAGTTGGCTCACATAGTATGCAGCCAGACATAATCCATTGTTGGATTTTCACTCACTGCTCCTCATTTTAATTAAAATCAACTTGGAGGCTGCAGAACTATTGTTTCAAAGAACATGCAGGATGAAAATAGAAGAGCTACGAAGATGTAATTTCCTAAAAATAAAATAAAAAGGTGTTTGCACTAAGGAGAGCTAATAAGAAAAATCCTTTAACAGCAGTATTTTTATGCTGTTAAATATGTTAAATAGGCTGTGGCTGTTAAATAGGGCCTGTTCTACAGCTATGATTCTTAAATGCCATTGTTAATATTCAGACTATGAAAAAAGAGAATATTGCACTTTGGCACCAGACCATGCTATCTTGAGTAAATCATATAGTACAAACCGGTAACTGAGTGCAATCTCTCTAATTTAGATTGCCCCAACCTCAAATTGAACAATTAATTTTCTTTTTAATCCCCAGTTTAAACCACTTATGTCCTCCTCAACTCACAAAAATTTAGGAAAGTCAATGGGCTTCCAGTAGTCAAAAAGGAGGCTCTTTGTTGGTTTGTTTGTTTGTTTCAAGCTGGGGCATTTTAAAGAGCCAACTGGCATTACAGGCCTTGTGTAGCAGCAAACTCAGGGCACTAGCGTCAGCTTGAAACAGGAAGGAGCAGTTGCCGTGGAGGAGAGATGTTTCATGGGGAGGAGGCTGCAAGAAAGACAGCTTAAACGAGCTTCATTGCAGACCTACAACCACATCAAGAGGCTCTAGTCACAAGTCAAAGCCCCCTTGCCTTAGATGCTGATCAAGTAAGCCAAAAAGCAAATAGGATGAGCATATGAAGGAAAATATGGAATGGGCGAGTATAGCAAAGCTGCTGGCAAGTTGTAGACCTTTTTAAAATGCCTCTGGATTCCTTGTAATGTAAGATGTACTTGATCATAAATTAGGACCTTACTGTAAGAAGTCGACCTTTTAAAAAAAAAAAGAGAGATGAAGAGGGAAGTAAAAAAAAATCAAAGGATGTGGTGAAGGTCAAAGACAAGAAAAACTGCAGAAGTAATGAACATTTCACGTTCAAGCCTAAAACTAACCACAGAGTACAAGATCAGACTGGTTTACTAACTGCATAAAAGGGTCACAAAGTCAGGCTTGGGTAAGATCTAGTCTGGCCAGAAGAATCTATTTGCCAGATTTCTGCTGCTTTTTGTACTAGCGATTAGAATGACTAGATGAAAGAATGACTTTGCCCAGGGCAAAGATGACCTGACACTGATCCTAGATTCGTTGAGGTTCTAATCTATAGGTGCTTCTTTGTAAAGTATAGTCTAAAGCTTACACAAGACTTCATCCAACAGCTGGATACTTGTTAGTGTCTCTTGACATAGCATTCTCTTAGGCCTTATGTATTTTCAGTATTATCTTGATATGTTTAAATAATTACATGCATTTTTCTTTAAAGTGATATTTGTGCTGCATTTTTTTTTAATTTATGACCTTCATTTGATGTTTAGAATTTTCTATAAAACTCTTTTCAAAACAGCCTTTTGGGGTTCTTTGAACTCTGTAGGTCCCTACCAGATGGCAGAGGGAGAGGGAATAAATATTGCCAGTGTTTGTGGAGCAAACCCTGTAGTGTAACCTTATCTTGACTCTCCAAAAGCAGGCATTTAGAAAGGTGTGCTCAATGTAAATGGAATATATTTTTCATTTTCCAAATTGATGTTGCCTGACAAAGTCCAAAGTGCGTCAACAGTGACCATTACAGGCTATTTTCTCCCACAAGTCTGTATATTCTAAGAGAGGAATAGCAATTTTCTGGGACAAGATTTTTTTTCTCGGTTGATTTGGTGGCTCTTGAATTTGTGATCATAAAACAACCAAGGAAAAACTTATCAATTTCAATGTTTATTTTTTTAAGGGATAGCAGCCAGACATAGTAAAGACAAGAGTTAGCTACATACATAACTACCCATTTTCAAAATGACAGCGAGTTCCAGGGTCCCAGTTGGCTAGCATTTTCTGCCATCATAGCAGAAACTGTCTTCATTTACAGTGATTTTTCCTGCACTGAACTTGACTTTTCTTCCCAAGTAGAAAAATCCTGCAAAACTCCCCAAGATAAGCAAAATAACTAATAGCTGTATTTCACAGGAAGCTCCTGGCTATAGCTGTAAATGTAGAGAAACAATACATGGGACATAAAGCCGATGTTAATGTTGACACCCTATCTCCAAGAGTAAAACATCTAAAGAGACACTATAGAATTCTGGGACCAAAAATGATGTACCAAATGAGGTCACTTCTTTTTTCTATTTACTCTGGCCCCTTCTTCTTTCTAACATAACAGCATTGATTAGTGAGTATATATTAAATAAATAAATTACCTTGCATCAGTGAAGAGTGGGTATCATATATAAGAACAACTTGCATTCTTCCAGGACTTCAGACACTGCAGTCTGGGGACACAGCCCTCTGAATGGCCTTATGCTATATCCTACCATCGGGCTACTCGGATGAACCTCCCTCTCCTTAAGAAAATACCCAGCATCTGTTGCTGAGGGCAGGACCGGAGAGGAAAGTTCACTGTGGGTTCAGGCTGGCAACCCCATAACCCTCCAGCTGGGGCTCTGCTGAAGTTCAGGGTTAATCCAGATGCCAGCTTGGCAGATGTTCAGTTCCATCCCTTGCAGATTACAGGCAGTAAAGGCAGCCAAAATGAATCAATCCATTAAACAAAAAAAAACAAACAAAAAAAAAAAGTCTTATTATCAATCCATTAAAAAAAGAAAAAAAAGTCTTATTAGATTTCCTTCCAGCTCTGGCCCTATCTTCTGTCCAGGGGAAGTATTTCTATACCTGACCTGGGACAGGGGGCTACATTTGGTATAGAGCAGTGATTTTGCCAATTGGCACACTACTGAAAGGATATCACAGGTGAGAGGAAGGACAATGTCCTCCCCCATACACACAAAATTGCATCACTTCAGCTAAAATGCATTCAGATAAATACCACTGAAACGCTCACCCCAGGCCTGTTAGACCACCAGGGCTTTACCCACAGCTGCGTACGGAGCGCAGGGCACTGGAGCACCTGAGTGAAACCCTGTCCTGTCACCTTTATGCCCCGGTGCTCCTGTGGGAGTAGCAGCGGTGTGCGTGGCCCGTGATGTGTCCTCGGGCAGGGATAAAGTGCTCCAGGTGCTCCTGGTGCCTCCTTTCTGCTCTTGGTGTGGATGGAGGCACCACTGCCGTAGAACAGCCCTGCTCGTCCTCCAGCAGGATCTTCACGTGGTGCCAAGGAACGAGCTGACTGAGGCATCAAGAACCTGAAGTCCTCTTTAGGCCTGGCTCATGCTTCCCTGTGCCTAGTCCCTCCATGCTCTCCGCCGCGCTCTTCCTCGGAGCACCTGCGTAGCCGGAGGTTGCTCTCAGTAAAGCCAGGCTTCATCTGTAGTTCTGGGTTGTCCTTGAGGGCGGCTGCAGGCCAGAGTCAGATTTTGCCGAGTGTTGATTTGTGAAGTGACTCTGAGCCGTGCAGCCACCACTAACAGCAGCAGCTTCACCCGCTGGAGCAGTTCTGGAGCAGGACTCTAGCCCCAGAAAATAAAAAAGTCCAAATATTCATGCAAAAGACAGATTTCTAATTTAATTTATTTTCTAGTCAAAAGGCTCAAAGCAAGAAAAACCTTGCAGTGATATGTTGGCAGCTACCCACATAATTAAGTGCTGCAGTGAAACAAGCCCTTTGCTAAGACCTGGGAAACAAGAATTGTGAAGAGCAAGCTGGGCATTTCTAACCTAATCCGAGCTTCCCCAGCACTGAGAGCCGTTTTTGCAGCAGCGGTTTTTTTGCTGTCCTTTCCAGAAAGCTATTGATGGAGGCAAGCGCATGGAAAAGAGAGATCTCAACCTGCTATAACGAGGCCTACAGGGAAGGTGTGACGTGGAGGGGAGGGGAAGGTGCCGCAGGACAGCGCAAAGCGCGGCGCGTGCAGCGCGGCGCCAGCCACGCAGCTCCTGGGCAGCCGCAGCTGCATTGCAGTAGCACAGGGAAGAGCTTTCTGGGGCAAACACGGAGCACGTTGACTACACGAGGCATTTAAATGGCCGATGCCCAAAAGCCGCCATCACAGAATTACACAGCTCTAGACCTGGCTGTTGGTATATGGTAAAGTATTAGGTACAGTCCCCTTGTCCTTCAGCTCATGGTGTGAGCTCTGCTGAAACCTGCATTTTGAGACATTTCATATTCAGATCTAATCTGTAATTGCAAATTAAGAAAAAAAAAAAGCATATCTTTGAAGCAATAATTAACTTGAAAGCCACACTAACAATGACACACTAAGAAAATCTTCAGCTTTAATGTAATTCGGAGCAGAAACTGAAAGTGAGCGTTATAAAAACAAATCACTCACTGGGCATCCATACCTGTAGGAAGCAACAAATAAGCATTTGTGTGCAAAATCCTGACATCTGTGTCAAACTTGGGTAGCTAAACCTTTCCTGACAGGATGAAATACTGCTTCCATAGAGGCATCCTTAACCTAATGCGCCTCTACAGCATTTGGCTGGACCAGGTTTGAAAAACAGCCTTTTATAATACACAGATGTATTTAGCATTTAAGAAGATTAATGGATTCATAAATAGCCTGGAAATCCAAACTCATTGAATTTAGTGCATGGAGCAGGTCAAATAAGCATTTATCAAACCATCTGGCATCTTCCTTCACTGGGGAAAAAACTGTGGTCTCTCCAGAGCCCTCACCACAAGAACTGCGCGCGTTTCCTGCATTTGACTTTCCCTAAAACTTGCTGGGTGTTAACTGTAGAGCAATAAACCTCCACCTCCTTGGACAGAGCGATGCAAAGCAAACCAGGCGACCCGAAAGGACGTGCTGTGAAGCTGCGGGAGATGCTGCCGGAGGCTCGTAAAAGCAGCAGGCACAGCCTGGTGGAGGGCAGAAAGAGGCTTCATTTTTTCACGAGCCTCAGCTCTGGAAGTCGTGGACAAGGTGGTCGTTTTGTGCGAGCACACGTTAGCCTTCGCAGCAGCTGTTTATTGCGAGGAATGCGGCACCGTGTGTGCTGGTGCTCACCTGACGCGCAGGGGCACCCGGCGCTGTGTGCGCCCCAGGGCAGGGCCGCGGAGGGAAGAAAGGGTTTCAGGACATGTTTGCAAGTCAGTCCCTTCTTAAACTGTTTCCTTTTTTACTTCTATTTCATGTCATCTTAGCAGTAATAGAGGACTGCCTATGTCATAGGGCTGTATACCACGTTATGTTAAGCCATGTAATTTGATGTAATGTAGCTGAAGTATCACAAAGTGTGTTTGTATGTAAACACTGTTTAAAGCCATTGCTGCTTAGTGCAGATGCAAGCACTGTCTTAGGCTCCAAGTCAAAGTGTCTGTCCTTTAGGCTGCAGTGAGACAGCTTGTCATTTGCTCTGGCATATAAAATCTGTATTCACGGGTACCCACTTGAGTAGCCTACAAAGAGCAGAGCAATTCCAGGAACAAATGATTTGTTTACCGGTGCACTAAGCAATTAATTTATTGTCAAACATTGTTTAAATAAACATCAAATTGTTTTGTTAATGATGTGCTCTGTTACAGAAAATGTGACTTTTTTCTGGCTATAGTAGCAGCATTCATTAAAGATTTTACAGATAAAACATATTAGATGCCATTAAAGAAAATGATGGCATAGTTGGTTAATGTGATGCAACGCAACATAACATGTGGCATACACTGATAGCAGAAACACAAAATGACTTGGCATGTTTAGACAGTTGCATCTGTCATCATCCTCTTCTGCTACTGCTGTCATGCCGTGAAATAATCTACAAATAACAACAGTATATTCTTCTAAACCTATATATTACTTGAAAAACAAAAGCATTTGAAGCAAGCTTTATTAGAAAAAAACTGTTAGGTTTAAATAGCTTTCTGTTATAGAAGACTTTGACAACGAGTCTGTCTGCTTTCATCCCACCTGTGCCAGAACTGCGGAGGAAAGATAAAAAATCCTGGCTGTGGTCACAGATGGCCATGGTGCTCCCCCAGACCCTCTGACCGCAACCCACTGCCTCAGGCAGTGACCTGCCCCGTTACCCTTTTCCTGTTCACAGGGGCTGGCGCAGCGGCTCTGCACGTGGCCAGGAATGGGCCGGCTGCCCTCGGCATGCGGGTTGAGATCGGGAGTAATTCATAGCACCTGGCTGCCCCAGGGCAGAGCAGCCCCGGAGTGGGGCTTTGCTTTGTCCTGCTCTCATAAAGTCAATGGGATTGTGGTCATGGATTGACAGGGAATTGGAAAGGACAAGCAGTGCTATGCTGATTTTCAGTACGGGAACCTTTTCAAGTCACTTCTGAGAGGAACAAAAGCTACAGGCCTCTAAGGTAATTCCACCTTATTGCTATCCTTTTACTGCTGATCACCCACAACGATCTGCTGGCGCCTGTGAGACCCTGAGAACTCATCGCACAAGTTCCTGGCACTGAGAAGGTTGCAACTGAGTGGGGCCCAGCCTAGAGGCAGATCCAACCAACCGCCCAGAGCTTGGAGCCAGGTACCCACCCGAGGGCCCCAGTGCCAACTTCTCCCTAACCACTACCTGTACAGAGACTATGAAAACTTGAGCAGGAGCTGTGCTCCAGGCAGCCCCTGGACTATTTACTCTGCAAAACAAGCCCTGTAAAAATGATCGTGGTGAGGAGCAAAGAGGCGACAGCTTGGATATGGTGTGCCCCCGCGCCAGAAGAAACCCCATCGGTTAGTCCGTCTGGCAGCGTGGTGTTGCTGAACACCTCCGTGGTGTTTGCCATGTCTTCGGAAAGGCCCATCTGGAGCAGGAGTTTCGAGATAAGGCTGTTGAACTTGCTCTCCGTGGTAGAGAAGGGCTCTGCGCTTGGCGTCGGGCTGTAGGACGTGACGTTTAGCTCCACGGGGTCAAGACAGAAGCCTTCTGGCGACCTGTCGTAGAGCACGTCCATCAGATCGATGCCGGCTACTGAGGACGGGGAGGCACAGGGGATGTCCCGGACCAGCCTGTAGCTCTCCATCCACTCCTTCAGCCACTCGATGCGGCAGTCGCACTCCCAGGGGTTGCGGAAGAGGTACAGCCGCCCCAAGAAGTAGACGGGCTGGAAGACAGAGAAGGGCAGGGTCGTCAGGTTGTTGCTGTTCAAGTGCAAGACGACCAAGCTGGTGAGGTTTTCGAAAGCCCCTTCCTCGATGTAGCTGATCCTGTTTCGGTCCAGGTAGAGGACCTCCAGCTCCACCAGATCCCGGAACCAGGTGTTGGAAATGTTCCTGAGGAAGTTCCCCCCAAGGTTGAGCATTTTCAGGCACCTCAGGCCATCAAAGGAGTTTTCTGGCAGCTCCCCAAGCAAGTTGTCATTCAGGTACAGATACTCCATCTTCTGGCAGCCCTGAAACGCTCGCTCGTGAATGACGTTTATCCTGTTGTCCTGCAGATTCAGGTATTTCAGCTTGGTCAGGCCCTGCAGAGAATTATAGGCTACAGCTTCGATCCTGTTTCTCTCCAAGTAAACGTGGGTCAGGTTCTCCATGCCCCTAATGGCACCTGGGATCCTTCGGAAATTGTTCTGGAAACAGAAAAGCTCCTGCAGAGCAGGGAGCTCGATGAAAATCCTGTCGGGGATGTTGAAGAGGTTGCAGTCGGCCAGGTCGAGCTTGACGAGCCGCCGGAGGGCGGTGAAGGTCCGCATGTGCAGGTAGCGAATGTACTCGTTGTGGGCCATCTTCAGCTCCGTCAGGCTGGGCAGCCCCTTGAACGCCCCCGGCGTGATGAAGGAGATGTTATTGTGGTTGAGCGACAGGGACTTGAGGGACGGCAAGGTACCGAAGGCCCTCTCCGAGAGGAACTTAATGTTGTTCTTATCCAGGTTGATGGAGGAAGCCTCGCAGGGGAAGTCGCTGGGGACCTGGCCCAGGCCGGCGCGGTCGCAGAGCACGGAGCAGCGCCGCTCCTGCGTGCACACGCAGCTGGCCGGGCAGGAGCGCACGCAGGCCCACACGGCGCGCACGTGGGGCGCGCAGAGGAGAACTGCCGCAGCCGGGCGCCGGAGAGATGCCAGGAGAGAAACGGGACATGTTAGTGAGTGTAAGAACCGTGACAGAAAAGAAAGATGCCGCTGTCTTTTGTGCTGCCTCTCTGCTACCCAGAGAAGCAGTTGTCACCCTGTATTCATTCACATACGCTGTGGGGGGAGCACTCATGAAAGCTTCCTAGCAGCTTCCGAGAAGCCCTCCAAGAAGACGTCAGATCCCTCTAACTTCCCCTCTTTTGACTTGCTCTCCCTGAGGGCAGGAACTGCCCACCCTGGAGTGTTTCACAGCATCTCCTCGACAGACGCATGCTACGGCACCAGGCTTGGCCAGGAGAGTAGTCAGAGATGCTCTGAAGGCCCCTAGCTGGGATGGGTTGCAGTATTTTTGGGTGGCGAAGAGGGGAGGGCAGCGTAGGATGCTCTGGCAAGGCAGATGCCTTGGGGATGCTGCCTGGGGACAACCAATATCCATCTTGTTGCTTTTTTTAATTTTATTTTATTTTTCCTTTTTCCATTCAGTCTAACATTTCTCCACCACAACCAAAAGCTAGGGCAGCACTCTTATGTGAACTACCAGCTGCTAAAGACACAGTACAGTATTTAAAAACACATTGACACTATGTTTTGGGTAGAAATGTATGAGGAAAGACAAATTCAGGGACAATTTGGGGATGTTTTCTTCACAATCTCATCATTGACAGGACAATGTGCACCTCCAGCAACATTTTGCTAATTCTCCAGAGACTCATTGTGGTATTTTGTATTAGATAGAAGATGTCCTGTAAGTGAGTGACTGCTGTGGTTTCCTGACAAGTTAAACCCAATCAGGTGGATGTGCCATTAGGAAGAGAAGGTGAAAGCTCTTGGAGGCAAATCGAAGAACAAAAAAGTTGGGCATCAGCCTCCATGGAGAGATGTTTTTGTGAAGAAAAAAGGAAAAAAAAAGATATAGGCAACTAGACACCTGAGGAATAAATTTGTAAACTTGTTAGCAAACTGAAAATAGATTTAATTTGGCAATTGCTCTTGAAGATACCTCCTACCTGTCACTCACTGAAAAGGAAGCCACACCAGCAAGTTCTCCACGCAGTCATTAGAAGGAAGTGGCCATACTGCATTTTTCTGCTGCAGCTTTGCAGCTTACCGGCTCTCACGGAAGGCACAATTCTGTTTTAGACTCCAAGGGAACACGAGGTACCACCTTTGCCACCAGGGCACCCATCTCAGCGCGGCTGGGCGGCTGCGCGCGGGCTGGGCAGGAGCGGCCCCTCCGCGCGCTCCTGCTCCCCGTCGCCGGGCAGGGCGGCCGCAGCACGGCTGCGCTGCGCTCGTAAAGCCGCTGCAGCGCTGTGGATGTGTGTCTGGGAGTGAGGTGATTTGCTAGGAAGCATCAGCTTCAGCTAATGTCAATCTTTTTATTTTTGTAGCCCCTGAGAATTTAATACGCCGACCGAGCTGCAGTCTGAACCACAAGCGCTCTGCCCATTCCCCATTCTTTTTAAAGGCGACCTACAGGGTATTTCTGACTTTGCACCGGCTGTGGCTTCCGCAAGAGCTCAACTTGCAAAACCAACAGGCCCCCACTGGCATCCTGCAAACTCGGGAGCCTTTCAGCAGAGTTCACTTTGAACCATCTTGGTCACCGTGAAAAAGGATTTAGGTATGAGTTCAGGAAGCATCCCCAAAGGACTTCTAGTTGAGGCCTCCTTCTCAAAATTCAGGTCCCACTCTCTTGTGACTGGAGAATTAGCAAAACAGTGACGCTTCAAGAATAAACAACAGTGAAGCACTCTGTGAGGGCAGGGATTTTTATCAAGGTTGTCATTTTGTTTGTTTGCATGCTCTTCTCTTTTTTTTATTTTATTTTTCCTGAGTCCCTGTTTAGCAGCCACAGCTAAAGAAAAGCTCCCTGTGTTGTTCGGACCCTGGGCAGCCAGAGGGTGAGGACCCTGAGGACGAAAGGGGGTACAATGTTCCAGCCTCAGGACATCTTTCTGCATGCAGGCTGCTCAGGGGGGCTGCCTCATTTGCTGCCTTTGACTATTCCCCTTTGCTGCGTGCAAACATTGCTCCTGTTTTGCAGTTACATAAACTAAGGTCCAGGCAGATCTAGGCTTCGCCTGGCCTCAGGGTCCAGAGGTCTGACTGCAGGTGTCCGTCTAGAAACAAGGGATGGAAATGTTACTGCTGGCACGAGAAGCTCTGCATGGGCTCAGGGTGACATCCAGAGGGGCTTGGGTGCACAGGCCCCAGGGAGAGGGTCCCGAGCCAGCTCCAAGTCTCGATACCTCTCGCCCAAACCCAAACCCTGCTGCATCTCTGGCCTGCAGAGCAGCCTCCCTGTGGGTGCTCTTGGCAGCATGTTAGCGAGCAAGCTGCTCCCAGGTCCCTCCCTGTTTGCTCTCTAATCGCTCAATAAAGCAGCTTGAACCCTGGCCATTTTCTATTGCATTCTCCTTAAACCTAAATTAAACTTAAAAAAAAAATTACTAAATGATTTTTTAGTGCTAAGGCTGGGTCTACGGCTAGTGGCATTTCACAGCACACATCTAGCTTTTCTAACCTCAGGGCTCTCTCTTCCCCTTGCACTCTAACATTCGAGGACTAAAAAACATCCTCCAGGCAGCAGCCGCCCCTCAGCCTGGAGGCATCGTGGCATTCCCCCTCTCTCGCCTGCAGAGGAAGCCCACCCAGGTCCTCCCTCTGGACACCCCCAGGCCCCTGGAAGTGCCGCTGCTCAGAGCACAGGGAAGAAAAACGCCTCTCGGTGGGCTGGTGTCCAGCGGAAGGACATTGGTCTAAAATGAACGAGGAGAAGGAGCGCCAAAGTTTTCGACATATAAATCAGGTGAAAATAGCAGGAAGCATTCCCATCTGTCTCCCTCCCCTGCACAGAAAAGGATGCTCTTTGCTTTTAACACTGCGGCAGGCAGGCCAGCAGCTGGATTGTGCCTCCAGCTCACTGATGTAAAGGGCTTGTGCCCAAATTAAATGCTTGTTTATTGTTTCTTAAAAAAAAAAAAAGAAAAAAAAAGAAAATTCAGCAGTAAGATTTAAAAAAAAAAAAGTGAGATTAGGAAATTAACAAAATTCCATCAGGCATGGTTTTCTTTTCTCTTGCAAGTAGCACAATAATTCAATATTTGCAAGGAAAAGTGAGAGAACAAATAAACAAATAAATAAATAAATAGACTGTTTGCAGAGTTTCTAGAAGGATAAAGAGGCAATGCCCACAATACGTGAGTATTTAACCTACACCTTTTGGGACAGTCTGTCTAATCCGCTACTGGGTAAAGCAGAGTCAAGAGTACTACTCACCATTTAAAATGATGGCGAACATTACCTTGATTATTCACTAGTGGCATTTCAGGTCTGGCAAGCAAACTTGAGGGATCTAAAAGCAGACGGGAAGAGCTGAGACAGGTTTCATCCTCTGTCATTTGCCCGCATCACCTTCCCATCGTAAGTTTAAGGACTCTCTCCCATAGGGCTTCAAACTGACCAGGTCCCCATCACTCCACGGCTTCCTGATAAATATCTGTCTTCCCGCACTGACCTCTCCAGTGAATCCGGCAGCTTTCTGCTATTCTTCGTCTCCAGTTTGCCCGCACCCTTCCCACCGGCGGTCGGAGACTGGCTGTTCCCCCAAGCAAAAAGTGCTGGTACGGAGGAGCAGGACATAGGGATTAGCGTGGAGCAGCCAAAATAAAATTCCCGGCAGAAATCATCCAGATGCGCCGCTTACCTCGCATGGCCGCGGCCGCGTCCCCCCTGCTGCTTGGGATGCTGCCGTTAGCCACGCGAGGCCGTCTCTGAAGCGCTGGCATCTTTTCGTCGCGAGCTATCATTTAATGGCAGGAAAATCCTCCGTATCAGGGGCGGATTAGCAGAAATGGAAGAATGTGCCTGTCCCTTAAAGCTCCAAAAGCAAAACACAGATTGCTGGCAGACCAATCTGACTCTGCCTCCCCTCTGCCAATCTACTCTCCCCCCAAAACAGGAAAAATAACAAAGCAGTCACGACCTGGACTCCTGCCACGCAAAGGGCATTACCGAAAGTCATTACCCCAGTACCTATTACATAATGGCGGGGGCGGGGGGGGTGCAGCCTAAATGTGATTATATCTGGGGGCAAGCACAGGCCTGAGCTCTCCGAAGCGACGCGGCTTAGGGCTCCCTCCCCACGCTGAGGCCCCGCGCGGCTCCCACGCCGCGCACAGGGAGCCGGGGCGGTTTGCTTGGCCGGGAGCTGCTCGCACACGGATGCCCCGTGGAGCGCGGGGCGGCTGCCTGTCCTGCTGCCGACGGGCTCCGCCTGGGATGCACGGGGAGCAGAGGGCCAGGCCCGTGCGCAGCGCTGCCTCAGCGTTCGGGATCTGAACTGTCCTTTAAAGCCTTTTCTGACGCGATGACGGCCCCTTCTTTGGAGATGGCACTGAGTTAGTTATCGCAGCCTCCCATGCCTGAGTTAACTGGGCACACAGTGTGCAGGGAAAAATAGGTCTACTTTTTGTTTCTAAATGAATTAAGCTTTTTCTTTTTTCTTTTTTTTTTTCAGGAAATGAAATACCAGTTAATTTCTGCTCAAGCCAGCAGGACAGATTTCACCGGGACGCAGCCTCCTGCTGCTTGGCGCTTCCTGCAAATTAAAGCGCCGGCTCCCTCGGTTCTGCTGTGTGCCGGCACCCGTGGCCGGCACCGCCTGGCCCCTCGGCAGCTGTGCGGGCGCCCAGCCCGCGGCCCCCGCGGTGGTGCTGGGGAGGAGGGCTTGACCCTCGCGGAGCTGCGCGACCGGCCAGGTCCCAGCGTCCTGCCAGCACCAGGGACACCCAAAAATCCTGCGTTCAAACAGGAAATCCGTTCAGAGGCCATTCAGCTTGTGATGAAAAACAGCCGAGGAGCGCAGGAGAGGCGCTCCTGCCTTCCTTTTCCACACCGTTTGCCATGTCTCCAACAGTGGGATCAGCAACCTTCTTTCTTACCTCCCTGGCAGGTTCAGACGCGAGGTAGCCAAGGTGCCGAGGCAGCGGCCCAGTGAGAAGGTACAGGGGACAAATTGCCTCGTGGTCGGTCAGTAGCTCCCCAGGGACTAGGCCTACTGCTTGATTTGCAAAGTTTCATATAGAGAGAGAGCGAGAAAAAGAAAAGACACTATATAGAAATATATATATATAGTTTGTATATACACAATACACAGTATTTTTTTTTATATAAAACTATGTATGTGTGTGCATATAGGCATATAAAATATGCTCATCAAAAACTACAAGGCAGGACTGCTTTGCAGCAAGTCATGAGATTTCTGCCGTGTCTCACCGCACTTTTTCCATGAGGGACGGGCCACGAAGGACCAGAGTGGACCAGAAAAGACCTGGTGGCAGCAGCAAGAGAGCAGTTTTCCCCTGATAGGCCCTGGGGTCCCGAAGCAGCAGGACAGTGTGAGGGGCTACCAGGGAGGGGCCTGAAGAGCAGTTTCTAGTCCTCTCTTTTTTTTTAAAAAAAAAAAAAAAAAGCTCAACTTTAAATGCCAGAAGGTAAATAAAAGAGGCTTCAATTTATTTTTAAAAGAAACGACGCTGGGCTTTAAACCGCACCAGAGCATTTTTCAGAGCCTGACTCATAACCGGTTAATGCTCGGGTTGCAAACGCTGCCAGCGGTAAGTGCCGGGAAGGCTGCGGTGGCTGCCGGGCTGAAGCAGCTCCCGCCGTGCTCCTGCAGCCGCGCACGGGGAACTCGCGGGTGTTTGTCCCCCCGCCAGCACCTCCTCACGGAGACCCGCACGACCCTCTGACACCCTGGGGAACCCAGGGCACCCTTTACGCGCGGCCAGCCGCAGAAAACGCCGTGCGCGCCCGGCGCAGCGGGAAGCCGCCTGGCGCCCCAGGGCTGCCGCTCGCGGGGCTGCAGTGCGAGGCCCTTGCCCCCCGCGGCCTTTGTGCTCCCATCTGCGGGACGACAGGCATCTTCATGCCCTCCGCACACCCCTGGCTAGCCACGGCCCCCCTGCTCGCGCAGCCGCAGCCCTTTCCTGTGCACAGAAGCGCTGCGGTGACCTTCAAAGGAAACAAAACACTGGCCTCCGCGCTTTCTGCGTGGGTTGCCCACGCGGGCTGCTGCGCGCGGCAGGCGCCGAGCGGTGCGCGCGGCGGGCGAGCCTGCGCACCCGCTGCAGGCAGCAACGGCCAGGCCTGGCGCGGAGGCCGAGCAGCCCTGGGGGCGAGGGCTGCCCTGCTCCAGGTGGACAGAAAGTCCACTACAGTAGTTTGGGCTTTGGCAAAACTAGTGGGAGTCGAGTTTGTTTTTCGAAAGCCGTCAGTGCGGCTTCTCACTGGGCACACTGGGGAGTCCGGCAGGCTGGCGCGGCAGGCCGAGGCTGGGCTGGAGCGGGAGCTTCGGAGACGGGGAATCCCCTAAGCAAGCGCTGTGCTAGGAGCTGCTGGCAAAGCAGCTTCCCCGGCACTGCGCCGTTGCCCCCGGGTCCGGCACCGTCCGCGGCAGCTCCCAGCCCCGTCACGCCGCGATCCCGCCACTCCCCCGTCACCAACGGCGGTGCCCGCAGCTCCTCGCGCCCCTCGGTGCCGCCCCTGCACACACAGCCCAGCGCCACCTGCACCGGGAGCTGGCAGAGTGAGGTGAAAAAGCGTTTGTTTGCCTATGCCCTTGGCGGGGTGATTTCCTGCGCCGGGGTGATTTCCCTGGATGCGCTGGTTGCAGAGGGACGGGGTGGTCAGCGGGGAGCAGCTCTGCCCTGGCACCGCTGCAGAAGGGGTAACACGGGGCCACCATCCTCACCCTGCTCTTCCTCGCCTTCATCCGCTGCCCCCGGGGCAATGCCTCGTTTTGCCGGTTTCTCTTAGGTCCAGCCAAGCTTCTGCCCAAGGCCAAGCCGAAGCTACAGGCAGGAGTTTCTTGCCTCGGCAAATGAGGATCCTGCCTCCGCTCGTCTCAGCAAAGCTGCTTCCCCATCCGCATACGGGCAGCATCGGACCTGAGCAGAGCCCCTTCTCAGAGAGTCTGTCTGTCGGCGCTCGCACGCGGTGTCTCCGAGCCGGGCTCGGGTCCTCGGGAGGATGAGCCCGAACCCCTGGCACCCTTGGACTGTGCGCTCCTTGGGGCCAGGACTTCAGCACATGGATTTTGTACCCCCTGTGATGGCAATTCCCCTGCGTGACTATTGCTGCTGCGTGGAAGACGACCATCAAATCCCAAGTACATTTTGAGTAACGTCATGATCAGCTTGCTAACGGGAAGGTGAGGGCAGTATGTGCCTCCAGGGGCTCTGGAAAAGTTATTAAATGAATTTCTCGTGCCTTCCTGACACGCTCAGCGTGGAAATGCACTCCCTGAACGCACAAACCCAGGTCAGCTAAAGGACTTGGCTGGCAGCACACTCAGAGAACTCGCTGCACGAAACTGTGTTAACGTCAGGGCTGAGCGCCCCAGTCCAACTAGCGTGTGCTGGAGCACAAGCTGCCCTGTCCGAATTTCACGCAGGGAGACCCGAGGCGGGAGCACGAGCGCCCAGGGAGGCCCCCGGCACCGCTCCGGCCGTGAGGGGAAACGGTGCAGCCGCCGGAGCCGCTTTTCCCTACGGCTGCCGTGCATTTCCCAGGCCTCGGCCGGGTTTACATACGGCAGTTCCAGTGACGCTCTGGCGACCGCGGCCTCACGTACGCAGAGGTATTTTTGGTCTAAAGAAGAAGATTAGCAGCATCTAGGGGAGGGAGAGTCTTTATGCCTGTGTAAGCCCAGGCGCTGCCGCAGCAGTCGCGGTGCAAGGTGGCGCGTGCTGTTCCTACCTTTCCTTCAGGAATAAGGTGCAGCCACTAACATAAGCTCTTACCAACCCTCTTTGCCACTCTCATTGCCTGTGATTTTATGAGCCCGCAGCAAACGCCCCGCGCAGGGGGCCGTGTCCGCGCACCACACACGGGCAGCACCTCTGCGCTCACAGAAACGCTGCTCCCTGCCGGAGACGGGGCACCGCGGGGACAAGAGGAGCAACAGCCTCCCCAGGACGGCGGGCAGCAGTGGCGGGCGGAAGCGGCTCCTCGGCAGCAAGGCGAAGGCTGCGCTCCGGCGTGGAAAAGGGCTGAGCCCATTCCCAAGCCCAGCGACCCGCGGAGCTCTCCTCCCACCAGCTCCACAGCCTGCAAATCCCTTAACCGCCTGTGTGCCACGATGCTGCTGCTGAAGGGAGGGAAAACCTCCCCCCCGCACTTGTCCGAGGAGCCGCCATGCCCGATCCGCATCGCAGCGGAGCACAGGGGACATCGGTGTGTGGTGGGAGAGGGAAAATGAACCAAGAGACGCGGTGGGTACCAGGAAGGGGCCCGGGGAGATGCTGCAGAACTGCAGCGATCGAGCTGAGCTGTGGGAAATGCAAAGCCATGCAGCATTAAAAATAAGTCACACCAGAGCTCTGTGGACACCACAGCCCTAAGAAAAAAAATAATAAAAAATTTCTCCCGGTTACTATTTCTTTTGATTTGGGCAGAGCTTTCCAGCCCCTGCTCAGCGGTGTGTGCCCGAGGCAGGGCGACGGCGCGTCACAGCAGCCACCACCATCCCCTTCAGCAATGACTTAAGGTGCCAACCTAAGAGCGCCCCCCAGTCCGTTGCTTCGCTCAAGGCCCATCAGGTAGCTCTGCCAGAGCATCCTGTGGGCTCCGGGGGCTCCTCCTGGGCCACAGGCCGGCTCCTGCGGGCCGCGGGCCTCTAGCCCGAGGCCTTGCAGCACACGTTGCTTTCTTCTTGCAGCAGAGGGAGACAGAAGCGCCAAATTTATTTACGCACCTAAAGGTCTTGCATTCCCATTAAAAAAGCTTCCTAGGCATTTCTCCTTCCCCGCTCACGCCTGTGCCCGACCGAGCAGCCCAGAGTGACCGCCTGGGTCAGGAGCGCCTCTGCACGGCCCCGAGCGCCTCTGCACGGCCCCGAGCGCAGCTGCCGTTCCCGTAAGCAGCGGCGGTGCCGCCCTCGCCCAGCGTTTCTGTCTGCGCTCGGCACATTTTCCGAGCGCCCCCCGGCCTGACACGAGGCCAGCCACACGCACCTCCCGCCCAAGAGGTGCCCTGGCACCATCGGCTGCGCCCGGCGGGGATGGAAAGGGGACTGTCCCCCCCTCCTGTTGAAACGGTGACACTGTGCAGCGAAATTAATAAACAACGTCGGGAGGCGCCCGCGTGGCAGAAGCAGATACTGACGGAGGAGGAAAGGAGGTTTTGCAAGCGCATCCGGTGGGGGGAGATGTTGCCTTCTGTTTCCCAGGCAACTTCTGCATTTTGCAGGCCACTGCTCTGAGGATAAAATGCAGAAGCAGAGTCCAACCCCCTAAAAAGTCTCCCATCCACCGTGAAGGCCCTTGCAGCCAGCCCTCAGTGTGTGCAGCCCCCCTCCAGGCCAGCCTGCTCGTGGTCACATGCGTGGCAAGAACTGAAGTAGATTAAATATATATATCCACATAACTCAAGGCCCACAGACCTAGAGCACCAGGGGATCGGAAGGTGCAAAGGCCAAAGTGCTGGAGTCGAAGTAACTTGTGGTTTGGGTGCTCACATCCCTTTCGCCTCTCGCAGGCAGGTGGGAAGTGCGGAGCAGAGATGGAGGAGTCGAGAGCTCCCGCCTGTCCCTCTGACACCCTCTGTTGTGGCCTTCCCTATGAGAGCACCTTTCTTCCTACCTATGGATGAAATGGGAAGTTCAGCACCAGCCCATTGGACAAATCCGACACAGGGCAAGAAAGCTTAACCAGGGCCTGGAAGGACCCTCATTACCAAACTGAAAATTAACAGGTCTCTAATAGTGCAAGCTATTCATTTCTAGAGGAGGAATAAATTAAACAGGGGAGTTTTAATTAAATCATCAATCATTTGCAAAGTGACCGGTTCTGCAGGGATTTGGCTAATTACCTATCTGCTAATCACATCGGCTTCACTTTCTGCTCCTTTGGAGAAAAAAAAAAACCAGCAAAGCCAGAGTGCAGGAGCTCTGCCGGGCGCTCTGCGCCCTGCGCCGGCACCGCGCCGGGCGCACCCCCACGCGCGGCCTTTTTCCTTGGCAAATCCCCACTAGAGGAAAGACGAAAGCCTCAAGTAAAGCACTGATAACATGCAGCTGGGTTTTTGTGCGTGTGCGTGTGCGGTTTTGTGTTTTGTTCCATTTTAATTGGTAGGCAAGCGAGAAGGAAGTTTCCTTTACATAAATGGCTCAGAGGGTAATGACTCACCCTCCTGCCCTCGCTCAGCACCAAACAGGAGTAGCTGATAAAAGGAACTAGAGCCAAAGTGCGGTGCCGATACGAGCGCTCTTAGCGAGGCGCTCTGACAGCAAGTCGAGGCGGCAGGAAAGTGCCCCTCGTTTCCACAAATGCGTATTTGGGGGGAAAAAAAAAAAAAAAAAAGGAAAAAAGAAAAAAGGGGGTCTCATCTCTGTGAGATGCCGGGTAAGCCCACGCTGCTGCTCGCGCCCCAGCTGTGGCCGAGCGGGTGAGCCCATCGCTAGCCAGCCCTGCACGGCCCCCGCTGGCCCGGCAGCCGCGGTGCCGTCCCGGCTGGATGCGGCCGTGCAGCCTCCTTCCTGCCCAGCTACCCGGGACAGCTAGGGCAGTGTTTATTAAAGGCTTTACACATTTATGCTTTTAATGGCAGCTCGGTGCCAGCTGCAGGAAGGGACGTGTCACCGAATCCCTCGGAGACGCGGGGGCCGCGAGCACCTGACGCGCGGCGCGGCCTGCCAGCACAGAAATAACTTCCCAGAAACACTCGAACGCGCCCGGACAAGGCAGCAGGGCCTCCTGAATCCGGGAAAAACTCCAGCACCAGCCGGGGGGCACCCAGGGGCAGTGACTAAATGGAGGCTCCTGCAACCAGGGAGGTGCTGGAAGTGAAATCCCAGGGCCAGGCATGGGTGGAGCTGCCACTTCAGTCTCCTCCGAGGCGACGCACAGGCTGGGTTTTTCCAGGGAAATAGAAAGCTGGTGGCTCCCTCGGTACATGAAACTCGCGCTTCCTGGTTTGCAAAGCGGCTTTCCAAGCTTTCCGATCTTTTCCCTGACGCTGCGTGTGCCCTCGCTGCAGTAACACAGCCCGGGGGCTCGGAGGGAGTTTGCAGCTTAGACCTGAGTAATCGTCCTCATCCCCATCATGAGGAAGCGGAGGGTGAAAGATGTCGGTCTGCATTTGTGAGCTCACGTTACAGAACAAAATATTCTCTCTCCCTCCTGGAAAACGTTGGGCCTTATGCAGATTCAACCTCTATGGCTGACGCAAATGCTGTAAAAACAATCGTGAGTCATAGAATAAAATCACACAATTCCCCGGAGCCAAATAAGGACATAACGCAGCCCACACAGCTCTGCCTTCCCACTTGCTTAGCAATAATAATTCTGTTTATCTTCTCCTCCAAAAGACACTGCTGCCTTCGTTCGCATGGCGAATGCTGCGTCTCCTGCCTCTCAGACTGGGCGCACGGGCCTCACCGGGGCCAGCGCCAAGGTCCCGGCCTCGTGTCTGCAGGGTCTCACGCAGAGCCTGCCATAAACCCCTTGGGACTCTCTTTGCCACCTGGTTCCAAGTCCTCAGGGGAAATCGGGGAGACATCAGACACCTCCCAGGCTGTCTGTGCTTCTAGTTTGATGTGGGTTTTTTTTTTTTTCACCGAGTTTTCATTTACAGCCGATCAGAGACAGGCTTGAGAATTTTACACATACAGCCCCCAAGCAAAGAGCACGTAATGCCCTAGGCCTTCAGAATGCTGTTTAACTTCACGGCACCACTGAAACGGATCGCTTCAGCGCCAGCTTTCCCATGCCCCCGACGGGCAAAAGGCCTTGTGCAAAGCCGTATGGTATGTAAATAAACCCTTCAGCCTCCATCTATAGTTGCCGTAAGTCACGATCACTGTCTGGCAGTTATTTTGCATCAGCATCTGCTGAGCTTTCTGCTTGGAAACCTAAAGAATGTGGATTAATACGATGGGAGAGAGAAGAAGAGTTGTATGTAAAAACAAGATGCATCTGCAGCGTGCGTGCATGTAACATAATGCTTATTTTCAGCCTTTTTTTTCTTTTTTTTTTTTCCTTCTCTCTGGCTGGCAGCATCTGAAGAAGTAGGGGACACATGAGGGCTGAGTGGCTATGCTGGAAATACAGGTTGTAACATTTGCATCGTAATGAAGCATGAGGTTGCCTGAACTGTAAAGCACAGGGGAGCTGTTTGTGTCCTTGCTAGTTAGCAACAACCGCGTCTCTTTTGGGTCTAGCCCAGCAGATCTGGCAGCCTCCCCCTGCCGCCACGTTTTGCAAAGTGAAGCCTCTGCGAGCAGGTGACGATGCCAGAAGTAGCTGTCTGCCTATTGCCACTGCCCAGGGATTGAGCATTATACATATGTGTGTGTGCGTGTATATATGTGTGCGTGTCCAAGTTGGAGCCACACACGCTCCTGCAGACTCCGGAACCACTCACACCGTGAAGGAGAGGCACCTCAAGGGCGATATCCAGGAAACAGAAGGAAGGAGCTGGGCCGCGGTCGGCTAGCCCTTGGACCGGCACCGCTTGGTGCTTGCAGCAGCTCCAGCCTGTGGCTGCTCTGCAGCCATCCTGCCCCTACCCCGTGTCGCCCAAGATGCTACTACAAACTGAACGTACTTAATGAGCGTAATCGAGGTCTCCAAGCAAAGGAGTGACCTCATGCACATTTTATGGTTTTATGTTTGATGGTGACGTGTGTGTGCGCAAGGCGTATTTTCCACTTCTGTTTTATAAACACAGTAAATTCAGCCCAGTTTTAATGCTGTTTCTCCTGAAAAAAAAAAAAAAAAATCTATCAGATCTCTAACTGGGAAGGTATCAGCAGTGTGTTACTTGATTAACAGCAAAAACAGAACACAAAAATGTATCTAGCCCCTTTAGAAGTCCTTTATAATAAGTTCTACCTAATGTAAATGTCTGAGAAATGAAGAGAAGAAAATATGTCTTTATTAAAGCACCAAGGCTCTTGTCTTTTTGATTAAGGAAAAGCAATTTTATACCTCCCATCTGAGAACTCCCACTCCAAATTCTTGAGAGAGATGAAAAAGGCAGAAAATAGTCTATCTGATGTTCCTCACTAGGAGATGAAGAGAAATTTGTCAGTGTTTCTTTATATAACATAAGCTAGATAAAAAGAAATGACTGGATTTTCTACTTCCTTGCCAATTTAATCCTTTGATGAACCTGGACCACTCAGTGCTTTCAGCTGAGGTATAAGTGTCCATGCAAAAATAAGCGAAAGTTGCACGTAAACATCTCTAAACAACAGAAGAGGCATCAGGTGAGTATGTGTATATATAGATACATATAGATGCATATATATGTGTATGTGTGGATGCCTGCAGTAAACACCAAGAACTTTCAGAAAACCCCTTCATACTTTTCTTCATCTCTCTATCACGTACAGTCATCAACTGTGCTGCAACCATGGAGCTGGCGTAGCTGCTGGGTGTCCTCGTGGCCTCTCCTTTTCATTAAGAGAAAACTTTTATACTGAGATTTTCATGAATGGGTTTCGCAACAAATTGCTAACATGCCTTTGCAGCTGAATAGTGGGTTCTTTTGCTTGCGAATAGCCAACACAATCAAATCTGAAATCCACAGCCCGGGAAGGTCACTGGGGCTTTGTCCCTGTAAACCTGCGCCCAGAAGTGCTCTGCTTCAGCCTCGCACGTGAAGACCGCAGGGCAAACACGCGCACATTCCCAGGCTGCCAACGCATTTTACGACCCCTGCGTTTCGTCTCCCATCTGCCGCTTCTCTACGTAATGGCAGAAGCTGCAACTCCACCTGCCAGGAGCGAGGGCAAGTTGGCGGCCGGCGAGGATGCTGCCCCTGCGGCCGGCGCTGCTGCGGCGCCTGCTGGTGCCCTGCTCAGGCGCCAGGCCGCTGTGTGCACAGTTTCACAGCTGTCACGGCGAAATATTTTAAGTGACTCCTTTTCTGCCAAGTCCAAACACATTCAGAAACTGCGAGAGCATTTCAGGACAAAGCCTGTTTCTATTTTGGCACCGCAGCTTGGAGCAAGAGGGTACAGATCCCGGGATTGTCACAGCTGGATCCTGTTTACGGAGGGAGTTTAAAGTGCAGATTTAGCACATCTCCGAACTTCCTAAAGGGAAACATGCTACAAGGCTTGTTTATCCCCCCCACGGGCAGTGCAGCGGACAAGGGCCGGAGCACCTCAGAGCAGAGCGCAGCGACGCTGCGGCGAGGGCAGGAGACGCAGAGCTAGCAAGGGCTGCAGGCTAGGAAGGTTTTCTGACAGCAACGACCCGCCGGACCTGCGGAGCTAACCCTGCCTGCTGTCACGAGAAGCCCTGTGCACCCGTACGGCAGTTCAGACAGGACACTCCCCGCTAAATGCCATGCAAACGTGGAACAAAAAGATACAGGACACCAGCATTTCCCTGTAGGCCAAGCAGGATTCGTGTTTCCTCACCCTTTCATGTCTACGCTGGGCTGACAGGTGGATTGACACCCCATGACACCAAAGGCAGAGCCATCCCCAAGTGGGTTAAGGAAATAAATGTGGAAAGGAGGCAGTCCCAACAGCTGGCACAGTGGAATAAAGATGCTCCAGAAGGAGCTCGCGCAGGGGTCCTGCGGGCGTTACGCGGCGGTACCTGGATACCTCCGCGTAAGGTATCGACAGCGACAGTTTGGACAGGGAAGCGGCTGGAAGTTGTCCAGAGTTTGGGAGGGCCGTGCAGCTCTCTGCCTCCTGGCCTTGCGTGCCGGGGCCGCAGGCTTCCTTGAGCTTGCTTCGTTAGAAATATAAACACAGAACAGCTATAGAATAAAAAATATAATTTTAAAATATATGTGGACACGCGAGTAGCCGTATGGCGCACGTGTGTTCAAAGGGGTAGATAGGAACATACACAGGCAGCAAAAGCTGGAGCAGCAGAGCGCAAGGTTGTGTCTGCGTGCACAAAGCCCTTGCCCGGGCAAACCAAGCAGCGCCGACAGAAGAGGCGCCCCCGCTCCAAAACCAAGCGCGCGCCCTGCCCGGAGCCGATTGTGCGGGGCCTCTGCCAGGCGCGAGCGAAGGCAGGAGGCCCAGGGCCGCGCGGGGCGGAGCGGCAGCCCCGCGGCGCTGTTGGCGGCCCGGCCGCAGCATCGCGCCTGTCGCGGGACCACGAGCGGCGGCAGCGCCGGGACGGCGCAGGGGGCCGAGGGGGGCCAGGCGGCGGCCCCAAAGGCTCCCGCGCGCGGGGCCCGGCCTTCGGGAGGCGGGTTGGTGGGTCCCAGGCGCTCCCTTTGCCGGCGGGAGTGTCCGTGCGGACGCAGGGCGTATCCGGGGCGAGCAGTGCGTGTGCGGAGGGGACCCAGCACGGGCGGGAGGCAGGGGCTGCGCAGGGACGCATTGACTTCACTAAAGAGCAACGTCAGAACGTGAGGCATAAATTAAACTCACTACCGTCTATTTTGGGGTAGAAACTGGGTTATTTTCTCCATGTGCAAAAGGCACTTGCGCACTAACCATGGGATTTTTAATGTTTCACACACAGTAGAGGATAAAAGTTTTTCGTTATTTAAGTCAGCCAGGATACGCCTGGATCCCCTCTAGACTGGTTCACGGGCGCTTACCAAGGCCCACGTGCTCAGCAAGGCTGGGGCTGTGGAGGTAGGAAACAACATATGTTGGAAATGTTCCCACCGACACTAAGGTACTTCAGCTCTGCTCTTACACCTTTTTTTGCCAATTAGCAATCGAAGTCTGATGGCCTTTAGCGAAATGAGATTGCTATTTACTTCTTTTCCAGTTCCAACCGTAAAACAAAGCCTAGATGTTTTTCCTGTCTGCTTGTTCCTTTTTAGAACTGTAACGCCATCGCACAGGGAAACTACCCGAGACGCCCGCGAAGGTGCCCTGCGGTCACAGGCGACACCAGGCACGGCCAGGGCAGGACGAGAACCCACCGCCAGCTCCGCTTCACATCCCGCTCCGTTTGCTTTGCCGTGCCCAGCACTGGCCCGGAGCAGCAGGTCAAGCCGCTCTCTCCGTGTTCCCAGTGGCCACAGGTTAAATTAGGTAAAAACAAGAAAAACAAAGGAGAAGAGGCGAGAGCTTCAGAAAGGCCCAAAGCTCAAGGAGGTTTCTTCACATTTAACGTCAGCAGGAAACATTCCTTCCAAGAAAGGAGCAGCAGGGATATGGCAAGAGCTAGGATGCTTGGGAAATTACGGGGTGGCTGAGGCTGGAAGGAGCATCTGGAGGTCACAGACTCCAAGGCCGCTGCACCTAGAGCACGGCCGCGACCGTCTCCTCCGTGCTGGGAAAGGGGTTTTGTAAGAGCTTCAACCAAGGTGTTGAAATTGTAGCGCAGCACCTCCAGCTCAGCCAGGTCAGCTCCATACAGGACATGACAGAAGACAAATGAGTCTGCTGCTTAAAGACCCGCTTCTTTTTCCCCAAAAAATCCAATAGAAAAATTCACTGTAACATTTCCGAGAGGAGGATGGGGCAATAAATTAGGCAGGTGCATCCATATACTGAACACACAGGCAGCTGACACTGCTTCCAGAAACTGGTGCCAGCTTTGCAAAATACACGTACAAAAATAATGCAGAAAGTAACAAGGCAGCAGCGCGGGCAGCAGGTTCCCCCTCTGCCCGCCGGAGTGCGGCAGCCCGCCCCGCTGCTCTGCTGCGGGATGCGACCCCCGCGCGAGCTCAGGGCAGCCGCGGCTGAACTGGTCACGCAGGGTACCCGGACCGGCGTGTTAGGGCATGGCAAAGCACCTGGTGTGGTGCAACGATGGGAAATGGCACTGCTGCCGGTCAGAATTGCTGCAGCAAAATTGTTTTGTTGATGCTGAAACAAAATGCTGATTCATCAAAAAGGTGGTGAGATGGTGACATTGTGAAGAAAATGGTCCCGAATCCTCAAAACTGGGCATTCTTTAAAAACAAGCGCATATTTGAGAACTGGGTTTAGAAATCAGTTTAGAGTTCAGTGAGCTAGAGAGGATGAGCTTAAATAACCTAAACTAAATAGCATTTATTCTGCTGAGAAAAACCTTAAACAGACGCGTTGCTGGGGCCCACATAAGGGCTTCCTTAGGCTACCCTTCCGGAGCAGGCCCAAAAACTCTGCATCCATAGGCATTTGCTACCCTAAAGGGGCTGCAAGGCTGCAATAGCACCTCTCCCTGTCCCTGAAAGGAGACCCTCGCCCTATGGAATAACCTACTTGGGGCAATATCTGCTGTATTGTGGAGCCTTTGGGAGCAGCAGCTGCAGGGAAAACAACAGTAGGAAGTTTCCAAGTTGTGAGGATGGAGGTGGATCCTCTGGTTTTCAACGTGTATTCAGAGCAAGATGCTGCAGGGTTGGAAAGCCTGGGAGAAAAGGAAGGCTTGCCCGGTTCAGAAAAACAAGGGCAGGTCCCTGGGAACCAAGGGAGGGCTCAGCAGGATGAGTCAGGGAAGATGGGAAGAAGATAAAACCGGTTTTAAGCCAGTAGCACAAGCAGATGCAGTGGCACAAATACCCAGCAGTAACCGGCCACTGCTCCCCGATTTCATGGCTGGCAAGATAACACTCCATGTCAACACGGCACTAAAAACCTAGCACAGGAATAATCCCCAGGTCAGAGCACCTTGCGAGTGCAGAAGAAAAGCCACTCAACAGCCAGGGTGATTAGAAAATGCTGTGCCAATCAGACAAACCTATATGTCCGAGTGAATTATCTAAATGGAAAATCATCCCTCATCCCCAGGCAGGGACTCTGGTATCTGTGTCATTCCTCACGGGTCTGCACCTAACCTGCTCTTTGAGGTTCCCATTGACATAAATTCCACCTCTGATCCATCAGCTGCAAAGCTGAACCAGAGGTAGGGATGAACCTGTGCGTAACCTGCCTGCAGCCTGGGCCGTTTCGAGCAAGGCGGTACCTCCATCTCGAGTTAATCCTTAGTATCACCTCGGGTGCTAGACCGAGGACGAGATCAGCAGTGGTAGAAAATGCCTCCAAAACTCTTCATGACCACCATGAAACTGGGGGAATTTTGGCTCCCAGGGAGCCAAGACCGAGCTCCCCACACACAGCTCCCTCCACGCAGGTCGCTGTGAGAGGCTGATGCTCACGAGGAGCAGCACGGGGTTCCTCCCCGAGCGCAGAGCCCGTGCTGAGCCCTCGGGCGCTCTCTCTTGCTCGGCCCCAGGGCTCTTGCCTGGTTGTGCCTCGCTTTGCCTTCCTGGGAAACCAGGGTGGCAGCCCTGGCCTCCTTTTCAAGCGTGGCAAGACTTACTCATGGGTACTGCATAAGCACTGGTGGTTGTAGGGAGGCACCATCTGAATGTGTAAAACACACGTGGACTTGAACAGCCTTGGCACTTACTCCATGTTGTCCCTGAAGTAAATCGTGATTCCAAAGCGGTCTAATTGTTAGGACTGCCCAGCAGCAGCAGGAGAGGACGTATCCTTCATTACCCCAGCCGATACTGTCGAGGACTGGGGCAAGCTTTCAGGTGCATCATCCCATTATATTCTCTCAGACCCCTGCAACTCAAATTATATGATTAAGTACCTAGCAATTCAGCCCTCAGATAGCCCTCAGCGTATCCTCTGCATGCCGAGCTGCAGGAGATCAGTAACGAGGGTCCTGTATTTCCATGGACCTGTCTTCAGCTTTGAAATGTTTTTGTGTTTGCTCAGAGAGTGTTTCCCATAACCTGAACCTCATCTCTGACTGAGCCCAGCACGCACACGGTATTTAAACAAACAGCTTCAGTTACGACTCCCGGCCCACTTGAGTTTCTGCCCCTTCCTCCTTTGCAAATACCCCTTCCTTCCTCAGCATCCTTTTCCCAGCTCCGCGTGAAATGCCCTCAAATACGTGAAAGTCTGAGACCTGCAGAGCACCAGGAGTGTTAGAGGCAAAACAAGGCCAGTTTTGCTTAGAGTGCAAGAAGAAACAAATATTAAAAAAAAAAAAAAAAAAAAAAAAAAAAAAAAAAAAAAAAAAAAAAAAAAAAAAAAAAAAAAAAAAAAAACTAAAAAGTAGCTACTTGAGAAATGTTAGTAGAAATCTCATTTACTGTCTTGCCACACTAGAAACATGTAGGCCTACAAGGCCTTCTTCTTCCCTACCGAGCCCTTAACTGAAGGCAACTGGATCGACTCTTTGGCTACTGAAAAACTCTGCTACTCTCACAGACACTGTTGTGTTTTCTGTGTTGGATTTCCTAAATGACAAAATATGAACAGATTTCTCTCTGTTTATTCCAGGTTGTATTTAAGCCTTCCCTGCAAAGTCTGCATTCTCTAGCCTGTAAGAACATTCCCCTTGAAGAAACAGCAAGCATTTCCTCCAAGAAATCTGTATGTCACTGTTACAAAACATCAGAGCAAGAACCAAGCTCTCATCACACCACGTATGTAGGAAGTTGACACTGCCAGGGCCCCGAGACCTATTTGGGTCACTGATCGGATTCAGCACCTCGTGCTCCGCACTTGCAGCCTGAACAACATGTTCCTTTCGGAGCAGGGCTTCGATGCCAACAAATTCAGGTGATAACGCACAGCGAGCCTGCCCTGAAGGGCCAGGGCCAGTGAGGGGATTCTTGATAAAACCAGATGCTTTAGAGCAGCTTTTAATCACTTGCAGAACCTCTCTGCAGAGACACTGTGCCTGTGACACAGAACATACAGAAGAATTCCCTTCCACCTTAAACGCATAGCTAAGAAGGAGCCAGCTTTTAGACATCCATAGTGCTGACAGCCCTGCATTCCAGGCCTTTTCCAAATAATGCCCCCCTCCAAAAAACAGAGGACTGACAGCATCAGAAGATGACAGCGTTTTGGCAAAGAAATGAGCAGGTACAGACTCTGCCACCACTCGCGTTCTCCTAGTCTTGGCTCTGGTCCAGCCTACTCTGTTAATCACCAGCAAATTACTGCAGCACGATGAGTAATATTGCTGCAAAGCGCAGATAATTACACTCATTACTTCCTGGGGCCCTTCCATGCAAGTGCTACTCAGGGGCAGGGAACAACCGAGCAAACAAAATCACGGGGAGGCTGGGAGAGGCTCGAATGTCTGCGCTAGGGCCTTCTAAGAGACGGTGGCCGCATCTCAAGCTACGTTTCATGACACTTGTACAGCCTCAACCACATTCTTCCCAAGGACAACCGTGGCTGCCTGCAAGGTTTGCTCTTGCCCCCTGTGAGAGGCCTAAGCGGGATCTCGGAAGCGCGTGACTTAGAGCAGAGCACAACTACAGGCCTGCGCGGTGCTCCCCGCCTGCCCCCTGGAACGAGGGCTGCTGTTCAACGCCCGTGGTCTGCGGCCGAGCGCGGCCCCTAGTCACAGGTGACACTCAGCAACAGCCGACACTGCACAGGATGAGGGGAGTCACGGACTCCGATGGCGACAGGCGCACAACAAAACACTGAGAGAATGCCCCGGGCCCCAGCGCTCGCCCCCTCTGCACATCAGGATATTACTCTCCGAGCTGTTCCCAACTCGGTCACCAATACACACCAAATAAATGATGGTTGAAGATCATTGCTCATCCACACTAATCACACTGGTCTCACTGGGGTAAAGCAAATTTTTACTGCAGCCTCTCACTGTGTATTTGAAGCCATTTCTGGACAGCAACTGCCTCACAGCTTTAGTGAGGGGTTGTTTTCATCACTTACTCCCCCTCCTTCTTTCAATTTAGGGTTTTCTTACACCCCTCCCTAAACCTTTTCCACTGAGAAACCCTGAGAAGTGCCCGGGTAGATGCGCTGAAAGCAGTTACAGTATTTCCATGGGATACCACCCCCCCGAGCTTCTCCTAGCCCTTCAAGGGTCACACACTTCTCCCTGTCTGCAACCTCAAAGGAGGTGCTTCCTCCAGCCAGGGAAGGATGGTGCTGGGGGGTCTTCCCAAGCGTTTCTGCAACACACAGCACCAAAACACTTCTTCCTCCGGTTGGAGGACTTGCTCTTCTCACTAATCTTTATTTTCCAGAGAGCACCACACAAGCCTCTTCTCTTTGCTCCTGCGGTTTTAGGTGCCACCATGTCCCTGGGCACTGCCAGCACCAAGGCTGGTGCTCACAGCAATGCAGGCAGCCCTTCCTGCTTGGGCCTTGCTCTCCTGGAGCCCTGGGGCCAACTCTGCACTGCAGCTCCTCCTTCCTCACACACAACTGCAGCTGATACATGCAACCCCCTGCACATTGGAGCATGGGGAAGCTACGTAACTGCATTTGGGACACAGCGCAAGACGACAGAGGCCTGTAGGAGGGAGATTAGGGCAAGTCTGAAGCAGGGATGGTGAGTGTGTGCATTTATGTAACACTGACACTGTGCATTTACTCCACAGCTGACAAAACGTCTCTCCCTTCAGCTTCCAGAGTCGGAGCTCAGTCCGGCTCACCAACTCCTCCCAGTGCCTGGAGTTTCAGGAACAGATTTAAAGCCAGAATCTAAGTGCAGAGGTCCTAACCTCAAAAGGTTGTGGAAGAGGAAGATGCGGGAAAGTAGCATCACCCTCCCTCCAGACTGGTACATGCTCATTTTCAGAGAAAATCTCGCAGGGGGGAGGGGGAGAAAGAAAGGAGAGAGAGTAAAAAGAAAAACCCACACCACCACCACACAATACAGAGCATCTAAGAGCAGCCCTCTTCTGCAAGACATTGAAGTTAAAATTCAGTCCCTGAATTTAACACCTTCAGAGGAAATAGCCAAGGAATCCGGCTTGAGCATAAGCTCAAACTTCACCTAGGTACCAGACTGGCTTCAACAGTGAAAGCTTAAGGGGTGGGGGGAGGTGGAACCAGAGTATCTTTTCCCTCATACTGCAATCACATGTATGGTCAAGGTTTTCTAGAGACCAATCCTCACCAAGTATCTGACACCGCAGTTGCTGTGGCCATAGCTTAAGTTCAGCAGCCATATAGTAGCCCCTGCCACTGTGGGCCACACGCTGCCATCACCTGCTTCTAGAGCTGCATGGGAACAAGAGCCTGGGGATACCAACATTTTAACCAGAAGAGTGACACTTAACAAATAGACTGTGCAGTTCAACTTTTTTATTTTAATAAAATCAAGAATATGCACAGCACATGCAGTGCTAGCATCTAAACTAATACAATAAGCAATTCTAAACCTACAGTGACTTGAAATTCAATTTTCACATTCAGCAAGTTTAAATCCATTCTTGCATATTGTGGTAAATCCTTTAACTGAACTGAAAATATTGCTGGCTGATAAAACTTGCTAAAATGCACAAGTCACTGATTATGCCAATACAACAAAGATAACCACATGTTTGAGGATTGCAATGTGCCAGACATTCACTGAAGAAAAAAAAAAAAAGAACCAAAAAAACCACACAACTAAACAAAACTCACGCAACAAACATCTGAGAATCTGGACACTTCACATCAGTGTTTAGAAGTGTTTCATTAATATCTTAAGACAAGTGTATCAAAACCTTGGCATGTTCAATTTTAAGTTGCCAATTTTTGTTTTACTATCAGAAAGTTATGGCTACACTGCCAATGCCGGGTCTGCTTAATTTGACTTAAGAGTTTAATATGACTTAAACATTAAAAGCTCACACTACCCCGAAATATATAATTTCACGCATACGGTGACATTCAACATTCAAGTGCCAGTGTTTTTGTACTGTCTTTTGGTCAAGTTTCTTTAAACTTTCAAAGAATCACTTTTAGGCTTACAAAAATAAATATTTGTCAAAAATGTTCAATAAATATTACACAAAACTAGCAGCAAAAAGTATCTAGAAATCTGTTGTGTGCAAATAGTTTTCTTCCCAGCTATCATTCCCATGGTCCCAAATAAGTTTTAGAATCTATTTCCTTCTCCTTAAACAAGCTGCGTTCAATCTCCAAGAGACAAAATAAGATTGGAAGTTAAGGACACGCACACAAGACATATATAAAATTCTCTGAATGTGCAATAAAAGAAGTATTTTGTAAAAAGTTATGGGCAAAATGTACAAGGGCCTAAACCTAGACTTGAAATAGCACCATAACAAATGACCTCAATACTGTCAAGTGCACCTACTTAATAAAAGTTTTAGAACAAGGCACAATACACTTGAAAAAATCTATTGCACTTTAGGAGATTTTTGCCATTTTCCTATGCCACTGTAGATTAGAGTTGTTACTTGTCTGGCCAAGAAGTTAGCACAGAAATTCCAAGTGGCAGAGGTGTTTTTCTGGTGGACAATACTTATCTTTGGCCAGATTTAGCATAAACAGACTATAAATACAATGGAAACCTATGCAACTAAAACTGACTAAAACTGCACTTTAATAGCAGAATTGAAACCTTGTGCAGTTTATGTACATTTCCAACCTCTGTGATCTCAGATTTGTTTGTTACTCTTCTGGAGCCATTTTACAAAGTCTACAGTAAGCCAGTTTAACATCTCCACGCAGCTTGAACAGAGTAATGTGAATCTGCATTAAAATAAAGCCTGCTGCATAATTCTTCCTGTTCATACCCTCTTGACCAAAAAACATCAACACTAGCATGCGTTATTAGACCAAAAATTCAGTCAGGTCCTTAAGGAGGACTGATCACTGTCATGGTCAGCCATTCTACCATTTCAATTTCATATGGCAGGCATTTTTAAAAAGTCTAAATAGATGAATTCTCCTAAAAACTATTTCAAGTTATCAGACCTTTAAACATTCCCTGTAATATTCCGCCCACATTTGGCTAGCTCACGTTAATGATCTGCCTAAATATTGAAAAAGGAATTGCTGTATTTACTTGCATTAACTTCAAAAACAGTGCTTTTAATGTATGCATGTATCCATACATCATTCTCATCATGACTGGAATGGCTTATTAAAGGCTATCAGGTTCTAAGTACCTATCCAGGATAGAGTGAGCAAATCAGAACTTTTAACTTAGTACAGTTTTGCCACATTAGAAACTAATTGCATTGATATGCTTCAAGATGTTTTATTTTTCAAATCTGCAAATATCAAAAGCCCTAATGCAGGCTACCGCATAAGTTTTTCTTTGTAATATTATGGATGAATCAGTGATTCCTGTTTAAGTTGTATCACACCTGTGTGCCAAGGTTTGATTTTAGCCCAAGTTCAGTAATTTTTTATTTTGTCAAAACAATTGATATCTTGAGCATTACTGAGCCAACAGGACATCAAAATAAAAGTTGTCTAAAGTTAAAGGCACAGTACATTAACAAACAAATGATCCTCAGTCACAAAATCATAAATGCAGTTTCTGGGTGGGGATGGGTGGGAGGGGAGTTAATCCTGACTACAGCAATAGAGTCTTCAAAACCACCTTCAAAATAGGGCTACTTATTCCTTTGTTTCCATCTTGTGACCTTGAGCTCCCTTAAAAAAAATTTCAGTGGAGAATCACAGCTGGTAATGTACTGCGAGTTCTTGAAGCTACACAAGGTATAGTCTGGCTAAGTTACATGTGGTTTCCATATTAGCTTGTTTGGTAGGTATCTGCTACAAGCAGACTCAGTTGCCCCACCAGTCAACCCCCTGGGAGTTGTAGTTTCCTCCATATCCATCACTGTTATAGAAGCCTCCATAGCCACCACCTACAAAAGACAAGAAAAGCAGTGATGTGCAGGTGACCAAGACTTGCACCACAAAAAACCCCAGGGCAGAGACAAGGTCTTTCTTCAGTGCTCCTACATCAGAGCAAGCATTTCAGATCTGGTTTGTATCTGCCAACCGTGCCCCTTCCCCACCATCATCTTACCTCCAAACCCTCTGCTGCTACTTCCTCCGCTGCGGCTGCTGGGTGGCCGACTACTGCTAAAGCTACTGCTGCCAGAACCGCTACTTGTGCGATAGTCTCTGGCACCAAATCCTCCGCTGAACCTACTGCTACATAGAGAGGAAAAAACAAGTACTTAAGTACAGTCATCCATGCTTTAGCACAGAGCTCAAGACAGAAGCAGGAAGTTTAATTTCAGGTTACCAGCCTATAAATGGATAGTTATGGTCACACGTTCTAGGTAGCAAAGAGTAAACTCTCCTTTGAGATGTTCAACTTCTCACATTAAAAATTACTTTCTCAGGTCCTAATTAGATCTGATCCTCTGAAGCCTCTTTTCCATGATTTCCCAAACCTGCAACAGCTGTTTTGGTGATGCATTTATGACCAGCTACCACACCACAGAAGAGGGCAGCACACTTAAGAATTTTTGCAGCAGAGCTACTTTGCAAGGGGCCTCTTATAAAAGAGAGGTTCCACTATAACCCATCAAACTTTAGTCCCATTTTAAACTAATACTACCCACTTACCCCTGTAAGTCAAAGCATTTGTAGTTTAGCTCCCATTGCTATTCTGCTTTAGACCAGAAACCATACATCAACCTAACATCAAAACAGTTCTTAAACTACACTCTTGCACATGCAGGTAAGGATTTCTGAAAGTGTTTAACACACACACACACACACACACACACACACACAAGATTTGTTTCTCAAGCAACAAGCCGTGCCTCTTATGTAGGACTGGATGAAACACAGCTAAATTACGATTCAGCTGTCACCTCCTGATATATCAGTACTAGTTCACTATGCTCATTTCCTCAAGAAAGCTCAGCTTATTTTTGAGATCTGGAGGGAAGACAGATCACAGCAGAGCATCAGAGCAGACAGCTTTAGTCATAGTTCTGATTCTTACCTCTTGGACCGCCCCCGGCTGCCACCCCCTTTGTGATGCTGCTCATAGGCCATGTTCTCCAGCCAAGACGGTACTTCTTGCTTAGCTTCCACAAGGAGGTCAAGCAAGTCCTTGGTGATGTTGATATTCCTCTCATTGAAGAATGAGGTGGCAAGGCCTAAAGGAAACACTCAGTTTTAGCATCATGTAAAATAAAAGCACTGCAACAGCACTATCATAAACCCCTACACAAAACCCTGCCCTTTATATGACAGACAGAAAGCCAACTTATATGGTGTCAGAGCACCACAGAGCACCGATAAGAGTGCTGGCTATCACAAAAAACACTGGTTACTTTCCACATTGACTGGAGTAGTCAAAGGAAACAAACATCTGTCAGGCCAAAACTTGTGTCAGAAAGACACTGAACACTACTCAGCTGAGGAGTGCTTTAAGAGCATTAGTTTTGGATATTGCTTTAACTGCATCATCACTGGGTAAGGAGACTTTTGAGTTCTAGATACCCTGGGATTCACATAAAGGCTTGCTTATGCTCACATGCTTAAGCTTAACTGCTACACTCAAAGTAACAAAACAAGAAACACAGAGTTCCTCTGCCATTTGAGGAAGATTTTTAGTTCAGTATAATCCTGTTAAGTATTTCCAGGAAGGCCTGCTCACATTCCAGCTAAAAACAGACTCTCCACATTCTAGGTTCATTCAGTTTAAAAATTTTTACTATTAAGTTCACTTTACACATTTTTCAAATTGTAACTAACAGCTTGAAAAAGGTGTTCAAAATCTGTCAGAAGGAAAGCTTTGTCTAATACTATAGTTTAGAGAGCAATGTTTTTGGTTACAAAAACATATGCATGGACCTCTGACTTTTTAGTTAAAAGCTTCTGTTTAAGCAAGTAGGCGTTTTTCCTGTATGAAATCTTAGGTTTTACTTACCAAGGTTCCCTACACGGCCTGTGCGACCAATACGATGTACATACTCTTCAATATCACTCGGCAAGTCAAAGTTTATGACGTGCTTTACATTTGAAATATCCAGTCCTCTTGCTGCTACCTAGTGGTGAAGAGATTTAATCAAATCTTAGCAAAAAAAAAAAAAAAAAAAAAAAAAAAAAAAAAATCCATAGCAGAATATGCCCATCGCCCCCAGCTTTCATGCATTTCACTTACAGCTGTGGCAACAAGAATGGGACTCTTGCCCGAACGGAACTGGTGCAGCGCTTCCTCTCTGTCTCTCTGAGAGCGATCCCCATGGATGCTGGTACAGGCATACCCTTCATGATAGAGGAAGTCCTCCAGAGCATCCGCACCCTTTTTGGTTTCCACAAACACCAGAGTCAAGGAATCTTTGCCTAACAGTAACAAAACCACAGGTTAGCACCTGGGAGACTGCACAGCTAAGTACACCACCATAAACATCCCCCCAAAACGCCTTCAGTTATCAGAAAAGTCTGCATCCCCTTAAAACAATGTGCAAAACTTTCACTGTACAGTAAGAAAACAGCTTCTCCATTTAATAAAAGCTGTTACATCTCAGCCAGTCATATCTGAAAGCCTTTACCTGTGGCATTGAGCAGATCAAGCAGGAACGACCGTTTGTCTGACTCTTCCACCCACACCACTTTCTGTGTAATGTTCTCAGAGGTAGAGCCCACTCGGCCTACAGCCAGGAAAATGTATTCATCAAGGAAGTCACGAGCAAGCATCTAAAAAAAAAAAAAGTGAGAAAATTGTTTTTCCCCTTTCTAGAGATGAAAGTCAAGTCTGAACTGCTGTAACATTAATGCAATCTACAAGAGAAATACCTGAATTTCCTTGGGGAAAGTAGCACTGAACATCATGGTATGACGGACCCCTTTTGGTGGCATAGTATCTTGTTCAACAATTCGACGAATTTGAGGTTCAAACCCCATATCAAGCATTCTGTCAGCTTCATCTAGTACTAGGTACCTAAGTAATTATTAAAACAAGTTAGCCTTCAAAACCTTAAGACTTAACACAACCTGGATGATGGACTAAGTGATCTCTCAACATATTTAAAAACTGAGAGTCAGATCTTAAATATCAATCTAATTATGTCACTTACAGGGAGTTTGAAGCCATCAGCACAGAGACAGGAACAGTTGCACTTACTTGCAGAAATCCAGTCCAATCTTTCCCCTCTCCATCATATCAACCAGTCGTCCCGGAGTTGCTACAAGCAAGTGACACCCACGTTCCAAGTCACGTATCTGCTGACCAATGTCCGCACCACCATATACAACACAGGGACGAACTCTGGAACGGTACGCAAACTGCAAAACAAAGAAAGTTAGCTCTCTGAACAAAAATATACTCAAGATATTTTACAGTACTGAGCACCTAAACATACCTTCCTGGCTTCCTCATAGATCTGCACAGCCAGTTCTCTAGTTGGAGCCAAGACCAGTGAGATCGGATATTGCTTACGACGTCCATACCTCCCATTCTCCTAAAAGCACACACAGACACACACACACACCTGAATTGAGTACTCAAGAGTGTGGAAACAGGTCCCTGAGCTAGACTTCATAGGCAGGAAAAGCAAGCTGCCTCTGAGGCATGCTTTTGAGAAGTGCTACTCAAAGATTTGCTGTATTACAGTGCCCAAGATTCAAGTCCTGGTTCATATTTTAAACAATAAATGCACACGCTTGTTCTTTCCAGTCAGCACTCATCTACCCTAGCCACAGATTAACAAAAAGTCCGCTATTTCCTACCCTAAAGCCACTATAACATGCAAGTACTGCTAGACAGCTTGTTTTCATAAAAAGTGAAACAATCCAACAGTTTACACAGGCAAGCACCGCCTGAAGAAAGGTTTGAACAAGAGCTCTTTAGAGAAGAGTGACTGGCTGTTCCACAGTGTGCTTTTAAGAGAAAAGTTGAAGGCTTCCAGAAGTTGAAACAAGGTTCCCTACTGCCCACCCAAAATAATGGGGCTATCTAGCTGGGGAAATAATAATGAAATCTAGCTGTTGTGCTCCATAGCTAGAAATCAGCATAAAGGACAGAACTAGTTATTGAAGTACTTACCTTCATAGCTCTCAAGGCATCACCAGGGCCATCTGCATAAATCTGGCTCAGTATTGGTAGAAGAAATGCAGCCGTTTTCCCAGAACCTATTAGAACACAATTCAATGTTATTAATAGAAGTTTGCCAGAGTCATTCTGCTAGCTCTCATACGCCAGTTACCTAGGTTTAGGTATTTCTAACAATATCCATACTAGCATACAGACAATACCTACAGCATCAAAGCCACTTCTTAGCTCTAAGATGCTATCAATGATAAAAGGAGACACCTCAGCACCTCCCAAGTTCATGTATTTTCAGCCATGAACGTCTCCCCTCTGAGGGCGAAGCAAACACAGTAAATCCACTCAAGCCACATCTACAGCAGTGACAAAAATTAAGCTGCTGGTTTTGAACACTAAAGGTATTTCAGTATACTTCAAGATGTAAGAAAGTACATCCCCAGAAACACCTTAACTGCAAGGTGAAAAACACGAAGCTCTACCTCTATTGAAAAAGCTAAGCAGCTGTTCAGTTTACTTCTTATGAAGTAGCAAGCAGGGTGACCAACTTACCTGTCTGAGCACAGGCCATCAAGTCTCTCTTCTCCTTAATAATTGGTATTGCATGTTTTTGGACTGGAGTAGGACGGGTATATCGTGTGAGCTCAATGTTTCCCATAATAATCTCCCCCATGTCAACATCGCTGAACTGCAAAGCATTTGACAGGTTAAAACAGCAATTATTTCCTTTCCACCAGACCCCTCCTCTAATGAGGAACCAGGTCATTCAGTTCAAAAAATTGTCTGTGCTTCAAGAGCACTTTTGTTTCCGTGATATCTGTTTGAAGCTGTAAGTGATTAAATGTTACTAATTAAGATTATACAAGTTCTCCCACATCTTAATTCATTCCATGCAACTCTGCTCTCTGCAAAATACCATAGCTGAAAACCTCGTGCCTCCTTTCCTCCCCTGCTTAGAAAGCCTGACACCAAGTTTCATCTGAAAAACACATTTAGCTTTGATTGGTGTCTCTGATCTTGACAAACAGACTATAAATACTTACACTTTCAATATGTGGAGGACAGTTGCTGCCTGTTGCTTCAACAGGAATGTCATCGTATTTCTCAAAGTTAATGCCAGTATTGCTTCCTGAAAAGAGCTCTCTAAAAACAGAAGAGAGGGTATTTTACTTGCTATTCAAATCAACTGTATTTTTATGTTAATTTCTACAACTACTACTTACTGTTCCAGACGTTCACTTGGGGGAAGAGGCTTTGACCAGTCATCTTCATCTGATTTGTCAGACCAGCGGCTACTTCCACCACCGCGATCAAATCTACCAAAGCCACTCCTGTCATAGTCACCACCTCTTCCACGCTCTTCATACCTAAGTAGAGCAAAAACATCAGACCACCACACACAAGCAAAAGGCTTGTTTGACATGCAAAATGATAGTTTACTCTCAACCGTTAGATTAGGGCATAGTGCAATTTTATATTAAGGCCAGAAAGCTTATTTTCTGGCATGAGTTGGCAGCTTGATGCAACTTTAAAATATAAAGCTAAACTCAAACAGAGTAACAAAGTTTTCATTCGGGTAAGTATACCTTAATTAAAGAGAATCTTAACTCCTAGTCCTCTGCCAGCAGGGCTGCATTCTTTTCTATTTTTGCAGAGAACTATTAAAACTCTTATGAGAACACTCGTAGCCCCCTGTGCACTCCCCTAGAGTTCCACACCATGTACAACTGTCTCAAGACCCAAATGTTGCAACACGTTCCTGTACGGCCCCCACCACATACAGCCCAACTAAACTATATAACCTCAATTATGCATCTCATACACACACAGAAAAAAAAACTTTTATAGACTGAGCTCACCTGTATTACTGACTTGAAAAGAAGGTGGAAAAAAAATCCTTACCTCAACTGTTTAGTTTTTGGCCTGGCAAACCATGTTTGAGAAAAGGCTGGATACAGGACTAGCGTCAGCTTTACTAGTCGATAAAGGTCACTCTCACCACACTTGTGCATACGCATGATGTGTGTAAGACTGATCAAGTAAGGCAGAGAACCTGCAAGAGTCTCACCCAGTTTTATTAACTACACTTTTAACACGGAGGGGGGAAAAAACTCAAAAAAAAAAAATCAGTTTTGATGTATTAAGCACTGAAAGTTTCCCAAGAAAGTTTCCCAGCCTGGAAAACCTGTAGTTTTAAAGCAAGGTTCTCTTATTCCACCTTCCCCTCCCCAGATCCTCCTCCCTACTTTATCCTATTCTTCCCATCTAGGAGGGATTTTTCAGTTTTTTTTTTTTTTTTTTTTTTTTTTTTTTTAAATCAAGTGCTGAAGCAGAATTAGTACACACTGTCCAAAAGTGTACTTGCCTTCCTCCTCTCGACCCATTTCCACGGTCAAAGAAGCTGGATTTTGCTCCACGGTCAGATCGCGCACCAAAGCTGCTGTATGCATCCTTGTCTCTGCTAGAGCTCCAGCCACCACTGTCAAAACCTAGCAACAAAAATGTTTCAGTATGTTACACAGTCCAGACATTTTTAAGAAAAAGCAAGAAAATCTACCTATTAAGCCTTCCCTGTGACGTGTATGCAGCAGAAAAAGGCAGGCACTCCTCAAAACAAGGAAAAATGTCCAACTCTAAGAGCTAAGGGTTACTAGCTTCCTGGTAAAATCTGACTAGCAAGGAAGGTGGAAGTTTTTGGAACACACTAATATACATCATTTTTCGAACACTTGTATTAAGCCAACATTTAGGCTGCTTGCCTTTAGAACCCATCTCTCCAAAGTAATAGGTTCAGGGCCTTTCAGAATAAAGTTGACACACAATATGGCTGGGGGAATTCTGAACAGCTTAAGTCTCCGTGAGCTTTAATGCCCTACTAATATAGGACAAGCTGAACAATACAGAGACACTGCAAGTCCTGCCAAGTTTAGAATTCTTCCTCCATTTCCACATCAGCTCTCTACCTACGTTGGGTAATGGGTCTTGACATTTTGGTTCCCCCCCTCCCCCCCCCTTTTTTTTGGCAGGGGGAGGGCAAGGAAAGTTAACTAGGCCTCCAATAAGTACAGCTAGCCAAGGTTCTGCATTAAAAAAAAAATACCACACAAGTTGTTCTGTGCAGACTGAGTAAATGGAAAAAGCCTTGTTTTTCTTCAGCTAAAGGAGCAGTGAGGCAAGAAAAAGCAGAACATTAGACACTTCAGTGTTAGAACTGAATCTATCAATAAGTTTTGGTTCTGAGTTCAACCTTCAGAAACTTGAAAACAATACATTAAATTCTTCAAGAGAAAAATAATTTCTGTTTTTTGTCAAAATATGACAATGTTGTTCAAGTCCCCTCCCCTACATCCACCTCTGCCAAATTCAGACATTCCTCTAGTTGCAAACCCACTGCGATCACTACCCACGGCTGCTCAGTTTGTCGCTACTGTCACAGCCATTCATACAAACATCACTTCCCCAAGCAGAGTCTCAGCTGAGAATTCTTCGGCATTTAGGTAAAATAAAGGGAGATGTCACACGTACCAGCAAGTATGAGTATTGTAAGCCCCACAGCACTAATTCAGCTGCTGGATTACACCAATTTGCCAGACAGAATACAAGCAACAGGTATCAGTACAATATACAATAGGTATCAACACAATATCAATGGAATTGTTCCAGAAAAGGGTTCTTCTAGACTGTATCCCTAATTGGATCTCACAGACAACCCCTAGCTTGTTCAGCATTCTCTGAAGAGTTCATAACCACGGAAGATCACGGAGGCCTGTGCTGTGAAAAGGCTTGGGGGGGGGGGAAAGATTCGCTCAAGTACTTAAGGAAAACCTAACTTTAAACAAAGACTGCTGAGGAAAGAAAAAGTACCATACTACTTCCTCATTAATACTTAAAAAAGGCTTGTTCAAAATCACCAATAATCTAGATTTTAGTATGATTAATTCTTACTTGAGAGCCCAGCCACACTGAAAACTAGAAATGTTTCATTCTGCCTAGAAATATCAACAGCCATACCAATAGGGTAACTGTCAAACAGGATCCAGAGAACCAGGCTGCTTCTGGACTACACAAAGAATTTCAATCAATCCGGACAGTTCCAAATGGAAAGAAGATTTAGACTCACAATGCCTTCTCATCTAGCTTGTTAAATTTCTACAGCTGCACCAATTTAAGCTGGTGTCTTGGCATGTTTCTTTAAAACTTTGGTCTTACAGCTGCTGTACTACCTTAAGTGCTTATGTAACCTTGATCAGTGCCATTAACTGCATTTTCATTTTGGCATTCTATTTCAGTTTTCATGTTTCATTAGAGTAGAACAAGACAGAGATCCAGGTAATAAGACTAAGCCCTTAAGAGCAACCAGGAAAATGACATCACCATGATTTGAAACAGCCTATGACACATTAAAATCAATGCCAACAAAACCAGTGCCTAAAACATCCCTTATCAGATCAGTTTCCTTTACTTTGGATAAGCCAACCCAGGCATCTTGGGAAAACTGGAAAATTCCTCTTAAAAAAAATGCTTTCTAAACAAGAAAAACATGCTAGATTCAGTCTACCACATATTTCTCACCAAAGGGTTAAGTTTCATTTCAAGAATTTAATGCACTTCCAATACAATTTTTATAAACAGAATCATCAAGCTGCTTCTCAATCCTCTTTGTTGTCGTCACGTTTCCAGAGAATAACCTGTAACTTCATTCACATGTTATAAAGCTTAGCACCTATCTGTCAGATGACTTGAAAAAACACCATATGCAGCAGCAATTATCAGATTTGAAATGCAAGATTACATCTAACATTTCTTCCTTCATCTACTACTACACAACAGGTTTTGCTATTCAGAGCACCTTTCAGGAAGCTTAACAAGCAAACGATTTGATATCATCATTGATAAGTCTGAAGTTCTGAAGTTCACAGTGCAAGAGAGACTTCTGACCAGATAGTCCAGTATACTGAGCTCCCCAAACTATAGCTTCAACAGTTCAAATGCAAAATTTGCATTACATCACTCATGCGTTTCCACATTTCTTGTGATTCTGTACTCTTGTTTCCCAAGAACAAAGCTAACAGATTAAAGTAGGATAAAAATCTGTATGTGTATGGAATTATGTAACCTGAAGCTACCTAGGGTAGCACTGCAGGGTTTTTAAAAAGAAACTTCCCCTGCCAATAGCTCAACTACAAGCATCATCAGCTCCTTACATACAACAGAAAACACAGAACACAGAATTTTCAATTGCCCGAGTCCACTTCCTTAACCATTTCTTACTTAGTCACAAGTCCTTTACACAACTTTAATAGGGCATCTGTGAATTACTACACTATCATCAGTTGGAAAGAAAACAGACAGCCCCAAGCTAGACACTAGTCTCACTCTTCTACACTGGGTCTAGAAAGACAGTAGAAAAAATATCCTGTATGCCTTACCTTTTGAAGAGTTAATTAAAAGCTGCAATATACACCCAATACTTAGAAAACCCATTGGGTCATTATGAACAAGACCATTCCATTTGATTGCTGAAGAGCAACAGGAAAAGGAAAAAAACAAACCTAAAAACAAACAAGAGACTACTGCACTTGGAGGACAATGAAGATTAACATATGACTACTTAGTTTATTTTTAAACTGCAGGACTTCAAATACCATTATAAAATAGCATAGTTTTGCATCACTGATGTCATTTAGTGACAGCTTTTCTTAGTGGGAGCCAAGTCATTTCCATATAGCTAATATGTTCTTCCTGTCACAGAGAGCCTTGAAAAGTACAGCAATATAGTACTTTAGCAGATATAAAGGAAATTCTGAAATACTAAAGCTACCAGTGGCAGTTAACAGCATGCTCAGTTACTCAAACAAGGCATATACCAAACCTAGATTAAGATTTTATACAGTTGAGATGTGCTAACTGCTTGGCATAGCCCTCAGAAGAAAAATGAAAGAACCCAGAGTTGGATTTCAATAATTGGAAGACAAAATATCTATACAAAAACTAAGCAATAAAGGTAGAACTCAGCCAACTTTTGGAAGGCTGGTCTTTAAAATGGAACATCTATGCATTTTCTACTTAAAGGTTACTGAACTCACTGAGCAGGCAGCTCAAATATCTTACTCAAATGAAGCAAGATGGTTGCCAGCTCAGACAACGATTTTAGAGGATCGCTTTTAATATGCACACTTTTAAGGTATCTCACAGGAAGAATCTAGGATAACAGAGGTTCTTTTTCTGCTCTAAGTCACCCTAAGGTTCTGTCTCCAAAGAACACATCATCACACATGCACTGTGATGCTTCAACACTAGCCTTCTACAGAAAGCGGAAACAGCAACATCTGTACACCTACAAGCCATGCTGTAAAGTGAAGAAGAAAACTCTTTAGTTCATCTCCTCAAATATTAACTTGAGATTTGGTACAGGTTACCATATAAGGAAAAAATATAAACAGCAAATGGCTACAAGTCAACTCAGACGCTAGTTTCCTCTGGTTTCTAAAAAACAACATGTTCTGATCTGGTTCAGCTTGCAGACTTCTTGGAAGAGTGCCCACAGGAGACTGAGGCAAATGGGAATTTCAAGGGCACCGAGTTACAAAGTAGTCACTCTTAAATTTCCTCAATTCATTCAATCTTCATGACAGGCTGTTCAGCATCCTTTGGTGCTATAGGCCAGGCTTTCATTAGGCAAAAGAGTACTTTAGAAACATGTGAAGAAAATGCAACTCAAAAAAAATCAGAAAGAATAATTTGTTTCTTCAAGCAGCACAAAACAGGAGAGCACTATTTGTAAACGCACCCTGAACTCAACATCTAGAATACTGCGTGATAAGTTTAATCCGTATGTATTTCAACTCTTTCTCCCCCCCCCTGCCCCACACACACACCCCTATTCCTCTTTGGAACAGGAGCCTGCTGCACTCTCAGAGAAAATCTTGTTGCTGTGCATAGTCTTTAACAGGAACAAAACAGCAAACAGGTCCACAGTGTTGCTTTAGAAACAGATGAGATAAGTTCAGTCATTACAGTAATATGAAACATGAACAACTGCTTTAAACTCTACCACAGAGCACAGTGTTTTAGTTTTTCCATCCCAGAAATTTAATAGCTGTTGGACAAAGGGCATCTTTTCTTGTATCTGCACACAGCATTACCACCATACGTAGCAGTGTCACACCAGCATGCGTGACTCATCTTACACCAGAAGTTATGTTTTACTTCACTGAAGCATTGTACAAAACATTTCTTCTACATCCTGTTTTGTTCTAGAAAAATCAAGTGAAAAAGCCATCTCCCAGTACAAATCTCCATAAACTCTGATCATGCACTTCACATTTCATGTCTCAGCATTCCACACTACTTTCTGTAATTACTCTAGCATTTTTCCACTGAAACTACAGAAGCTAGGAAAAGGAAACATCTGTATCGTGTTCTCATCTTCATGCATCTACAGTTAAGTGCAAGTACACCTAAAACTGTTTAAAAACCTGAACTCATGCTTACTGCACTGAGAACATCAACTCTAAGATCAAAAACTAGTTACTTCCAAGTTTTACACCACTGTCAGTAACAGCAAAATTGGTACTGCCAGGAGTCATCCAAGTTGATGCACAAGACTGCACGTCAGAGAAATTCAAGTGTGGACCACATCTTGATTCAATCACAATTAATTGCTTGGCAAGACACAAAAGAGACACATACAATCAGATACTGAAATCAAGCTCAAGATTTAACATGATGAAGGTATCAACTTTAGCAGTCTGCCAGCAAGATTAAGTTACAAAGCTCTGCACAGAACAGTCAAGCAGTCCGTGTCCAGTCACTTAATAGCTGTGCCAAAGCCCTTAAACAAGTAGTCTTTTAAGACAGGATTCAAAAGGCAACAGAACACCACAGTTGCTGCCATCATTTTTTTTTTTGATACATACCCTGTTTTGAAGCTTCCCTGTTCCGTAAGTGAGGAGGAATGTATCGGCCTTCTAAAGGAAGCAAGAAAAAAAAAAAAAAAAGGAAAAAAAAGTGTCACNNNNAAAAAAGTGTCACAAAAGTGCACAGTTAAGGTGCATCGAGAAAAAAAAAAATTAAACAGTTTTTGGTTAGGTATCCTGCCTGAGTTTTAAGGCCTTTCATGCTGCTTTCAGTGCTGTATTGAAAGGACTCCTTGCTCAATGCACTTGACAATACAATTCAAAAACTCTTCAAGATGTCCAGAGCAGGGAACACAAAGGCCTCTTATTTATGTAGCTGTTCCACGCCCCCCCCTTTTTTTTTTTAAATACAAAGGTCTTGCAATTTTTCTGCCCAAGTCAAACACACCTTGTATTAATGCAGCCATATGCCTGACAAAAACCTGTCACCCTAGAACTGATTAAGGCTTAAATGGGTCCCAGATACTTTTAACATTTTGTGCCATTCAAATGACAATTGTAATCCTGTAAGCATCCGTACTTCTCTCACAACTAGTTAAGCTCATAGCTAATTGCCTCTGAACATCATCCTTCACCTATGATTCAAATCATTTGTCTGCTAAACAGTGTAAATTGTAATATACCAGAGGCAAGAGCAAAACTTAAATCCCTGGAAGTTCCCTTCTCAGTATAGTTTTGTCTTGCATGTCAGAGAAGGCTCATCACAAGCAGTACAGTTAACTACTAGTATTTTTTTCAGTTCTAGATGAATCTTTTGGGAAGACAAGTCATTACATTACTGCTACAATCATCAAACTCAGGTTTTTGACTAGAGAGGACAGAAAAACTAGCAACAAATTAAAAGACTAGGCTCTTACCAGATTTAACACAGGGAAGAGAAAAGCTAGCAACAAAAATCAACAGCACAGTTCTCAAGTTAGTTAAATAGCTAAGACAAAATACCACTAAGATTTTTGAAAGACGTTTATAGATGCCATTTCACTGCTGGATAAAGTGCTCCTAAACAACCAATTAACCTCTCTGCACTTCCTCATCACCCTCTGTGAATCCTGGCTTGAGAATTCTTCACAGCTACAAGAGCTGTCCATTTTTAAAAACAAGGTACTTGCAAATTTGCATATACTTACTGCTTGTAGAGCTTCCTTCGTTCTGAGAGTCTGAGGAGTTCAAGTCTAGACCAGAAAACTAGAAAAAAAACAAAACAGCCAAGTAAATATCTGACACATTATATAAGTTTACACCAAGACTAGAAACAAACAAAAAACCTTATTGATCATTAAGAGGCAGTGTTCCAACAAGTTACCACTATGAAGGAGTCGGTTTCTATGGTGTCATTAGTGACAAACTACTATAGTCTTTGGTACCAAAGTTGCATCTTGTCCTCAACAACAGTGCATCTTGTCCTCAAGTGTTCCCATGGCTGCCATTAAACATGCACTACACAAGTCACCTGAGCTTGCTACCATATCATATTCATCCAGTCAATATATAGAGACTTCTTGCTTACAGACAGGATGAGTATCAATTTGAAACACCTTGCAGTCCACTGAAAGGCATTCTGACTAAGGGCAAGGGCACAGGTTTCAACTTAAAACACCAACAGAGAAACTAAAGGAGCTAAATTCATGACAAGCTAAGATGGAAAAACTCATTCGGAAAAAGCACTATTTAGTTTTTAATTTTAGCCAATAGCAAGTGCACAAAAGGGTCTTCCAGCAGGATCTCAACGAGGCCAAGGCAAGGATCCCAATACACTGCCCTTTAAAATGCCTGGTTATATGTACTGCCCACCCAGGCCACTAGGTTTATCAAAAAGCCTGTGATGGGGCAAGCACCTCTTGGGATCTTTCCTTTCCATTCCTTAAAATCTGGGGGTTTTTTTGTTTTGTTTTTGGGTTTTTGTGTGTGTGTGTGTGTTTTTTTTTTTTTTTTTGTGCACATCTACATGATGCTAAAAAAAAAAAATGCCCGTTTTATGAACAGTAGTAAGTATCCGGTGGGGAAGGTTGGCCCTCGTCTACGGGTATACTGTGGAGAGGAGCGGAGCCCAGCTGCGGAGCCTCCGCGATGGCGCGGCCGCCATCTCAGTGCGGCAGCGCGGGCAGCACTGCGGGCTGGGGTTTCGGCGCAGCAGGGAGCAGCCGCAGCCGCGCAGCTAATCGGGCAGCCGGCCCGCATCACGTGCTGCCTCGGGGCGAGGAGGAGGGGGGAAGGACGAAGGGGAGGCGGGGGGAGTGGGGAACCGGCTCCCTGACCTACTTCGCCCGGGACTCCAGGGCAGCAATCGGGGCCAGCGCTGCTCGCCCTAAGCCTCGCTAGGACACAGCGGCGACTCCTCTCCCGCCCCCATCCCCGTCGCCTTCCTCCTCCCCCCCCAGGATTAGATAACCATCCACCCTCTCCACATTGGGAAGAGGCCCGCGCCTCCTGACTCCGCCCCGCGCGACGGGGGGAAGGGAAGGAAAGGAATGGGGGGGAATAAAAAAAACAAGCAGCGAACGAAGAGCACGGTGCCGGGAGACGCCCGGGCTCCACTGCGTCACGGGCCCCGCGGCTCGGCGGCCCCGGAGGCAAATGGAGAGAGGGAAAGCGGGAAGGAAAGGGGGAGGAGGCGGCGGGCGCCGCTGACGCAGCGGGAACAAAGGCGGCCGCGAGCGCCCCCTCCCCCAGCCCCTCGGCGGACAAGGGGGG